>JAODUD010000062.1:26236132-26248475 GCA_026784285.1 Stomatorhinus walkeri
TGTTAATAGATACATGAAACTCCATGTTACAGAGATACAGTGTTTATAGCTACATGTAACTCCATGCTACAGAGATACAGTGTTTATAGCTACATGTAACTCCATGCTACAGAGATACAGTGTTTATAGCTACATGCTACGCATCAGAGCCACAGTACTCTCCAGTAAATAGTCCAAGACTATAACAGATATATCAGGATTGGTGGCCCATCAATGTAGCATAAAATACATCTCATCTGTCTGCCCATGAAGTCGCTTTGTGGGCTGAGTGCAGATAAAGTCGCCATTTGTTTAAATGTATTCTCACAAATCACTTTTTCCTAAATGGTGCAAAAGTCCAATTGATTGCTATTATCCCACATGGATTTGCATGAAGTTAGGAGCAATTCAAAGGAAATGATGGCAAGACATAAACAGATTAACTCTGCTGAGAAAACACAACGTACTGGACTACGCTGAAAGTCTGGACGGTTCACTGTCAGGTGTTTCCAGGTGAAGATGTCTACCTTTAAGCCAGAACACTTGTGACAAAACAAATTGCTAACCAAACATAGGCAACTGATATGAAAGTGCTTTTCCCTTACTGTGGAAGAAAAATCTGAATGGGCGCGGTCAACAGAGACTATTCGAGGATCAGCAGGGAGTCAGAGACGTGAGGATGCAATGCTAGCCTTAGCTAATCTCCGCTAATGAAATTCAAAGGCGAGCAGCAGGACAAACCACAAGCAGCATATCTCCTCTACACATCTGTTATGTTCTCTGATTAATATTTCAATTGGTCTCTACTGGACTGAAGAAAAAAAACAATTAAATCTGGGAAGGTCGATTTCAGCTGTTGTTTCATATTAGATTTCCTAGTGCTATAATGCTTACAGCTGAAGGTGGGATCCTGTTTGCATGCCTTCCCTCTAATTACTTTCCAAGAAAAGGAGCATTGTTGTCATCGTGAGACAGTTATAAATCTGATCCTTCTTCATTTTTTAAAATTCAAATATTGGAGAAATAACATTATGGGTGATCGCTCTTTTTCCACAATGCTGAGAAGCTGCTGTATACTCAGTCAGTGTTGGGAAGTCCTTGAAGATGTGGTGTGGCTGTTAAACAACTGCTTGCATGACAGTGACTATTAGCATTAGCATAGGTGATACCTAATCATTGTCTGCTCCATCTGTAGTGTAAGAGTCATCTGTCCAGGCACGGATCACTTATCAGCCGGCTAGTAATAGAATATTCACTGCAGTTTTAGAAGGCTGCTTAACCAGCTCTGGCTCCATGAAACTTTACTGAAATGCTGGAGGAATGGCTAAGTGAGCAAGCATTTTATCTCAATGAGCTCTCAGTAGGCTTGAAATCTTCCATTATTGAGCTTCATTAATCATTAAAAGCAAATTCCATTCTTTTCTGCCAAGAGGACGTGTTATTATTTCTGAGAAGATATTCAGTCACATTTATGCCAAATTCACTTGTATTCTTTCACACAAAGCTCTGCTGCCTGTCTGGCGGACTCCTGCATGCCTGCCCCCAGTGTGACTAAAGCACCACGTCTGTGATTAATCACTGTTATCTTTCTGTTTCTACCTCCCATTTTGCTCTGTTTGGCTTGACCCCACGAAGGCGGATGCGGCTGCTATGCTAACTCACCTCTCCCCGGCTTTGTGTTTCCAGGTACCCCTCCTTATTCTTTAGACGGAAGGACATATTTGTCATACAGTAAGTTTTCACTCTTCCGGTGGCCTGCGTCTGTATCGGAGCGGCTGAGAGGCAGCGGTCGTGCCGCGGCTGAGAGGCAGCGGTCGTGCCGCGGCTGAGAGTTAAGCACGGGTTGACTTTCTGCTCGTTTATGCTTTGCACGACTCGCCTCCTGATCTAGATGTAAGATACACAGTTGACCTTACATGCTGTGGTAATTGCCAGGGGACAGAATTGAACCATCTTCTCCAGTGCTGATTTAAAAATCAAGACAGACCTTTCACAAGCCTCTTGTGAAATTCCTCGCTGCTTGTGCATGTGTGCAGATCGTTGACCTCAATGACCTTCCGAAATAAGCTCTCCCACTAAGCACAGACCGGCCTGCTGTAGACATGAGTGCAGTCAAATACAGCCTTTTGGCAAACTGCTGACAGATGCAAAGCTCTAAAAATCACGATGGTAGAGAACAGGCATGTAGCTGAAAGTTATTCTGAACGTTATGCTGTGTTTGTCTGGGAATCATGAACAGCCTGTTTGCTGCAGAGCATGAGGAATGGTATCCTGCAGGTGCTGTGCTTCTCATGAGTATCCTGTAATGGATTTTGCTTTCTAACTGTTCACAATGTTGTTTTTCTTTTGTGAATCTGTTTCAGGCTGCTCAGTTATAGAAGGTCTGTGAAGTAAGTGTCTGTCGATGCTGGCTTGTGTGTGAGGCTCTTTGCTGAGTACAAACTTGGGTTCAATGGGTTTGGGGAATTAGTAGCTTGGCTCCAGGCCCCTCCCCCTCCACAATGGTAAACATAAATCAGTGGCCCATGACTAAAACTCTGGTAACAGAAGATGAGCCCCATCAAGCAAGTCAGCCTTTTACTTTGGGAAATTATTCGGCCGTTCTTGGTGCTTTTCGGGGGCCTCAGAGCGTATCGTCATTCAGCAATGAGGCCAGCCAGCACTGCGCTCCCTTTGGTTAATGCAATAGTCAGTACTCAGGAACGTAAGTCTGTAGCCAGGATGCGGCAGTCTGAGAGAACATTCAGGGCTGTCATGAACTGGGGCATAGGAACAGGGGGATGGGGGAGACTTCTACCCCCCAGTATTTAATTTGGCTTCATGCTTCATGAACACATCACTATCCTAATACCTTCGTAATGTGTTAGTGCACATTTTGGTAACATAATACTCAGATTCATTAGCTAGTGATACAATAGATTATGTATCACCAAGAACTTGTCATGAAAGTCACATATGGGTTAAAAGCAGAGGACACATTTCGTTGTTGCACACTGTGTGCTGTGGTGTGTTAATGACCACGGATCACCAAATTCTAATTCTAATAGATTTTATGGAAGTTGGGGCAGGATTGCTGACCATCTCAGATATGCGTGTCTGTGTGTTGGTCATGTATATATTAGGTCCCCACAATGTAATAAAACCCTGTTATTTTGATGTTGTGGGAACAATTTGTTTGGTCCTCAGAAGGTGAAACTCAATTTTATAAAAATATGACTGCAATCAAAAAACAAAATAAATTGAGAGTCTTGTATTTTGGTTACTTGTGGTTAAGGATAAGGTTCTCATTGTAGGGATTAGGGTTTTCCCCATAGAAATCAATGTAAATATAAATGTGTGTGTGTGTGTGCGTGTGCGTGCATGCAGGTTTTCCTTTTTGAGGACACATTTAATGAAAATCTCAGTGTTTTACAATAATGGTATCAAGGAGACATCCCAGGCTTAAACTCAGCATGGTTGTTATACATCTGAGCCAAATGAATCATTCGGGGCTCATTGGGATTCATTTTGGACTCATTGAGATTCATTTGGGGCTCTGTGGGATTCACTCGGGGGTCATTGAAGATTTATTTGGGACTCATTGGGATTCATTTGCAGTTTTGTAGTCAAAGTCTGGGGATAGTATTACATGTGCTTGTGTGTCTTTGGCACCCAAGAGAACTGGCCACTGACCCACCTTTCCATCTCTTCTTCAGGCCCATTAGTAAGAAGGTCTTCCTGCAGCATGTGGAGGACCTGTGCTCCGACAAC
This sequence comes from Stomatorhinus walkeri, assembly GCA_026784285.1. Classification (NCBI taxonomy): domain Eukaryota; kingdom Metazoa; phylum Chordata; class Actinopteri; order Osteoglossiformes; family Mormyridae; genus Stomatorhinus; species Stomatorhinus walkeri. Next base: position 26,239,862 of record JAODUD010000062.1, read on the forward strand.
AATGCTAAGTTCCAAGAAGAGTTCTTGGTACGTGGGCCAGAGTCTTCGCATCTATCGACCAGCCCTCCCTAATGACCAGAGGCCAGTCAAGTTAGATACACCTTTGATCATGCTGATTCACATCAAAGCTGTGGGTCTGTGATTCCTTATGTCCCAAGAAAAGCTGGCAGGGGTTAAAGATCTTTTTATATCAGCGAGAAAACATGTCAACTTTAAAGAATAAACAATTGGTCAGTGGAAAAAAGCTTATAGTTTTTACAGCATTTTTGAAATACAGCATTATTTTTATTGGAGTTCACCAATAATCTAGTGTCCATTAATTGTCCACAAATTTGAACACTGTTCGTGTAATTTAAATTAATTTTACTGTAAAGAGCTTTTTGCTGCATTTTTCCAGCAATGTATAGCAATATTACTGTAGGTTAAAGCGTGCTCTGCCCTTACCGCAGTTTTGTCCTTAGACTGAACATCATAGCAAAGGTCGCTTCCAGACAGCAAAACGTATGATTGTAACATTTGACAGGAGCAGGAGGAACCCACGTCAGACTCCTGAGCATCTGCAGTTCAGCTCCTGCACACTGACTCTGTCCATTTCCTGCAGGAGCTTCCCAAACTGCTGCCGGACCTCGCCACCACGGACGCGGACCTGCCCTGGAACAGGTCCAAGAACCGCTTCACCAATATCAAGCCATGTGCGTACTTCATGTTCCCAGCTAAAGCATAATTGTATCATAACCATATCATTCAGTTCCAGCTGTAGTTGTGTTGCTTGGCTACTATGATCAAACCCATAGTGTGCAATCAAAATTTTAATATGAGGGTAACGATCAATAAGCACCCATGTGTTCTTTAGCACCAAAAAACATCTTAAAACTGTTTCCTGCATGCAGCTATTGCTGAAACAGTCTTCATGCAGGCTGGAGACCATCGAGGAGGACGCGCGAGTTTCACTGCCTCCCAGAAACGTTACCCCACAGCCGGGCTAGTAATGCAGCAATAGCCAGCTGTGATTATGCAGGCTGTAGTGCCATGTGATGATACCCTATGCCATCGATTCACCCTCAGAGCCGTGTAACACCTCCTCCCCCAGACAAATCCGGCTGTTCATTCAGCTGGAATCGATGTTGTGCCAGATATGGGACCAGGTGCCTTCAAAACAAACACCGCGTCTGGGAATTCATTCACCATTGGAACTTCAATCCGGCACTGTTTATAGAGGGAGGCTGAGATTCACATGGTTCAGTCTCTCGCTTTATTAATTACCAGCAATTATATGTCATTTCTGTTACTGGATGTACCTAATGAAAATTCACAATGCTCATTGTTAGTCTTTGAAGGTGAATTATGCGTGAATCAATTTACGTTTTTTCAGATCTATGATGGAAAATTATACAACTTACTGGCATGTGATTGTTTCCTAGACAACAGTAACAGGGTGAAGCTGCTGTCTGAGCCTGGCGCACCCGGATCGGACTACATCAATGCCAGCTTCGTTTCGGTAAGGTCAGCCAGCAGGGGGCGGGGCAGGGTGACAGCCGTGAGGTGGCACTTTGGCAGTAGAATCACCGCGCTTCTTCAGCCAGCTGCCTGTTAGTAGCTTTCTGCCGGGTCAAGTTAGAGTCAGTGATTGACAACACAGAGTAATCCCGCCCCCCGCTAATTTTATATTTTATAGCTACATTCCTCCCACTGCTTGTAAAATGGGTTAGACATACAACAGAATAAGCCTTAGGCCGGGAATTCTGATAGGAAAGGATGGGAAAGTTCCACCAGTTCCACCAGTGCCTCTTTTTATCTTTTTTAATTGGGACCTCAGTAGAGCTCACAGTGCCCATCACTCTGTATATTTTTATCTGTCCATGACCGGCCTCCGGTAAGTAAGGAGATTATCACTGTCTTTATGTTTCACATACTGTATTATCTTAGGCAGTATTAGCCAGCATTTCTCTGACACAAACTCCAGTAACTGCTTACGGCTGCTGAATGCTTTAGGTCGTGGCTTCATCATTTTTACGTTTCATTATTTGGTGGTGAGTAAACGGCTTTTTTTCATCGGTGACTGGGAATATTTTAATAGCACTGCTGTGAACTTGATATAAACATTAAGCAACAGCGCACCTGCAGTAACTTCCAGGAAATACCCTGCCAGTTATAAGGCCGTAAATAAAGAATAAGATCATAGTATCACAGTCTGTACATGCAGGGAACACAGGCTGTGTGAAACAATTCCCTTTGAGTTTGTAATCTGTCCAGCCTGGATTTCTTCTATACTGTTTCTCCAGCACACCTATAAGGCTACAAATCATATTCGTATAAAACATTTTTTTTTAATTTAATCCTTGCAAAAATCAGTAGTGTGTGCGTATGTGTATGTGTGCGTATGTGTATGTTTGCATGTGTATGTGTGCATATGTGTGTGCGTATGTGTATGTGTGCATATCTATATGTGTTTGTTTATGTGTATATGTGTTTGTTTATGTGTATATGTGTGTATGTGTGTGTTTGTTTGTGTGTGGGTTTGTTTGTGTGTGTGTTTGTTTGTTTATGTGTGTGTGTGTTTGTTTGTTTGTGTGTGTGTGTGTGTGTTTGTTTATGTGTGTGTGTGTGTGTGTGTGTTTGTTTATGTGTGTGTGTGTGTGTTTGTTTATGTGTGTGTGTGCATAAGTCTACTGCACAGACTCAGTAGCATGTCACCGGAAAGACATTCTGGGCCCCCTGACAAAGTGTCACCATGACCCCTCAGCCCCTCTTACATTATGTAATTGTGTAGTTTTATGTATTCTGGGGCGCCTGTGAAGTACTGGGGCCCCTGAATCTGTAAGGGTATCCATGCCCCTCCGACACCCCTGGGGTGTCACCGCAACACCTGTAGCTAGCACTGCTAACGGTGTGTCCCCTTGTGCCCGTCTGCAGGGCTACCTCTGCCCCAATGAGTTCATCGCCACTCAGGGGCCGCTGCCGGGCACAGTGGGGGACTTCTGGAGGATGATCTGGGAGACTCGGGCCTGCACCATCGTCATGATGACTCAGTGCTTCGAGAAGGGCAGGGTGAGCATGCGCTCTGAGCACATCTACCTCAGTCTCTCCTGCTTCCCCACACTGGACCCTCCTTTTCTCGTCCCCCTTCAGGTCCGCTGCCACCAATACTGGCCCGAGGGGGACAAACCCATCTCCGTCTTCGGAGACATCGTCATCACCAAGCTGACGGAGGATGCCCTCCCTGATTGGACCGTGCGGGTGCTTAGAATCGAACGGGTCCGTATGACTGCATTTGAGTCATCGTCTTTGTGATCGCTTGAAGATTTTCAACAAGAAAACATAGGCAGCTCATGTCTGTGTCTGCAATGCCAGCTAACGTATTTTTTTATTCAAACCCTTAATTTGTGATTCTATAGGATAAATGAGAAGCAAATATGATCAAATATAAGCAAATTATATTTCATGCCATGCAAAGGACAGATATAACTCACTGCGGAAAAGGTTCTCTGAATGACTCGTTTGAATGATTCATTTGGCTTTTGAATAGGGATGCTTATTGTGTTTCATTTTCCATCAGAGATGTAGACTTGCTGATTTGTTGCCCTGGTAACCGATTAAACAGCCATACTGATTCTCCATCCAGTATAATGACTATATGCTGGTAAACCACTTCAACTTCACGTCTTGGCCTGAGCATGGAGTGCCAGCAACCAGCAGTGCTCTGATCAAGTTTGTGAGATCCATCCGGACCATCCGAGGCCGTGACAGGGGCACTGTTGTGGTACACTGCAGGTGACTGACCCAAACAATTCGAGAATGTCAGGCGAATCTGTGCACAGGTGCTCCTTGGCTTACGATGGGAAAACGTTCCTGTGAACCGATTGTAATGAAAAATATTGTCGAATATGAAAACAAATAAGTAAATAGGTAAATAAGTACTGTCACTGAATAAGTAGTAAATGATTACTGTAATTAACTAAATACCAGTAATTGCATAGTAAACAAATGCAAGTTTATTTGGTTGAATAGAAAAAAAAACACCATAAGAGTAAGTTAATAAATTAAACTCAGCATGACGTGCTTAAACTCACAAGCGCTACAGGGACTGGAAGCGTGGCTGTGTGGATGCTGCTGTTGTCTAGGATCAGTAGAAAGTATCGCATGGCATATCGGTAGACTGGGAACAGATCAAAATCCAAAGCTGACTACTGAATGTGCATCAATATCGCGCCGTCGTAATGCTGAAATATCGAAAGTCGAACCATCATGAAGCGAGGAGCATCTGTAGCTGGTAGGAATTCAAAAAGGCCTTGACACAGGGTTCTGTTGTGTAATACAGTGCCGGTGTGGGTCGGACTGGAGTATTCATCTCTCTGGACCACCTGATGCAGCACATGAGAGACCATGACTTCATTGACCTGTTCAGCTTGGTAGCCGAACTCCGGGGTGAAAGGATGTGCATGGTGCAGAACCTGGTGAGCGCAAGACCGTGACATCTCGAATGAAGACTGGAAATCATCCAGCTCTGTGTTTTTAATCCTAAACTGTGGCAGAGGCTGTTGATTTTTAAACGCTGATCTCACAGAGATGCCGACAAGGTCACGTGTTCCGGCCTGCTTGGTGCTTCTGTCTAGGTGCAGTACATGTTTCTACATCAGTGCGCTCTGGAGCTCCTCTCCAGGAAAGGGATCAGCCATCCAATCTGGTTCTTCGGTAGTTCCGGTTTGCAGAGGAAGGACTCTCTGGACGGCATGGAAGGTGAGTGTGGACCCTTCAGGATCTGTATTACAGATCTAGGCCAGAGTGACAGGAATCCAGAGGTGTTTACTCCTAATGGGCTTGACTTGAGGTTGTAGCTAGATCCCATATTTACGGCCAGACTATGGGATGACAAATATCTCTGTGTGATAGCATCAATTTTCTTAACTTCTTCAGGTGACGTCGAACTCGAATGGGAGGAAACGACCATGTGACTGGCGTCAATCGTAATCAGCTTTTGTCAATGTGCTTCAGTGTTGCCTTCAGTGGTTAAACTGAAGCTCCTTGACCTAAACATTTACCTCGAAACAGGGGCCAAATCTCTGCAAGTAAGACCCAACTGCGTCTGTCCTCTTATGTTTGTGCTGAAAGAAAGACATCCTTTTTGCTTTTAACATAAAATGTAATTGTGCAAGGGTAACTCTCCCATGCAGACAACGCTGTCTGTATTCTGTAGTTTGGGTTATTTTCTGAATTTATGTATTATGTTTTTGTAATGTAAATTACGCCAAACGGGGTATTGCTGTGTGTGTATATAACTTTTTTCACCCATGTGTTTATTTTAATAAATCTGTGTTATTTCTGCTTTTACTGGCCATATTGTTTCTTGAAGCTCCCTATGTAGTACGACATTTGTGTGGATTTCCAGGCTCGGAGAGAGGAGACTTCTACATAAAGCTTCTACAGTTGTGGTTCCCAAATTTAAATTAAGCCTCATGCCATGGTATCACATGACCCCCCCCGCGCTCAGCCAAAAACGCAAGACAGCTGATAGACGGGGGGAGAAGATTTATCGATCGCCATCAGGCGCATAATAGTTGCCCTGAGTTCAAGGGCTTCTAAGGTCCCGTCACCGCTGTCACAGTACATAAAGGCACTTTCTGTCACATGACTGGCATGTTGACGTTTGCGGGGTGTCTCGCCAGTTCTGATGGCTCACCGTGCTCTTTGCGTTTCTAGTGTAGCTGCTTAATGAAGGTGCTGTTTGTGTTTCAGGTCTCCTGTGTTTTCTGCGGGTTGTATACAATAAGAGACAGGAATATAAAAGCTTGTGGAAATTCAGCAAGCAGCTTAAAGCTTAAGTTATCTGCCAAGATCCCGATGACAAGGACCATTCTCGCCATTGAAAGTTTATTTTACTTTGTGTGTAACATTCAGCTGCATTATTATCTGGGACAATTAAATCAGATGCATAGGCCTAGTACCCATTGTAAGGTAAAATGCTTTATTTACAAAAAATTATATATATATAATTGGTAATATATATAATGGTAATATATATATAATGGTAGTAAAATAATTTGTGTTTAAATATATTTCAATATAGCGTATTAATTAAAATGTACAAAGTCTTCTCATCAAATCTTGGTCAGTTCCAATAGACAATTGCCACATAAATGCCATCTACTAGACACTGGGCATTTCAGGTCCAGAAAGTAAAAATCCAAACCAGGATTTTGTTTCAACCAACCAGTTGAGTACTCTTGAGTTGAGTTCACACACGTGACTGTGACTCTTTATGTTCAAATGGTCGGTTGAAACAAAATCTGGTTTGGATTTTTTTTACTTTCTGGACCTGAAATGTCTACCTCCATCTCCGAGCATCTAAAGACACTCACCCACATGACTCACAGTCAATAACAAAAGTAACCCCTTGCTTTTTAGTTTTTGATCATCCTACTTTTAGGAAATCTCTATTCCTCATGATTTGTCAAGCAGAAAAATGTTGTCTGGAATCATAATTGTGAAAAAATGGTTGCTTCTCTTTTCCTTTCAGTGGTGTTAAAAAACATTTATTTATTTATATACGAGTTAAACTTTTCAGCCCATGATCCTCAAAATAACAGCGGCAGAGATTCATGAGACATAAACCTTACTTTGGAAACCCCAGATGCACGTGCATAGAATATCTTAAATCTTAAACTTTCAGCAGTCAGAATGCACAATGTATTGATTTGTTTAATTGCATTTCCATGAAAAACTGGCAGTTGCAGCATGGTTTACTGAAGCAGGTCACTTTAATTATTTTAGTAGATTATCACATTTTAGATAGATTTCCATGTTCATACAGTACCAGTCAAATGTTTGGAGATGTGCCATAGAAACGTTTATTTAAATGAATCCTGTTCAGAATAATTACAAAGACATCAAAAATTTAAGACAACACATGGAATTGGAATTATTCACTGACCAAACATTTATTTTAAAAATAATTTGTTGGGGGGGGTAGCTGTGTCGGTTGGGACTCAGAAGGTTGCTAGTTCAGATCCCATGGTCAGCAGAGTGATCCCACCATTGGACCCTTCAGCCAGACCCTTAACCCCAATTGTCCCATGGACTGGCTGACCTGTCTCCTCTACCCCAGCTTCATGAGGAGGCCTCCTTGGATGCTTTTCCAGCCGTCCTGAAGGAGGTCCCACATATATGCCCAGCACTCATTTTCCACTTTTCCTTCACTCTCTGTTCAAACTCCTCCAAAACCACTTCCACTGGGTTTAGGCCAAGTGGCCACATCATGTGATGCGACACTACCACTCTCCTTCGTAGGTGACTTCGTGTTTCCAAAGTTTTGACTGGCACTGTAGGTGTATTGACAGAAATCGCGGCTTCAAATGTTGCAAAATGCACAGTGCGGTAAATCCTAAGGGCACCTGTTACGTATATAGTGTCACTTCGCCTGTCATTGAGAGGTGTTAACGCCTGTGTATTTTATTCGCATGTATTCAGCTTGTCGTAGTATTCTCGGGGGTCGTTCGAAATAGGAGTCTTGAGGCGCCGCAACAGCTAGATGATGGGTTAGGGTTTCATTAGCTATATATAAACCGTGTGATCTATGTGACTGGGCTATTTAAATGCCATGGACAGAGTTGTACAGCAGAACTGTCAGATGTTTGGTCCACCCGAGGCTACAGCACCATGATGGACCTTTTTGAGACCAATTTCCTCAACGAATTAAATTGCCTGGAAAACGGATCCTTGCAAAATTTAGAAATTAGAGGGGTGTCGCCCTTGTTCCGGGAGAGTGACAGCTCCTTATTGACCGGTCGGGGACAGCCACTGTTAGAAATTGGATGCGACGGCGGCGGTGAGGAACTGATGGCATCCCGCCTGGGTCTTCAGCCGCACTGCGCTGGCCACTGTGTCATCTGGGCTTGCGCGACTTGCAAGCCAAAGTCAGCGCCGACGGACAGGAGGAAAGCCGCCACCCTGCGGGAGAGGAGGCGGCTTAAAAAGATCAACGAAGCCTTTGAGGTGCTGAAGAAAAAGGCGGTGCCCGACCCCAGCCAGCGGCTGCCTAAAGTGGAGATCCTGCGCAGCGCCATCCTGTACATAGAAAGGTTACAGGACTTGCTGCAAGCGCTGGACGAGCAGGAAAGAAAGACGGGCGAAAGATCCACGCGTTTGCCGATGGAAGGATCGCGACGGGTGGCTTCGCTTAGGAGAGCAAACGTCATCAGAGACCACAGACACCAGCCGGTTATATAATCACGCTTATTTGGAGTCAAACCCTCAGGGATCACCTGCATTTAAAATACAAACAGACTTAATTGACTATAAATGCATAAACTAAGGATAAGTAGCCTATCTAGATATTAAGATATCAATGGCTGATAATACTTTTCTCAAAGTTTAACTTGTAGTAAAAACCATTAGAGAATGGTCCGTACTAATTAATTTATATAATAAATAAATGACAGATCCTAGGTTGGTACAGAGATGGGTTATTCTCATGTCTGGGTGTTACTAACGTAAATTAGTGTAAGCAATCTGAAAATGGCCAGAGTAAAACTGGTGATGAAGGCTGCCGGATGGCGAAGACTGTTTCAATCCACAGTGAAGAACGTAGAGAAACATGATTTTCAGTCTTGAACAATCC
>JAODUD010000062.1:26251768-26269389 GCA_026784285.1 Stomatorhinus walkeri
TGACCTCTGTCATCATTTTAAGTGGGAGAACTTGCACAATCGGTGGCTGACTAAATACTTTTTTGCCCCACTGTAATCTTATGATGTCATTAGGGATCTGATTGCATCATCAAACCCAATGACATCACTTGTGCCTCATGGCCTCACTATTACTATAGAATGCATCAAATGCTTCTGCATGCCATCTTTCCTACTACCCATCCTCTTACAGCTTTACTTTATGAGGCTGTTTTTATATTAGAGTCGGCTGCTAGATGATACGTATCACTAAGGATGAAGACGCTGGGGAAGGCAGATGTGGGAAAGGGGTCAGGGGTCTGGTGGCTTGGTTGGTATGATGGTGTTATGGTATACACCAGTATTAAAAAATCCTGCAGTTATTACTTCTAATACTGCTTCTATTAAACTCATATGGAGATGCTGTACTGAGGCACATCTTTAGCATTGACTGAAGCCTTACTTCAGTAAAAAAAAAGTCATAGAATAATGCCACAAAAACAAAATGTTCCATGAATGCAACAGCGTATCCAGCACTGGGTGTTTTATATCTTTACAGAGGGAGTAATTTGGAAATAATGATGATGAGTAACTTGGAATTTAAAAGGATTTATCGGTAACACATAATAAAATGCCAGGATTTGCACCACTGTCCACATTTCAAAATGAAATAATCCCCGGAAATAATCGCATTAGTGAAGCAAGAAAACGTGGGCAGGTGCCTCCCTGAAGCCTGAATGCCAGTGTCTCCTGCCAGTTTAGTCTGTGGAAATGTCCTCTGGCAGACTGGAGATTAATGTACCAGGAAACCATCAATTCAGCACACCCACCAAAACCTGGCCCATAAGGGCACACTGACCGCTCACCATGTGACTCATAGAATGTGAAGTTAACAGATGATTGGTCAGTTATTCCAAGGGAACTTTAATTGAACTATTAATGATACATTCTAGAGTCTGAACTGGCACAAAATGAAACTTGACCGAAGGTAACAACTAAGAAGTTCAGAAACTGCGGACATCATTCTGTCTTTTGTCCCAGATCAGCTGCCATAGCTCAGCTTGGTCTCTGATGAGCAAGAACCATACTAGCGTGTACAGGTACGACATCCATGATGGTATGGCTGCTGAACTGTAGCTGTAAGCATAAAATGCGCAATAGCTTTTAAAGCCTCAAAATACAATACTTCTCATATTTTTAAAATACAAAATAACAGTGGGTAATCCATCTTTGGTGATAGACAAACACAATATTTAAACATTTTACTGCACATAACATCTGTGCCAGACAGCCTCAGTGTGACATTAGAAGCTTCTAGTACAAAAACTCTTCCCTTTCCTTAAGGATGCAGGAAATGGGCACTTTAACCATGCATGTAACCTGAAAATATAACAACGACAGAGTCCATTCCACTCATGTGCACCTCATAGCTGACGTAGGCATTCCAAGAAAAGAGGACATACATGATGTAAGTAGAGAAAAATTAGGAGGTAAAACATTAGTAGTGTCGTGTAGATCAGGGAGGACAACACGCTGGAGATGCAGAGAAAGAACAGATCATTACACCAAGGGCCAGGAGCTTTTCCCTCGTCATGATCCTGCTTAGAGTGGAATATGTCTAAGTCACAGTGAAACAAAACCATAATCAGAATCTAGCAATATTTCAGTACATACAAGGCATGGCAAACAAAAATCCGTAAACCAGACCAGCAGAATAAAAACACAAATGCCAGAATGTTCACTGACTGTGCAAAGGTATTATAAACTAACAATCTCACAACCAGACACAGGACCAGGTAAGTTGTGTGTGTCTGTGTGTGCGTGCATGCGTGCCTGTGAGCACAAACCCTAATGAGTACCAGATGCATGTAACGTCCGACTAGCCAGGAAATAGGCACATTGCATGCTGGGAAACATAGTTCCCTATCCCTGCTTCATAACAAATAGAGCCCTGTATTATATTAATTATTTCATGCAATAAAGATGTTTTAATCTAAAGTGGTTTACAGTAAAGGGATATAATTTTACATGTACTCCCTGGGATGTGAACCCACAACCCATGCATTGTTTGCACAATATTTTACTTATGGAGCTTTCCAGCACATTGTCACTGCAGTCAGTGCTAAGAAAGGGCACACAACTGCATATAGTGACATGCAAGTTTATTCAGTTTAGTTGATGTTGAGAACAGTAATAGGCAAGGTGCAGAGTTTGGCCTTTAAACTTCTAGAGTCTTCCATATCTATCCAGACACAGATTGCAGCAGGTTTGGCCCCAAAACCACCGGACATCTGCAGCCTTGAGTGTCTCTCCATCCTCACGGAGGGCTTAGAACCACAGGGAATTCTGATGGTTTCTCTAACCAGCTCTGACTCTCTGAATTGGGCTGGTGTATCACATGTTTGAGCACTGCATATGAAATACACACTAAAGATGAAAAATACCATCTTTAGTGTAAACCATGTAAACGTAAAGTGAACTTCTTGCGTGCTTCATACGAACCTCATTGGCACAAATTAGCTTTCCTTTATTTTCTATTTTTATTGAAGAATACTTAAAATGCAAAATGGGTAGTGTGAATAAGAATTTCCAAACAACTGTAAATAATGAATGCAAATATTGTATTATTTTTACAAATATTTAGTGGATCATTTTACATGTAAGAAAGCTGATGTTTAAACATTAAGATCCAAGTAAATTCTAAGTATCAGTCTTCACTTTAATTTGGTCTCAAAGACCATAAAATATTCCAATTATATTCCAAATTATACTTATAACCTTGGTTCCTGCATCACAGATATGACAAATGACATTTGCTAGCAACGACCTCAGTGTCAACATTACTACTGAAACACCATTTCATTTTTAACGTAGAAAGGCAATAAAAGTCTGCCTTCCACCCAGTAGTCCTTTACAGAGATACTCTGTCAATAAAGCGGCCATTTTCTAATGCTATTAACCTTCAGACCCCAATTTTGTATCAAAAATACATTCAATGACGCTAACCAGCATACGCCAGAAATGTTGAGGTATATAATCTTAAACTAAAAGTTATAGAATTTCACATGCTTCTAAAATTTGTTTTAGTAGGCCTACCTTATTTCAAATATAAATTTGTAGGTTATATCTTCAAATATCAGTTGTGTGAGGCAGCAGCATAATTATAGTAATTCATTTGCTTTTCACCTGATTTATTAAGGTAAGGAGCGTACCAAATTTACAAGTTGAGCCTACGCACGAGCATTTTGTATGGTAATTAATAAACAATTGTTTATAGTAGTGAGACTGATCATCTGCCGCGCATACCATAATATTATTTGAAATGTTTACATGCTACCTGCTGTGCGCTTTTAATTAGAAGTTTTTTGTCGTCTGTCAAAATCTATATCTGACAAAAGCCCTGCGTCGGTATGTTTAGCGTGTTAGAGAGCAAAGGCAATAAGAAAATAAATGGCTTCCAAAATCCCTGCACTTTAAAATAAATCACCCACACATAACATTAAATCATCTCTCCTTCCGTGCATTTCACTTTTCTTGTCGTATATCTCCAGACTGTGGGTAAAATTCACTACCTGTCTGCCGCGATGTTGGATTATTCAGTGACCTGAATGTCATATTAGGGGAGATTTAATTTCAGTAAATATTACTGCGGCATACAAACCCGCTGTGCACTGAAATGGTCCTGATCCGTGAAGTGTTACTGAGCCGACCGTCGCTGCATTAGAGTACCTGTATAACTCAGACTTCCAGCAGCGGAAATGAATGAAGCGGCACTTTAGACCAAAGACATTGTTTCAGGACGCGAAAACTGAGAATTAGGAACCTTGTATTGATGTGTTGATATGGCTATACATAAGTTTTTGTATGATGACTGTAGTTTGCGAATCCAGAGACGCGTGGTTAAGATTTCACTGTACTGTAAATGTCTCAAAGTTTCTCTGCGGGAGTTGTTTATCTTGAAAATAACCCTTTGCAGGGTCAGGGAGATTGCATGTTATTTCATCAGAGAAAGATGGAGTGTTGTAACCAGCAGTTCTGTTCTAGACAAAGGTTTTGAAAGCTTTTCTTGCAGCATAGTTATTCAAAAGGATGTTCATTGTTTCAGCGACTGGTAATTTTTTTTACTGATAGAGGTTTGCTTGGTATAAATTTATTATTTAATCTCCCTTTAATGGTGATACTATATCTATACTGTCGTCATTCTACAATTTCTGCCTGTTTCTCTGTAGTTAATCTACAGCAATTCTTGATCTGAGAGTTCTGAGGGTGCTGACGTGATATTGACGATATTCCCAAATGACCCAATCAATCAAGGCATTTACGGGTAGAGGTTATTCTATATTGTCTTTTTTATGAGACGTTTTGCACGGAGGCTTTTGGCTGTGAACCAGGCGATGGAAACACAATTTATCGAAGTCATTTTACAATACTATTATGAACAAGATTAGGCTAAATGAAGGAAATAATTTCCATGGAAATAAGTTGCCGTTTTTTGAATGACCTTCTGCTACTTAGTTGTTCATCGGCTTGTACAGCCTCCAGCTGACCAAGAAGCCTTGATTTGGCCAAGATGCTTAGACTCCACGTTTGTTTCCTGTGATCCAGACGCCGAGCCTCTTCTGTGTGTAACTCCAACTCCTTCATGTTCTCCCTTTTGTGAACAGGTGCTGCCTTTTGCTTTGTGTCAAGTCTAGACAAGTCGGCTTCTTCATAGCATCCATATCCAAGAATACAGTAGCACAGACGGCAAGTGACAAAGGGAGGGTTTTGCATTGTTTGCAGCGTGAGGATGTGTGACTCAGCTGGTTAACATGCTGTTCCTGTAAGGTTGTGGGTTCAAAGCCCACTGTTAACAGAATGATTTTGCTGTTGGGTCCCTGTTAGCCCTGAGCTGCTCCTAGGGCTGCCTGACTCTGTTCTCTCAACAATGCAGTGGTTCTCAATCGTGTTTCTGGTGCCTCCACTTCAGACTTATGTGGTCCTTAATAGGCTAATAATGAATGTGGCAAGTTGAAAGCACTGTGGGCTGGAATGGAAACATACTGGCAGAAGGGGCACCAAGAACAGGATTACTGCAATAATCTATGTTGCATCAGCTTTTATCCAGGACAGTGTAAAACAGGGGTGATGGACACAAAGGTTTATATGCATAGTGCATTATATCTGTAAGCAATAATAAATAAGGCGACAGGAATAAAATACAGTATCACCTGCTGGCCTGTACCTCCAGATGTTGCCTGGGATCTCACTGATTAAACAGCTGCAAACACATTCACTGGCCAGAGGAGGGCAGCTGCTTCCCATTGTGATCGGGTACAAATGGCATTGGGTGTTTTTTGGGCATTCTTTGCAGATTGTTCCAGATTCATCACGCGGGCAGCAGGTGCCAGATCCCGTAGCTCTCGCAGCCTCCACGCAGAGCGGGACGTTGGGCAGGGAGAGCCGCGGTGCCCCAGCGCTGTCTGTCTCCCACCGTGAGGGGCGCGGCACATAACGGACACTGACGGGACCCGTCTATGGATACGCTTCCCGCAGTGAGTCAAATGAATCAACGGTGCGTATGAATATATTAGGAAGGTGTGGAGCTTTCGGGTCGGTGCTGGCAGCTTTACTGGACTGTACTGGTATGTAATATATAATACACCTATAGCTGTGTACTGGTATGAAATAACGGAACACCGTAGGGTCCTGTAGCTAGATTCCCGTCAGGGATTTGTGGCCGTAACTGTGAATCAAGTTACAAACAGTCACCAAAGTTGACTCTGCTGTCCGCTGTAGTCCTTTGCTTTTGTCACATGTCCCCAAGCTCTGGAACAGAAGGTTATGGGGGAGCAGGCCAAATTACACCAAACATTTGTGATTTAGTTGAATCATCCCAGGACCTACCATAACAGAGAAAATAAGATTTAATGCCACCCCACCCTCCAGAAAACTAAATAAGGTTAGAGATCCCTGATCTACATTGAAGCAAACTTGCTGCACTTTTGTGTCATGCGTGCCCTATCCACCAGGGGACGTCCTAAGACCTCTGACACAATTCAGACAGTGCCCACCTACCCACCACAGGATGGCATCCTGGTAACCCTACTGGCCTGTTAAACATGAGACCCACGCCAACAGCGGAGTGGTATGGCTGCAAACCGCCCCTCGGCTTCCGGATGCTGGTTGGTTCTCTGTGGCCCCTCAGTATGGAGAATCCCGCCTGACCAGTGGCACCACACGCTGCAGTGTTTCAGTATTTGTGAATGTGGCTCTGCATGCTATCTCCACAGAGTTGTTGGCTCTTTGAGAGCATATTTATAAAGTCACAAGTGGCAGAATGAAACCCTGGAAACGCACATCACCAAGCATTCCAACTGAACTGGCCAAAACTGGATTTTATAACTCTGTGGCAGCCTGTTCCCTCCATTCTAAATTACTGCACATAAAAGTCATAATGGAATGGAAAACATTGAAATGTGCCATGGTGGTACAGTGGGTGGTACTGTGTCTCACTGCCCCATGATTGTGGGTTTGAACCCTGCTTCTTGTTCAGAGTGCAGAGCCACCTGGAGTCTGCATGGTTTTCCTACCACACCTGTGAACCATGCGATTAGGTGTTTGTGCATGAATTGCCCCTTAACTGTGTGGCCAGTGATGGACTGGCATCCTGCTTTGTGCTCTGAACTCCATGATGGATGCATGTTTAATTGCATCACAATCTGAAGCTTCTAAATCATACCTGTGGGACTGCAACGTGTAAGTGAGCTTCAGGTTTGCATTACCATTTTGCTGAAGCTTTTACCTAAAGCAAGTCGTGATTTTTATCTGGATAATTTACTGGTGCATTTTCAGGTTAAATGCATTGCTTAGGGTTACTGGGACCTTAACTGGCAAATTTCTGAAAGGCCGTAGCCACTATGCTATCTGCTAAAAACTCCTGAGCTCATCTGAGAGCTCATGCGGGGAAAGACATGGCAGCAGCTGGTGAGAGGAATTGCAGTTGATTCTAAGAATATTCTGGTAAATCCCTGAGGCAGGCAAAGGCAGCATCTGGATACAGCTGTGAGAGAGGGTGTGGAGTTTTGCAAATATGATCTTGCAATATTTACCCAGTATTTCTTGCTCCAGGATTTTAATCCAATACGCCCTTTTCAATTAGATTCCGAATAGTGGTTTGTACATGTGTTGGTTGCCTTAATTAACTAGTGTAGATGTTCAGGCGTGGAGAAATTGCTGAGTTTGGGGGTTCTTTTGCAGTGTCTCCAGTACTGCTTCCTAATGTGGTCCATATTGGGTTAGGAATAGGTTTGAGAAACCCCACAGGCATTCAGAGCTGCGGGATGTCGATGATACCCTTGCTGAGGTCACCACTGGCCACTGTCATTCGTCACTTCACCTGTCTGTTAGACAGCAGCCGACGCTGAGAGATGACCTTTGGGGGCTTAGATGAGGAGTAGTATCTGACACAACACCATCCATCCACCTCTCTCCTAAGCAACTAGGGGATAGGGAACTGGGTGAGGGTGTGTGGCTTATTAGGTTAGAAGGCTGTGTCTGGGCTCAGAAGGTTGTGGGTTTAAAGCCCTGGGTCATCAGTGATTTTGCTGTTGTGCCCTCGAGCAAGGTCCTTAATCCCCAAATTCAGCACAGACTGTAGGTAAAAGTGTCTGCTGAATGAATAAAATGTAAATGAGATTAGCAAGGCTAACAGACATAAGGACAGAAGGCACTGTTGTACACACACGCATATTTATTTACAAATATAACAATCGCATGTCGTCTGTCTTCTCTTATAGTGCAGTACGATTCAAATGATTGACAAGAGGGATGGGAAATGCAGCATGAAAAGGTATTCTGGAAGAAATGTAGAATGTGACACTTGGACACGTCACAGATCTGCTAGGCTACCCGACATCTTTGGTAGCAAGTGCAGGTCCAACCAACCAGTTGAGCACTCTGGGAATGTGACCTTTTACTTCTCAACTGGTTGGTTGAAACAAAATCTTGGTCTGGATTTGTACTTCCTAAAACTGGACTTGCCACCTCTGCATTTTAGACTTTTTTAGTTTGACTCCTCGACCTTCCTGTTACTACTAAAAACTACTGATCTCTAAACAAATTACAAATCGATCTGTTTTGTATTATTATGGAGAGCAGGCACCTGTCTGTGGTTAGACCATGTTATCTTGCATTCCTTCCACAAAGGAAAGGACTCGTGGAACATTTGTGATGCAAGAGAATGGTCCGCGCAGTCTGCAGGAAACCAAAGGGCAGTCGGACTATTTAACTGTGTGTTCATCTGACATTTAGTCCCATGTGGTGAAGCAGTGCTTCAGTTTGCTCATTAAAATATATAAACGCAATTCTTCACTTGACCATCCCTGTATGATATATATCAATCATATCATAATGGGTAGCTGCCTATTAACAGCTTCTTCACATTTTATATGTTATAAAATATAAATATTTAATGTCAACAAAAAAGTAAGACCGATTTGTTACCACGGTGATATATACATTTTTTAATATCCCAAATCTATGTGCTATTAAGTGCTGAATAGATTAAAAATGTAATTATAAATTAACATCATTTATACGCTTAAAGACTGACCCAACTAGGGAAGTTTCATTAAGATAGTTCTGAATCGCTCTTAATTAAAAAAAACATTTCTATGAAGCTTGCCCTTCCATTCACTCATGTTCCTTACGCAGAAGCTCTGGTCAGCCTAAGGTGTTGCACCTGAAGGGCTAACGTGGGTACAGTCAGGCGCCGGTGTTACCATGCGAGGAGGTTCTGTGTCACCTCATATGCTGAGCTCCTCTTTGACAAGTCAGCCAATGTCTTTTTAATGAACGTTATTGCTAAACCAAAAACCCTCATGCTAAGATACACTTGTTCCAAATAATACCTTAAACATGGTATCTAGTCTCCATTCACACAACAAAATATGTGCACACCATTCAGCTTTAAAAAAATGTCTCTGTGAAAAATGGATGAGTTTTATGAAAAGACGATTCCTGGCTTTAACAAGGTTTTTTCTGTCAGCTACTTGGGCGGGGGGAGGGGGGGGGGCGTATGTAAGTTAGGACTCTGCTTTTGGTTCAAATCCTGTAGTCAGTAAAGAGATTTATTCTTTGGATCCTTAAGCAAGGCCCTTAACCCCAATTGCTTTAGGGATCTTTTCTGATCCTGATCACTCAAATGTAGCTTGCACTTCGTAAAAGTGTCTGCTAAATGAATAAATGTAAATGGAACTAAGTTGTCGGTGGAAACAGATGATGATCAGTGCAAATCTGTCTCTCGCCCCACTGCTCTTTCTTAAGCACCAGTATATAGTGTATCTGTAGAGTACGTACACCGACAGGTCTCCACGGCACAGCTGTGAAACGAGCATGTGGAAAGGCTGCTTCCAGATGAGAAGATGGCATCTGCTTCCTGGTGAACTTACTGCCGATGGGGGAATGGACGCTGAACATCTGCCAGCCGGTGTCCGTTCCTCTTCCCTCTGCAGAAGGTGAGTGGATGGGAGCCGAGGGTCATTTGAGTCTTGTTCCTTCTCTTGAGTTCGGTTTGGGCCTTCAGCACAGAGGCGGAGTAGAACTCCAGGAACTGCCTCCTGATTCTGCCACTCTGCAGCATCCCTCAACTGAACTCAGAAATGTAGTTCCTTAATAACCGAAGCCAGTTAATATTCAGATTTTTGTTCTTTACATCCTTTTTAAAGTTTTGAAGTTTTAAGTTGTATGTCCTATCCATCCATTCAACCATCCATCCATCCATCCATCCGTCAAGATTCTGAATTTGTTACTCAAAAGAAAAAGCAGTTAGCTCTTCTTTGCAGAAGCCCATTCTGGAGCAACCAGCCTGGTATCCCTGTGTTCATGTCTGGCAGCCTGTGTTAATTCAGGATGCTCCCAGCACAGTCCCTGGGAGATCCTGGTAGAAGAATTCGGAATGCCAACACAAAGGAGGCCGCAAGACAGCCTATGAAAATGGGAATGCCGTTATAGGGTTATAGGATAGGTCTTCCAGCTGGATCTGTCCTAATCCATTAGTAGCACTACTGACTACAGAAACAGCATTCATATACATGGAAATGTCTGTTCATTTGCGTTAAATGGGTAAGTCCAAAAAAGTGGATATTGGGTATAGAGATATGTTTGTCTATTGAGAGTATAGCAATTTGCAAACTGGCTTACAGGCAGCGGTGCATTGCGGAGGCGGCGGGGAAAACTGATTGGCTTTGTTTGCAGTATTATCACAGCTATTCACAAGTCAGAGCTGTTATTTGTCTAGACATAAATTATTCAAAAGTGCCCCACCTCCACCTGAATTATTGAAATAATGTTTCTCCTAGCGTGAACAAGATGGAGACTGGAAGTGCACCTCAGCCAGACAACTCGCTCAATATGCCCACTTTCTTTCTCCTGGTTTTAAAGGGAAACCGGCAGGTTTCTGGGTGGTTATCAGGAACATCCCACTTTTTGGGGTTAAGATAGTTTGATGTGCCGGTATTGGGCAGAATCACCTGTTTGGGGTGGAAGGCCTCACCTATGATGTGTGGTTCTGCTGGGCTGACTGGTTCTGCTGTTGCTGCTGCTGCTGGATGAGCAACTGCTGCTGTTGGCGTCGCCGGGCCGAGCGAAGCTTTTCAAAGCGGGCCTCCATCTCCTCCAGTACCTTGGGTGTGTAGCGTACCACCAGCTTCACACTGTCCTTGGCTGCCTTCAGGAGCTCCACGGCCCTCTCGTGGTGCTCGCCTTCCACGCTCTGCCACAGGGAGGGGATACTTAGCACTCGGCTAATTGCTAACGTTACTGGTTAGCGCTCGGCTAACTGCTAACTTTGCCTGTTGACGCTTGGCTAACTGCTAACGTTGCCTGTTGGCGCTCGGCTACCTGCTAATGTTGCCTGTTGGCGCTTGGCTAACTGCTAATGTTGCAATGACGTCTAATTGTTATGGAACAATAACTCGGCTATAGCACTTTCTAGCATTTACCATAAATAAGATTCATCTGATTTGTTTGCAAGAAAATCATATTATTGGTAAGTGCCGTGCATGACTTTGCATTTAAATCTTTGTCATATTCAGCAGTCTGTTATATTACAGGCAGAGGACACATTAGTTAAAATCAAATGTAAGTACATGTTTTCATTAATATCCCTCTAAAATCTGCATAACTGGAAAATTATATAATTATAAATGGCTGTGAAATAATCCCTAGTCGACTGCTCTACAGCACGTAAATTTCTAATGTGCTATTTGCCTCGATTGTGCATTGCTTTGTACAAAAGTGTCTGACAAAGACAAATAAATGAAAATGTAAATGTAATTGCTTTTGAGGTTCTTTGTGAAAGGGTTGCATGGTAAGAATCCATAGTGTTTGTCCAAACAATACATGTTTCCATTCATCTTCAGTCTGAACTTTTTCTGGGTGGTTATATACAGTAAAACAGTTACACAAGAATAGTGAAATTACACTTGAATTGATAGGTTTTTTTCAGTGAAAATAGGCTTTGCATCGTTGCACCAATAACCGGATAGGGAGTAATTTCAGAGGAATCTCAGTGGACAGATGAGTAGTACAGACAGTTAACTGGTTAGCTCCTAGATCCTAAAAACTCTCTGTTCATTGTGTGGTTACAGAACCATGACGGTAAATTCAAAGCAGTTTCTTCAGCTGATTAAAAAGTTACGTGTTGAACAGCTTCTCTCTAAAGGGTGTAGGACATAAGCACATCTCTCATTTTATGATATCTCATTATAGCACTGTGAGTGGTATTGTCAAGGGCGTAGGAGAGAGTTTGATATTGTGGGAAACGCAGCTTAATCATTTAAGTAAAGATCCATGTTTTTTTAAACCAAATTAAATATTGAGGGGGGGTGCATGTTTACCCCCGACCCCCTCTGGCTGCCTGGCTGCCTGTTCAGTTACAGATCTGCTTCTGTCATGATCGCTGCACACATCCCCTCTGGGGTTCGTCCTGCTTAGAAGATCAGCACCGAGTTTGACCAGGGAACCCTCTTCACTCCTCGATACTGCCAGGAAGTGTTTGTCGCCTTGGTCTCCTGAGCTACGTTCGCGCCGGTTTGCGGACTCACCGCGCCGTTGACGGACAGCAGCTGGTCGCCCCGCTTCAGGCCGCCCTGCCTCTCGGCCACGCCCCCCGGGATGATGCGCGAGATGTAGATGGGCGAGTTCTGCTCCTTGCCGCCCATGACGTTGAAGCCGAGGCCCTCCTCGGTCTTGGGGAGCTCCACCACGCGTGGGTGCGAGTGGCCCTCACTGGCTGCAAACGCCGCCACCGTAGCCTGCGTCGGAGATCCGGAGTGGGAACCGGAGGGGTGGGGGGGGCTCTCATGGGTACGAGAGACTCCAGAAATGCCCCACAATTGCTGCTTTTTGGATCACATACTGTCGACACCCTGAGGCCCCCCTAACGCATCAATGTGGGAGTGATCATTTATGTGTTGAAGCTATCAGTGTCACTTAATGCACTGGGTTCCGTTATCCCTGAGCCAACTGAAAGTCTGTTTTCAGCTGGATCTCAGCTTCTGATACCAAACAGCGTGTTTCCTCTCGTCGCAAATGCATCCAAAGCTGCTGGAAGCTTTTATACCCCAACATACTGTGGGAACTGATTTTTTTGCTCTCCTGACTGTTTCTAAAACCAAATGAGTATCCAAAAACTCTGCCTCCTCTTTGTGTTGCTTAGCAATGCCAGAGGTGTGGAGCACCTAAGATGCATCCAAGCACTCAAGCCTTGGAGCTTTCTACCTGCTCTCAGCCACTTCTGGAACAGAGAAGGCTCTTCACTTCTGATCAAGGTATGGGGACGCGTCTTCCAGAAGCACCGTCTCCTCAGACAAGGAGCCGAGTCGCTACACAGCTGTCAGATTAGTCACCAGCAACGCCGGGGTTCTGCTCCCACCCCGGATATTTCCACTCCAAGACAAACCCGCCTTGTAAACCGGGCTGAAGTTTGTTACTGGAGTTTGAGGAAACTCGGATCGGAGAAAGAAAACAGCCAAACCCTGATGCTGCGAAACACTCGCAGAAGTTGTCAGCAGAACATCTCCTCGTTAAACCATGCATATGTGTGATCTCTGCAACTTCTTCCCAGGGACTTTCCTGCCCTTCGCTTTCTGTTATGCAGCAAAAAGAATCACTTGCCAGGCCCAGTCATTTGCTCACTTATGTGAGTTGGATCGGCCGACTCTATTTGGGTCATGTGACTCCACGTGGATCATGTGACTCTACAGCATTTGATATGCTGGATGGTGCCTCCGTTAGACCTTCACAGGTGCATCTTCTGGCAAGAGAATTGAAAGTGCCACAGACACCCTGACTGATCGACCAGCCTTCTAGTATTTTCCAAAGTATTTCCTAGGAGCAATTTCTCCCTCTTACTTCATCTATCAGTAAATATCACCTTTCTTTCTTTCTTTCTTTATTTCATCTGGGTTGTAAATATAAATATGCCAAAATGCAGAGCTGTTTCTAAACACTGGGCTTGGTAGTGCCATCTAACAGGAAGTCATCTTTTATGTGGCTGTTTAGTTACGTCGGCGTCTGGCTCTGTGGGTGAAGCCTGTGATTAGAAAGGCGTCGGTTCACAGCCCAGCTTTGGCAGATCGGGCCCTTGAGCAAGGCCTCTAATCCCCTGACTGTAGGGCTGCTGCATGCTGAGAGTTTCCCCACAGGGATAAAGTATCGCTATTCTGTATGGTTTAGGCAAAGAGACTACTGTTGCAGGAGATTTGACTATATATTTATATGTGTGTGCGTGTGTGTGCATGTGTATATATGTATGCATATATGTATATATATATATATATATATATATATGTGTGTGTGTGTGTGTGTATGTACATATATACATATATATATGTGTGTGTGTGTGTGTGCATGTGTATATGTATGTGTGTATATATATATGTGTAGGTGTGTGTGTGTATATATATACATATAATGCCCAATTAGTATGTCTGTTCCATGCTAACCCAGAAAGGATTCCGTTAATGAGATTTGGACGGCATCACACCCTGTGATTTGATCACTGTTCATTGAAATCTCCCCCTCCAGGGGTCCTAAGCCGGTTTGTGTTATTGCTCTGATACTGTTGGCCAATGTTCAGTTGTCAGTTATAAGGTACTGCTTAGCCGAAAAGGCTGAGTTGGTGAGGTGACATTAAATCAGACGGGGCTGTCCTGTCCTTATTAACATCCTGCTCTGGGATTCCCAAAATATAATTGGAAAGGCAGAACTGTACAACTTGGTACAACTTTGCCCCAAGCTCTGCATTTTAAAAAACGCTCTAGTAAATTATACTCTTTAAACACTATTTTGCATCAAGGCCTTGATAGAGACGACAAGGTTTCACAGTATACCTGTTTACCCAGATAACGTCACAATCCTTTTCGCAAATACTAGTAATGCTTTGAATGAACTGATATAGGATGTGGTGGCATCCTTGCGCATCTCAGAGAGGGCGATGTCCAAACATCAACATCCCATCATCAGTGAGGAAACAGAGCAGGGAGCCGTTTGTGCCCGTTTGCCCTGGTGGAGTTTGACGATGTTCATCGTCACAGTGGCTAGAGTCCAGGGCGGTAATCACTGCCAGACTACCTCTGAGCCGCAGACGTACTCTTACCGTGTCTCAGTCACCCATGTGAAATGGAATTCACTATCTATTCATCTCGAGATTCTGAGTTACAAGCATGTTTCTCTGTCTTTTAGAACATGGGAATGACAAAAACACTTTAAATATGATGTACTGATGTGTAGATGTTCATCGTTTTACTATGGTCTGACTTAAGATATTTTGGCTTCACAATGGTGCGACAGCAATGCACATTCAGCAGTCAACTTTGGAGTTTGATCTGTTCTCAGGCTAGCGATTTGCTGTACAATACATTTTATTCATGGGTGACAACATCCACGCAGACACGCTTCCAGTCTCTGTAGCAATCGTGAATGTAAACATCTCATACAGTGAACAAACATATTTTTTTACTTACTTTTTCATTACTGGTATTTATTTAGTTAGAGGAAATATTTACTTATTCAGTGATGTTTGTTTTTATTTACTTGTTTATCCATTCATGCAACTTTAATACTTGACTTACAATATTTTCCACTTATGATGACGTCATCGGAATGTAACCCCACATACGTCAAAGAGCACCTACAGTATATTAACGATGCACATGAACACACAGACACGCATTCGCACTAATGCTTGACTGTTGTGGTGCACTCGCTCGTGCGTGGTACGGCGGCCGGAAGTGTTTACCTTAGCCGTAGCGTGGGCCTGGTACTCTGGGCAGCCGTTCACAGTTATTGTTTCATGCATGTACTGATATACCTGCAGAGAAAAAAGGGTAAAGAAAAGCGGCATCAGCATTTTTGTGCATTAGGGAAAACACCCATTTCCCTCTATATACAGAAGGTCCTAGTCGGTGATCCCATGCCATCTACAGTCATGCTTAAACAGCAGTGACTGCTACTGGTACAGTCCACTAGGAGAACACCTCTATTTTATAGAAGACGTCTATGCTAGCACTGCACCTCACTGACAGTTAACAGCGAAAGGCACCTTTAATTTTTACAGACCCTAAATTTTGTCTTCAGGCACTAGTGTCCTTAAACACTTTATTTCTGTTGGGTCCAGGACATAGTGGTGTATCTGGTAATGAGCGGGCTGACATTATATATTATATATACATAATACCAGCTTCAGACCTCGAGCATTCCTTGAACTCGTACGTAATGATGATATGGCATTTTTTTATTTATATGCAGGCATAAATAAGAAACTTCATGAAATTAATCCTTTTGGCCTTACAATGAGCTGCATTTGATAATCTCTTGTTTGCCTACTCAAATTTATTGGAAGGAATCTGATGCTATATGTAAATATGAGTCCATTTGACCATTTTGATGCCTAATTTGAGTAGCAAAGTGAGCACAGAAATGGACCCCACAAAGCCTGCCCTCTTCCGGCCTGTCATGTTATATATTTTTTTTACTTTTTGCCAACCTAGTGAACTTTTCTGCTATATTCAACAATCTGATGAATATTTCATTTCACTTTTTTGGGGCAAAACTGAGTCTCAGTACAGTTCTAGGAAAACAGTCCAGCCTTATTTATTTTTATAGTGTGTGAGTTTATGAGCAGAGTATATTTTACCCTTCCTGTCTACATTGGTGAAAAGTTCTTTCATCTCCCAGCATGAAGTGCCCAGGGTGTCAAAACCTTAAACAGAACCACTTCACCTTGACGGTTCCTGCAATGTGTGTCCTGGTCCAATCAAAGGAGGTTTTTGCTAATCCTTCATGTTGTCTAAGCAACAAAAGGATAGTTCTACTGGAAAATGTAGTATTGTGTAACAATGTACAGTAGTACTTATCCAATGCCTGACTCAAGAGATATACTTTTTTTAACTATACAACTATAAACTGTTGGAAACTGGAGGCTACCTGAGTCATTGTAATGTGTGTGTCTGTGTGTACGTGTGGTTCATGTATATATTACATAGCTGGGATCAAATGTCCCCACAGTATGATAAAAACCGGTTATTTTGACATTGTGGGGACCATTTTTTGGTTCACACAATGGGAAACTCAGTTGTATAAAAATCTGTAACTGCAATAAAAAAAACGAAAAATGCCAAAGGTCTCATATCTTACTTATGGTTACTTATGGTTAAGGATAGGGCTGGGTAGGGGTTAAGGTCGTCATGTTGCGATTAGAGTTTTACTCTTAGAAATGAATGGACAGTCCCTACAAAGATATGAATAGAAACGTATGTGTGTGTGTGCGTGGGGATACTGCACAAGTAAAATTCAAATGCAATATACTCCACTTCTTCAGATATTGTAATATTAAAACCCACATTCATTTGACAGTATGTACTTTCTGCAGAAAACATCTCTTATAACCATGATGTGCCTGGAAATCCCTGCATCAACCTGAAACCTGGAATGTCTCCGGCACCATGTACGTAACCTAACTGCCTGTCTTTGGATTATGGGGGGAATTCTGCAGGATATGGGAGAACATGCAAATCCTACTCACACCAAGTAGAGGTGAAATTTAAGTCCCTATCCCTGGAGGTGTGATGTAGTAAGACTACCTAGGAACCCCCATCCCTGAAGGTGTGATGTAGTAAGACTACCCATGAACCCCCATCCCTGGAGGTGTGATGTAGTAAGACTACCCAGGAACCCCCATCCCTGGAGGTGTGATGTAGTAAGACTACCCATGAACCCCCATCTCTGGAGGTGTGATGTAGTAAGACTACCCAGGAACCCCCATCCCTGGAGGCGTGATGTAGTAAGACTACCCATGAACCCCCATCCCTGGAGGTGTGATGTAGTTAGACTACCCAGGAACCCCCATCCCTGGAGGCGTGATGTAGTAAGACTACCCATGAACCCCCATCCCTGGAGGTGTGATGTAGTTAGACTACCCAGGAACCCCCATCCCTGGAGGTGTGATGTAGTAAGACTACCTAGGAACCCCCATCCCTGAAGGTGTGATGTAGTAAGACTACCCATGAACCCCCATCCCTGGAGGTGTGATGTAGTAAGACTACCCAGGAACCCCCATCCCTGGAGGTGTGATGTAGTAA
>JAODUD010000062.1:26275928-26286949 GCA_026784285.1 Stomatorhinus walkeri
CCCGGACAAACACATAATGCCCGTATAACAATGTGCATGGAAGGCAAGCACTTTCGTGCAGAATTAAAAAGTCAAGCCCCATTCATCCAGAAGAGCATATTGTGAGGTCACTGATGCTGGCCTGGCTCTCAGTCTCCGTTCTAGTTAGATGGGGTTGATGTCAGGGCTCAGTGTGGGCCAGTCAAGTTCTTCCACACCAAACTCCTCCATCCATGTCTTTATGAACCTTGTTTTGTGCACTGGGGCACAATTATGCTGGAACAGAAAGGGGCCTTCCTCAAACATAGAATTGCCCAAAATGTCTTGGTACGCTGAAGCATTAAGAGTTCCCTTCACTTGAACTAAGGGGTCTAGCCCAACCCTTGAAAAACAACCCCACACCATAATCCCCCCTCCATCAAACTTTACAGTTGGCACAATGCAGTCAGGCAGGTAACGTTCTCCTGCCCTTAGCCAAACCCAGACTCCTCCATCAGACTGCCAGACGGGAACGCCTGATCCATCACTCTACCAAACACATTTCCACTTTACACCACTGCATCCGATACTTGCCATGCGCTTAGTGATGTGAGGTTTTCATGCAGCTGCTCAGCCATGGAAGCCCATTCCATGAAGCTCTGACCCACAGTTATTGTGCTGGAGTTAATGCCAGAGGAAGTTTGAAACTGTGTAGTTATTGAATCAACAGGGCATTGGTGACTTTTACGCACCTCAGAGTGACTCCACTCTATTACTGACACTTTGTGGTTGAGTTTCTCTTGTTCCTAAACACTTCCACTTTGCAATAATACCACTTACAGTTGACCATGGAATATCTAGCAGGGAAGAAATTCCACAAACTGATTTATTGTAAAGGTGGCATCTATGACAGCGAAACGCTTGACTTCATTGAGCTCAGAGTGAATGTTCTGTCACAAATGTTTGTAAACCTGACTGCATGGATGGGTGCTTGATTTTATACACCTGTGGCAATGTGTCTGAATGAAATTGAGTAGGAGGTGTATCCCAATACTGCAATGTGTGTGTGTATGTGTGGTCATTTGTGGACTAGGTTTATATCTTATGATGGGGAAGAAATACAATGTAATAGAAACCTTATTTTGACGTTTTGGGGACCATTTTTCAGGTCCCCATAATGATCTGTGAATGCAATCGAAAAATTAAAAATGCCAAAAGTCTCCCATTTTATTTGGGGACTCATGGTTAAGGTTAGGGCTGGGTAGGGGTTAAGGTCGTCATGTTGGGATTAGAGATATCCCCATAGAAATGAATGGTGAGTACCCACAAAGATCTAATTACAAACCTGTGTACATAAACAAATAATTTGGCTAATCTTTGAGCAGCATTACATTCTCCTTAACTTTAATATGATTTAAATATGTGTGTAGGTGTTAGGATCATATTGCATCCCAAAGAGCCACCCTGGGAATTCATCCGCCAACATGACTGGCCCCTGACTGTAGCCTCCTTTAAAGAAGGAATTTCAGGTGTACGTCCTTCAAAATGGCAAGTGAAGCTGCTCTTCTGTGCTATTGCTCAAAAGAGGTGGACAGCTCAGCCTGTGATGTTTACTGGCACATGTATGAGCATCAAAAGGGACAAGCAGAATAGCAGGAATACTACAGAAACCTACCGCTAGCGCCCCCACCCTGGTCATGTGTGTAATTACATCCAAGCTGCTGAAATGTTTAGAAATGGTTTATGTGTTTAGTTTTTGGACTCCAAGTGCGCAAGTGCGCAGTGCCTTTGTGAGCTGTATCTTTGCAGAACCTTTCCTCACACTACAGTCCGCTTCTCCCCAATAAGGTCGCACCTTGACCTCTAAATTTTTTTGCAAATGGCTGTCCACTTATTTCCGGCAAAGACAATCCCATCCCACTGGCACTGCGTGCCCGTAATCCCAGCAGGAGACGTTTAGAGAATGCCTAATTATAAACAGCGCACCCTCGAGAGAGAAAAACAGGAAGTAGTGAGTGAATCCCCATTGTGCTGAGTCTGTATGCGGTGTTCCCTTAAGGGAGATGATTCAAAGGGGTTTTAAAATCTGCCTCAGAAGTGCCCTTTTTCTGAGAGGCTGGACCCAAGCAGTACCGGCTGTATTAGAGCTATCCATGTTCCTGTTAATGAGAATGACATATGGTGCTGCTGGAACAAGGCTTCTTAAATCACCCTGGGAATAAATCACAGCATCTCCAGGTGCATACGGAACTACCTTCCCAATGTGATGCAAAAAAGGCCAATGCCACGACGTTTTATTAACATCTCATCTAGTGTGTATTAAGAGTCAGGTACTGACAACAGATCATTCCAGAAACCCAGACCTCTGATTTGCTTAATAACTTTGTTCCCGTTTTATTGTAATTTTCATTCAGACTTTTCATTTTTTGTGTGACTGCTTTCTTCTAAAAAAACAACTGCGTTTTTGCGGGTGAGCGTATGTATGCACGCATGCGTGTGTGTGTATCTTTGCACGTTTTGGCCAGGGTGTTGCTTCCAAATCGCTCCTGGACACCCGTGGGGAGCCTCGCCATCTGGTGCGATAAAAATTTTGAGGTTCTGCAAACCAAAAAAAAAAAAACACATTCTGATGAATCCTGCCAGGACGGCTGAGATCAGCACGTCGTGGGACTGGAACGCCGTACCACCGAGTCCGGCCGTCTACTGCAGATCATCAAGCCATGAAACAGGATAAGTTAAAGCTAATCTGCGATAAATTAGTGTCACATTAACACTCCTGGCTTAGGGTGGAGTAGTACTGAGTAACTGCTAGATCTTGCCTTTATCTTGTAACTGTGATTGGTTTAGTCTTTACTAATGTATTACTGCCATCCTTGCATGTGTAATTGCAGCTTCTCTGTAAGCCATCCTAATAGCTGGACCGTTTTTATTTGTTTATTTTAAGGCTTGCTCACCACATGATGCCGTGGTTTTCCCCCTTCCAATTAAAGTCATCAACCACCAGCTCTGCAAGTGTGTGTGTGTGTGTGTCTGTGTGTGTGTATGGCCCTCTATCCAGTGAGCAATTAGGATAATTCTGCAAACAACACATCCTCCCTTCTAGTGGCTATGAATTCAGTTACCGGATAACTAGAGAGACTGGATTTAATACAAACCAGTCATATAGCATCTGTGCTTCTTTTTAAGCACCTGTCATCTCTGTGGCTGAACACTATCTGTGGAAGAACAACGGTACACAAATATGTAATATTCTTGCAATGGGTTATATGAGCGCAACACACCCTGGTAGGTCCTGTAGTGGTTAGTTTCTTATTTATGGGGTGTTTTACCACAGAGGGGATGTTTCTTGAGTTAAATCCATGATGCACTATATTGGTCTATAAAAGAGACCTCACAAACCAGTTCTGAGGGTACACAGACATAAACAGTACTAATATTGTACTTATTTATTCACAATCTGCATTGCACCTTCAGAGCTGCATAGGGGACCACACAAAGCACAGCTTAATATGGAAACAGACTTTGGCTTGCAGGATCAAGCTAAAACAATACCAGGAAGTCAGCACAAATACGTTTTTTTTCTCAGATTGCTGGTAAATTCTTTTTCCTCTCTCTCAAATTGTGCTTGATGGTGCAGTGGTGCAAGTGAAAGGCAGGATTTGTGTTCATCAGGAAAGAAAAAAGTCCTTTAATCATTACACGACAGGGATGCTCTATATGTGCCTCTACCTTTCTGTACTCATTACACGATTAATTTCAGCCAGCCAGGCACCACAGCCCCTGCTGCCTGCAGTTTGACAGCCACAGTAAAATCACGCAGCACGTATCGAAAATGACGTGGGTTTAGCCTTTTTCCAAAGGTGAATGTCAAAATTAAGCATTAAACATTTTCACTCCGGTTTCTTACAGTCACTATCTGGCTATCAAGACATTCACTCCAAAGACTGGAACAATTACGGTAGTATCATACAATTATATGTTAATGTGCCCTAACGTGTGAATCGCATTTATTTACATGTCAGCATTCCATGCATGAAAGTCACTGGGCACACGCGGGAGGAATTGAAAGATCCAGCGATCTTCATATGCCCTTTCCAGATAGAAGGTTCATTTAAACAACGTGACCGTGTCCGTGCATATACCGCCAAACCCCTGCGGCTGACACGCTGAAGCACGGGCACAGAGGCTTCGCCACCAGGCACTGATGCAGCGCTCGGCATGGGGGCCAATCAGCCAGAAAGGGGCCGGGGTTGCTGCATGGGAGCCTCCCGGGGCTCGGGGAAAATGAAGCTATGCGCTTTGCCCTGGGGAAAGGGGCTTAATTCACCGGCGCAATCGCCATATCAGCAGTCGGCGGGTATAGCCATAGGGCTTAA
Organism: Stomatorhinus walkeri; assembly: GCA_026784285.1. Taxonomy (NCBI): domain Eukaryota; kingdom Metazoa; phylum Chordata; class Actinopteri; order Osteoglossiformes; family Mormyridae; genus Stomatorhinus; species Stomatorhinus walkeri. Next base: position 26,280,263 of record JAODUD010000062.1, read on the forward strand.
AATATGCCTCCGGTGTCGCGTTTCACTATTTATAAAGTTGTCCATCACGCTGCTTTCGGCCTGTGGTTGTGAGGGAGTTACGTTTCAATGCTCCTTTGACGTGCTTTGCACGGCAATGGGCAGAGGAGTAAGGTAAAAAGAAAAGTTTATTCTAAGAGTAAAGTCCTGCTGCGTTTTGAATCTGTTTAAAATAGGAAAGCGACAGCACTTGAATCGTGGTTTAGATTCGGCCAGGAAGTCCAGTTTATTTCACTGCTTGATTTTCCGAAGTTGTAATATTGATTGTCTTTGCTCAGAGGACTGAGCTCCCCTGGTCTCGTAGCCTAACGCGTGTAAAAACATAATGACACTGACAGGGTTTCCATTAACCAAAATAAAAGGAGAAAAAATGCAATGTGTAGCTTCTGCAGCAGGACACATATTTGCCAAATTCACTCCCAATCTGATGGAGTTGCCCGCAAATACTTTGCTTCTACAAAACACTACGGTATCCGGTCTTTACCTTATCCATATAAACCAGCAATAAAAATACATCACGTTAAAGGCAGTCCTCTTTTTGGGAGATATATTGGTCAGGGACATGAGAACTGGGTAAAATGTAACTAAATTCCCACTTGATTGTCCTTCTGTTGTAAAGTCATCATTCAGCATATCAACACATATTTTGACGTTACATAACTGTAAACACACGAGGAAAACAATTAGCTATTGTGCATTCAAAACCTCGAATCACGAGTTTAATTTAAATTATAATACAATTACTGTTCTGCATATGTACAGACCTCCGTCACTTGCAGGAACGGTTCCTGCGCGGTTATATTTAATTGCAGCAATGTAGTAAGTAGGGAGGTAAATACAGGGTACGGTGCGTAATCGCGTGAAAAACGCAAAGCAAAGCGATCGCAGGCGACTCGGGCAGGATGGCGGACGCCGGCGGACTGACGGTTCTTACCTCGATCCAGAGTCAGTGGCTGGACCATTGTCGCCATGGCTGCTCCCTGCTCGCGATACGGAGCGGCTGTGGCATCCGAGAGCCGCTCCGGTCCGGCGATGGGAGTGGCTTGGAGGGACAGCCGGCGGGCTCACGTTGCGTTGTTTTCATGTCATGCCTTTTTTATTCTTAAAACAGACGGGGGGAAAAGATGATCATTAAGTAGTGACATAAAATCACACTCAGGGAGAGGATTATTAGAAGCGAATCCCTCTTCGGTAACGTTTGTAACCGATAGCGCAAAAGTGGCGTAAACTGAATTTTCATTTGACATAATGTGTGCAATAGCTAGCGGATCCTGTTTGCGTAAAAACACTTAGACCCATTTGATCTTCTGTGATTGGTAAGTTTGTATGTTTTCTGTTTCCGAAAAATGTTTAAATGACCATCGCCATGGTGTACAGAATGAATTCTTTGCCTAAAGTTTTAACAGTGTCTTTATGTTTGATAATAACATTGAAATTAATAGTCCTGTATAGACATAAATCACCCCGTTCATCTTCAAACCACCTATTTAGTTCTGTTTTGTTGGACTTGGGTTTGGGGGGGGGGGGGGCATAGGCTTGCTAACCAGCTTAAAGCATGTATACATCTTACATCTCAAAGGAGTTCAAGAGATTAACGTTAAAGACCCCCCCTTTCAGGTCTTCGCTATCTGTAATGTGTGCCAAAACGCGGCTGCCTACTCTACATTTACCCTTTCAGACCATCACGCAAGAAACCTTACGTCACATCTATATTATTACATTATAGACCTAAAATTACCTACATCAAAATCTCACCCCAGTCAACTGACCAAAGTTGGCAGGTCAGGCCACAATGGGTATATCCTGGCTGTATCATTTCAGGTACAGTACAGCAATATGAGAAAACTGCTACCCCTCTGGGCGAAAGAATGATATTTCCATGGTTAAAACACATTCGCATAAACGGATTAAGCATTAAACAGAATTTGTTTATATGACATACTCTGAATAAATGTCTGTGCAAATAAATCAGCAGTCCCTAACTTAATTCTGAGTCCTCCTCCTCCCCCCAACCCCAAGCAAGGGAATTTAGATGCAAGAAGGGGAGCAGACTTCATAGTGCATGAGGACTCCAGCTGAAAAGCTGACAATTCATGCTCCTGTACCCTTGAATCCAATTCAGCCTGATTTATACCAGTAAAATGGCCAGCTGTAGGCACAGGTGAAGCAGTAAGTCAGAGATAAAGAAAACTAATATGTGTAAGGACCCCAATCTTTGCTGTTTGCTTTTCAGATGATCAGCGTGACAATTTCCTCCCAAGTTAGCTTGGGCTATCAGCTGGGGTCACTAGCATTGAGGAAACCTGTGGAGATGCTGCGTCTCACCATTGTGAACGTTTGACTAGCGTTATACCGAGGAAAAATGCAAAAAAGAAAGATAATACCCTTATCATTTTTTTCTGGGCTGGAATGGATGTGGTGCTGTCTTCAGGGTTATATGAGTGTGCAGTGGTTTCGCTGTCAATCTTGCAGCCAGATTGTGAATTTCTCAGCAGAAATTGGGTGTAAGGGAGCATCTTGGTGGTGCTGTTGTTAGGTTGCGTCACACTTCTGGGAATGGGCTTTGGGTCTCTTCCCCGGCTTTATGTGCGTGGAGTTTGCATGCTCTCCCCGTGTCATCATGGGGTTTCCTCCAGGGACAAGTTCCACAAGGCAGGAAAATTTGTTGGATTTAAGGTAGTTTGGGCTAAATGTAAGTGAACGAAGATAAAGTCCACTTAACTTGGGGTTAGGGTTACCTTAAATCCGACAAGTTATTTAGCTAGCTAGCAAATCTCGTTTCATGATGTAGGTCCCTGGTTTTCCGTGTTCCGTTTGTTGCTCTGCATCAGCTGAATGTGATATAATGGTGCTGTGATTCATTTACAGAAGCCATCAGCTAATGAGAGTGCAGACAGGCAGACGAGTCAGTTACTCTCCTAATGGCTTCCATGAACCAATAGACCACTCAGCTGTTCAGTGCAAACACGCCATATTGGATTGTTCTCGATTCAGCTCTTTCTCAAGCCTGAGGACATTTTAATTATTACTGTTGACCTGTCAACTAAGGAAATAGTTGTACATTTTTAGAATGGCCAAATGGTCCATCGTTCCAACCTGTACTCCTGGTTGGTGCTATGGACCAGGAGACTGTCCAAGGCAGAACAGGACATTAGGCGGGGATATACCCTGGACTGCATCCTACATGCAAACTATGTAACCCTAACCAAACGTCCTGACTTTGGTCCATGGAAGAAAATCCTGAGTGGCATGGGGTTTCAGAAGAACCGCAACCTTTGAAGAAGATCACCACAGCAATGGAACGCGCCGTCATAAAGCGTAAAGATCCAGACAGAAGACAGAACATTCTGGAAGAATGGTACCGATGCGGTTACCTGGAGTAGAAATTGATTTAATAACAGATAAAAATCAACACGACATTTATATATGCAGAGACGGCAAGGCTGTACCGCAAACGTTATGATCGCCCTGCCCCGGAGTGTGTAACCTCATCGATGCATGAAAAGCAGGAGAGCCCAAGTAAAAGTGAAAAAGTGTCGGATAAAAATCTCCCTTTTTATTCTGGGGGGTTATAGTGGTGTTTCTCAATGCAGTAATTAATTTATTAACGTGCCTGTATTACAAATTACAATGGGAATAAAGTAGGAGCAAGTTTTTAAATAGATTTTAGGCTGGGTGCGTTAACCATCTGACATTAGATCAGCTGCATTACTGAAACATATTTACTTTGTTTTATTTTGACGTTATAAGGCAGTATTTTGTGAGAACCGTGTGGGAAGCTCAAGGGTGCTGATTGCATGCTAACATACATGTTAGCATGCATGCTAATCCAGTGATGAACTGCAGGAATACAGTGTGGGATGTAGTATGGCTGTGTCAGCCTGAGAGTATGAGAGAGTATGGGCAGAGGAATCTGTGTCAGGCAGACTAACAGGAAGGGACGGCTGTGCCGGTTTCCACTTGAATAAACAGCCTCTTCTGCTTATCATCTGACTCTGCCGAGCTGAACGCCAGTTTCCCATTCCGCGGATTCACTTCTAGCACATGAGAGGCGCCTTTGGGAAACACTCTCATCCAACATGTAGGCTCAGTTGGAGCCTTTAATTGTTAATTATATGACCAGTCACACTGGTGAAAAGCCTGGTTCATTAGAGTATAATAAACTTGCCTTTTTATTGAGATTCGCATTTGAAATTTGGGGCGCACATAAAACTCACCAGTCTTAAGAATGATAAATTATGTTATACCAGTTTTTCACTGCGTTGCACACATTGTTTTGTTATTTATGAATGATTTTAAAGGCTGTTCTGTTGGACATGGTTGGTGGTAACTACTTTTTCCAGAAATAGTATTTCTTATTTAGCATTTCATTGGCTTAATATTTTGATTGCACATAAATAAAGAAAAGCATTTAATGGAATCTGGGGTGTCCTCTGTGGGAAGGACTGGAGAGTTTGACCACTTAAGCCTGTTTAGACACCTGTAATTAAATTAGTTTTCACGTCCGCCATTTTAAATATGTATTTATTTGTTTCACTAGGAAGCAGTAACTATGATGACAGGAAGTAGTTTTGGTGTCCAGGAATCCAGTTATTGTGTTAAACAAAACCTTGCAATCTCCACTATATGTGACTTAACCAAAGGCGTATGTTTGATTTCCTAATGAACGTTCCTAATGTTCATACCCAAATGTACGCCCTTGGATTTGGCATATTGAAAATAGTACTCTTCTGCCTTTGTCTTTGATTACTTATTAATAACAATGGAATTTTTTTTCCGGTACATTATTGCAGAAACATGTAAGATTCCGCCCCCATATTGAGGTCACCTGAGGCTTAAAAGTCATGCTTATCAACAATTTGCCTGTTTGCGACCCAGCAGTGTAAACTGACTGCAGCCATTGATGTAGCTGCAATGGTTGCTCCATTACTGTGCTTTACATGGTTTAAATCTTAAACACGTTGAAATAGGGAAATGCATTACCTCAAGGAAGTAAAGGAGCGCTTGTGGTCCGTGTCATGAACATTAGTTGGCGTTATTCTTTTTTCTCCTGAGGCTTGTCTGCCCTGGTGCTGCCCTGCATCCTCGTGGGACACAGAAAGCTCTATATTCCAGTTGGGTTAATTTGTTTGCTGAGACAGTTGTGTCCAGTCATTTAAACGTTGCTCCTAGTCCAATTGCTCTTTTTGTTTTCAATTAATTTGTGCAGGCGGGGAGGCTTGTTCAGTCAGCATAGTCTCCAAGGTATAGACAGGGGTTGGTGGCTGAAGCTGTTCGGGAGAGAGAGAGACATCGAGCACCTGGGGTCTCACAGAGCGCAAACGATGGGCGTTTCGATTGGGACTTATTGAGTGCCACGGAGATTTGGGAATGGGCTGAAGGAGAGAGCTCTTAGCTTATGTGAGGGTTTAAGGAATCGTCCCTAGAGATTACTTTGCATGATATTCAGTCTTGTGTCTCTGATGGTCTGGTTCATGCTGTTCCTGCAATTTAAGTTACATCCATGTCTGGCAGTCCTAACAAACTTTATGGTCTAGTCTTGGAACTTGAGGAATTCATTCATACTCCGGGTTTGGGTTGTTTTTGTGCCTTTGACAGCGGTGCTTGGTTACATTTCAGGTTCCGTTATAAGCCACGTAAGTATCTTGGCGGGGAAGTTCATTGCCTTACAGATCTGACTGTGAAGCACTGTCAGACCTTCCGTGGACAATTTCAGAGTTGCTGCTCATTTCGTTGCAATTGCACTTTAGCATTTAGCAAACTTTTAAAATCTTTTTACGAACTCCTGCCCTCATTTGCATTTTTGTACATAAATCTGAACCAGACTCTGGAACAAATCCTGATATGAAAGTTGTCTGATAACATGAAAGCTTTAATAAATCCAATTTTTGTAAAGTATAGGGAGTGAATGTGCTTATATTTTAATTAAGAAATACATATACAGTCAATTTTCTTGTCTGTAACCTTTTTGGTTTTTGGTTTTGGGGAATCACCAAATAGGTTATACAATATTATATTACAAAGGTCATATCCATTCTAACTGCATTGTTGAGAATAATCCCCATCCATTGGCTGTTTTGCCTTTTGGGAAATGGCTGATATTCCCTAAAGCCTTCTAATTGGCTGCTATGCAATAAAAAAAATGTCTATAAAAGACTGTGTATTTAGCTCCCTGTCAGAGTGATCCTGTCAGCACACTTCATCAGATTTATGCAGGTGAATAACCCTGCAGGCTCAAACTGGCTGCGTCCCAACTGGTCTCTCACAGAGGAGGAAGTGCACATCAAGAGCTTTGGTGAGCCACTTCCTGTGTTGGCCCAGCTTCCATTAGACTCCGGTTAGCATAAAAGGAGCATTTTTTTCAGTCCCCACAAGGGAAACTCGATTTTATAAAAATCTGTGACTGCAATCAAAAAATGAAAAATGCCAAAAGTCTTGAATTTAGTTTGGTTACTCGTGGTTAAGGTTAGGGCTGGGTAGGGGTTAAGGTTGTCATACTTAGGATTAGGGTTATGCCCAATGAAGTGAATGGACCGTCCCCACAAAGATATGAGTACAGGTCTGTGTGTGTGTGTGTGTGTGTGTGTGTGTGTGTGTGTGCGTGTGTGAGCGGGTATACCTATCCTTATGGGGACACAATGTCCCCATAGTGTGATAAATATCTGTTTT
>JAODUD010000062.1:26300506-26314769 GCA_026784285.1 Stomatorhinus walkeri
CCCCCCCCCCCCCCCCCCCCCCCCCCCCCCCCCCCCCCCCCCCCCCCCCCCCCCCCCCCCCCCCCCCCCCCACTCCAAGATGGCTGACCTTGAACCCAGTCCAAAAACAAGTCATCAGGACTGTCGTCCCTCACCTCGTGGAGGGCTATGTGGCCCCCAGCAGGGAGAGAATGACAAGGACACTGTCAGGATGCCCCACCCCCTGCCAGGCTGTCTGTGTGAGATGGCTGGGAGCGCCCCCCCACCCGCTCACCATCGGGCGGTATCCTGCGGGAATAGCCTGATGTAGCGGTGAGCCGGAATCCGGCCGGCAGCGTCTCGGCGGAGCCGGGCATCATGCTGATCCTGTGCACGTCCCGAGGCGGGAACTGTCTCCTCCAGGCCGAGCCGCGCTGGAAGTCCTGTGGCGGGAGCCAGGGGAACCGGGTCAGCTCAGGATGATGTCCATCCCCCCCGAATTGCAGAGAGAGCTCGCCCCTCCCTCTGTTAACAGCCTTTCCCCCTGCACCCTCCCACTCCTGGTAACATCACAGGCCTGAAACCGGTACCGGTTCCTAGGCCCGGCTGTTGTACCACCGTAACCCCTCAGTGCGACTCACCTCATCTAGCCGGCGGTCCGTGCCCAGGGCCAGCAGATTGTTAAACTCTCTCTCCAGAATCTGGCGTGCCTGGGGGTGGGGTTGTACATAGGGGGGGTAAGCGACTACAACAGGTATCTGCTCTTCTGTCTTTAATAACGTAAAGACTGAGGCCTCTTACAGAGACCTTATATCTCTGCGGACTGGGGGGTTGCTGGCGTCCGCGTGGGACTTCCTCACCTGCGTGCTCTGGGTGGGGATCTGCAGCAGCAGAGCCAGGCTGCTGTAGTCGAAGTTGTCGTCGAGGGCGATGAGGGCGCCGTGCACACCGCTCTCCTGCAGGATGTTGGCGTAGTCACGCAGCCCGACGCTCTGCACCCAGCGGATCACGCGCTCGTTGCTCCACACCAGCACATCTGTGGGAGAGATAGAGACGCCCGCCCCCCCCCCCGGTGGTTAGAGATGGCAAAGTCCGGTCCCGGAGCCACCAGTCACAGGCCACACACCTCTGATCTCGTGCTGACTCTGTTCTCTTCTTCTCTCCAGCTCCTTCCTGTCGTAGTTGAGCTTTTTCAAGCACATGATTCCATACTGCAGGCTCGTCCTGTTGGAATGAGGAATGAGGACCCCAAGAGGTCAACAGAAGTAAGCGCAGGCCGAGGCTCGACCCAATTTCAGACCCAATTTCTGACTACGCATGTGACCCACGTTCAAACAATGATAGGGAAATACCTATGGAAGCTGTCGACCATCTTGAGGTGCACCCTGAGGTCCTTCTTGGTGAGGTGGTCCAGCATGCGGGCGTCCACCAGGCACTCCATGAAGTAGCTGCGGTACTGCGGCAGTCCCAGGCTGGGCAGCCACTCGTTGCCGATCCACTCGTGGTTCATGTCGCCGTATGCCAGGGTCTGAAAGGGACAGATGCCACCTGTAGGCCAACTGCGAGTACAGCGAGTACGCCAGGCCCTCCAAGTGGCTCCTCAGTGTTGGTGGACTTCCTGTAAACCTCCAGCACACAGGTTCAGACCTAAAGCTTCAGTCTACATTGATGTATGGGGCCGTTATCTAACTTGGCACCTTGTTCTTTGTGATTTAGGGCAACACAATCCAATACACTGGACAGTTCTTTTAGTAAGTGAATAATTCAGATCTAAAAATACTTTCTTAATGCCTACTCAATACCCCTAAACAATCAATTTGCCTGTGTTTTCAGATGGATTCTGGCTTCCCTAAACATTCACTTGGAGACAAAACTTTTTTGTGTCCTGTTTTGAAATGGTTTCATTTTTCAGACGTCTTTTCCTTGCATTTCTACTAAATACATCACCTGCCAGGTTTCTCTAGATAAATTCAAGTGAACTACGGGAATGAGAGTTAAATGAGTCAAGCAACCAAGAAAAGGCTACTGAACGCCGGGCTACTGAACGCCGGGCTACTGTAGTCCGGGCTACTGACCATTGGGCTACTAAAGGCCAGGCTACCAAATGCTGGGGTACCGAACGCTGGGCCACTGAACACCGGGCTACTAAAGGCCAGGCTACTGAACGCTGGGCCACTGAACACCGGGCTACTAAAGGCCAGGCTACCGAATGCCGGGCCACTGAACACCGGGCTACCAAACGCCAGGTTACTGAATGCCAGGTTGCTGAATGCCAGGTTGCTGAATTTAAATTCAGCCTCCTGCCTTCCAGTGTCCTGTCTAAGCCACATTCTCATGTAGCCTCAGTAAGGACAGAAACTGCTTACAGAACCGTCCCTGTACCTGGTACTAGAGTGTGCTCTACGTGGGGATTACTGGGCCACTAATACCTCCCAGCAGTAACCGGGCTTTCTGCTGATCGTACTGTTCATTTCAGTGTGTCCGCCAGTTATTTCAGACCAGCAGCGCATTGCCAGTGCTGCCTTATAAGTCCCACGGCCAAAGCCACCTGCTCACCTGCGCCCAGCTTCCCTCCTCAGACTCGGACTTCTGCGGCACGAGGGCGGGCGTGTTCAAAACATGAAACGAGACAGAGAGAGTCAGGCTGCACGCTTAAACATGGCCGATTCCGCGGATGCTGACTTCATGGTCGCGGTTCCTCACCGAGTGCTGTAGTCAAGCCTGGAGGATTCAGCCATTTCAAACACAGACGTAAAGACACAGAAAGGTTCTTTCATCACACACCCGGCAGACAGGTTTCTCTTGGTTTGCAGATTGGACACACATTATTCTTACTTTTGGCAGGGCTGTCATTTCCCCCCTAGCATGCAAATTGCATGCAAATTAAATCTCGCAAATTCTATGTCACCCGTGCAGAGGTATGCAAAGCTGCTAAATCATTTTTATTTATATTTAACTATTTTGCAATGTTTTATATAAATGTTTTATATATGTAATGTGGTTATTTCTGTGTATTTTAATGTGATGCAAAACCTAATACACCACGCTGTGGATTCTGGGTAGGGGGGCACCCTCAGATTGATATACTTTCTCAGTGGGAGGGGCTATGCACTGACCATTTTGGTGGGAGCTGCGAGGGTCTCCATTTCCTCGTGGGTCACCCAGACATTGCCCGAGGGCTACCGGGATGGGGAGGCCCCCCACGAGCGACAGCGGTGATCCGCGCAGGTCAAGCAGCGTTAAAGAAGAAGAGCAGCACCACTGTAAGCCAATGACGTTACGGCAGAAAGGTCAGAAGGTAAGCAGAGCGAGAGTCCGGGACCACAAGCGGCTGTGCTGGTGTTTGAGTGAGTCGTAGGGTTAGACACAAAGCATCAAGTGCAAATACGGGACGAGCAGGAAGACCAGTATAGAGCAGCTCAAACTATTAGCATAAGCTGATATTCGGTCAAGTTGAGCATACGTACCAATAATACACCACAAATCAGAAAGCTAGCTCTTGTCGCTCAACAGGTACAGCGTTCTGCTAACAATGCAAAGGTTATGGGTTTGAATCCCAAGGAGCACATGTAAATTGCAAGTCCTCCCTCTGGTGTAAGTTGCTTTTCGGAAGCTGCCATGTCCTCTAAACACCAAAGCCATCTGTAAAGTCTTCTGAGTCATGGTATCCTAGAAATGTGTCATGGTATCCTAGAAATGTGCTACCTGCCTGCTCTCAATTTTCTGCACTGTCGACACTATCCCTGGCTTACAGGGTACATTAAACAGCCAAAGGCAGCCTCCAGGGAGGCACCTAGTTATGAGCAGCTAGAGTATTTTTCCCAGAATCCTCTGGTCTCTTACCAAGCTCTAACAAGTTCACCTTTGTGCCATACAAGAAATATGGACTGTCCCTCGGCATAGAAGCCGGGTAAGGCCTCACCGTGTTTCTATGAGAAGCTAAGATCAGGACTTGAGATGCCACAGGTTCAGCTTATTCCCCAGAGGATATTAATCATAATAAGCCATCACAGAGATATATCACTGGTACATTCTCCTTTTGAATGAATTTCTGCCTGTAACCTAAACATGGTATCCTAGTTAACGGCAGTGATATCTACACCCAAGCAACTCAAGGTTACATTATTCATGGTTGTAAAACGATTTCAGTATGGGGATGGCTGCCATTGTGTATTCCTGTGTCCAGGCAGGAACTGAAGCATGACACGAGGGCCCAGGAATGGGCCACACATATAATCGCTTCCTCAGGGACTGTGCCGCGTGCTGTAATTCGCTCGCCATGCAATCCGCTCCGTGCCTCCGCTGGTATGCCATCATGACCACATCTGCTTGTTAAGGGAAGCAAAGCCTGACTCAAGTGCGCCGATGATATGCATTAGTGTAGGCAGAGCGCCGGCGGGCTTGCACTGCAACAGAGCGGGCAATTTATCAGGTGTTACTATGGCAACTCAAAGACCAACCATAATAGCTCCTGTGGATGGTAATAGGAAACGTAAGTCTCCATTGTGGTGCAACAAGCACTGGGCCATCAGGCCGCTTGGGGACTCACGGTCCTGGAGGTGGGGGGCGCCGAGGGGCTGGTGAGGGACACCATCTCCTGGATGGCCAGGCGCAGCTTCAGACGGTGCAGCGGGTTGCTGATGCCGATCTCCCGCTGGATCTCCGTGTCCGACAGGGCCGACATGATGGCGCCGCTCTTCACGTTGGCGCGGCAGGCTGCCACGTACCAGGCAGGCATGCCCAGCCAGAGCTATCACGGCACGATGGGTGGTTGGGGGGGGAGGAGACAGACACCAGAGATAGCCCTAATGAGACTGTGTCACACATTCCTTTAGATGGCCAATTAATCAGTTATCAATTAACGTGTGATTCATTATTATATGTCACTATATCGTTATACTTGATGACTGAATAATTGATTAGTAAGACACATTTAAGTTTGATGTAAGATGGTGTTTTATTATAAATCGACATGATTGAAATGTTTCCAATTTTCTACCAATGCAGAACACTAAATTAATCCTATCAGGCATCTCCACAACCTAGGATACCCACGCCGACATAGTGAACCTGAGGCCTCCTCAGATGCTGCAGTTGCATATTTACAAACTGCATGGACATTATGTTTTGACCCTGTCCATTTTAATAAATTAATAAGTATCTCATATGTGGCTTTGACTTACAGTCAAACATTCAGCTTACTTCTTGGAAAATATCGAGATATATATACAAACTACTTTTCTGAAATTTTATAAAATATGTCTATAAATAAATTTTATATAAACTCAAACCAGTATTAAGTTAAACTATTGATAAATAATCACTGTAAAGTGCTCTCTGAGTTAAATATGCTCTCTTGGTTGTCATTCAGACTCTTTCTTCAGCTCAAATGCTACTGTCCCGGGGTCCTGCTTGGACAACAGAGACTAACGTGATGTAGGCTGAAAATGCACGACGTTAATGAGCACAGTCACATACAGTGTGACTAATGTTATCCAGGGGAATGGTGATGCATGCGGTAATATTGTAATTTGTCCATTTCTTTTTTCATTTGTATGATCACGATTATATATCCTCCACTGCAATGCAGACACTGTGACTGTCCCACTTAATTCGCTACACTTTGTACGTTAAATACCTGTATTAAAACAAGAAAATAAACACTATCCACACTTATCATAGTGATAAGCAACTTACATGAACTATATATATACAGACACCTTAAAAATATGTGAAGTGAGACAGAAATAAGATGCAAAAAAATAAGAATTATAAGCCTCAATCAATAATGTTTGTAGTTTTTGCATTGGAAGCGTCAAAGTAAATAAACAGGTTAATAGGGTCATTTATATTCATTCATAAATAAACAGGTTAATATGGTCATTTATATTCATTCATAAATAAACAGGTTAATGTAGTTAATGTTCATGTTAATGTAGGCCACATTTTTGCTCTGTCTATCCACTGAGGGGACCGGGTTCAGAAGAAGGTTAGGATCCCAGGCCTAGAAGAATGTTTTCTGCCAGCAGGTGGCAGCAAAGGTCAATAATACTGCTCTAGAAATGCATAATAGCAAATGGGTTTCTTCTGTGATACCGCTTTATAACATAATTAACCACATAGTACAATTGCGGCATCACAGGTCGGACATCACTGACCTGTTGAAGACAGTAACTAGGCATAAGACATGCTACATTACAGCAAATACAATCCTCAACAAAAGCTAATTATGCACGGAACGTGTTTGACACTATTCCCACATTCTGCTGGCCACGCTGTGTCTTCTGCATGAGCAGGAGTGGAGTTTTCTCTGCCCAACTGTCGATTTATTATCTTGTATTTGTTGCCACAAGTCTGAAGGATGCATGTGAGGATGCATCTCATCGTTCTCCACACTCATGCAAGTAAAAACTGTTTACGGAATAACAGAAATAAGCTTATTTTTGAGGCCAATTCAAGGGCAACAGAAAAGTTATTATGAGATCACATGCACTACATTTGTGCAGGGAAGCAGGAGGTACAGTCAGTCCTGCAGCGATGCAATCAATGCATTCCTAAAAGCCTCAAGTTCACTAAAACTGCATATTATCTGAGGGGAAAAATACGGTTCAGGGAATGCAACACCAAACCAGATAAATTAAATAAGGAATGATACCAGCGGCCGTTATGCATTATACATAAGGAATAATAAGTATATATTAATAAATGATATCATAAACATCTCAGTTCTGTAAGGTAAAGTGACTCACAAACTTTCTAAGTTACATATAATGACAATTAAATAAAAAGTAAAACAGTAATAACAGTGGACAATGATAAATTTTATAATAGTAGTAAACTACTTGTGTGTTTTTATATGTTAATTTGTCAAATATTTTTAGAATCTAAGACTTTGACCTATGTAATGTGGGGATGTAAAAAAAACTGAATTTTTTTAATATGAAAATCAGTTCAACTGATTCACTGAAAAGAAGCAGTTCAAAGGAAAGATTCCTTCATGATTTGGACATCACTATCGTTCACTTGCCGATTGCTGTTTTTGTGTGCAAGTAGTGCTTCTTACTAAGACCATATTGTGTTGTAGTTCACTTAATTCTTTTCCCTTCGACTGAAAATCATGCCAATACAAATGTGATTCCACGTTGTATTGGACTTGGATACTAATATTTTAATTGTGTTAAAACAGATTTGAGGTGTGATGTCATGCATTGTAGCTTGACTGACTGTATATGTAAACGACAGATGTAACAAAGGCTGTCTGTACAACACCATGCAGACCTAACTGTCAGCGCCTCCTGTATGGTTCATAAAAGAAACTGTTCAACTATGAGGAATCATAAACTTTGGGATAATTTATACTGTATTCTAGAGCACAATAATCCCCAGCAGCATGATTAAACAGCAAAAAATGCTGAGAACTCAAGAAATAACTAAAAGTTTATAATATCATTTATGGGGCTCATTAAGAGGAGTGGCCTGGTTTGCATTGTGCGTGGGTGAGCCTGCGGCCTACCTCCAGCCAGGCCACCACGGTGGGGCCATCCCATTGGGCGAAAGGCAGGCCTTTCCTCCTTGCCTCCTCCAGTAGTTCATGTCTATTGGATGGGGGGAGACATGGGTGTGGTGTCATGGGCGGAGCATCAGCATGACACAGAGGGAGGAACACACGTGCCATGTTTCATCACTCTGATGAAGGGAGGTGGGGGGTGTTTCTCAGCAGAAAGACAACCCCCAGGTGGCACTGCAGCCAATCACACGGAGGGAGATGCCGCAATGGGGACAGAGTCACATGACTGTCGAGAGACCTTTCAATAAAAACCTCATTTCATAAAAACCATCTTCTAGCAATGAAATTATAATGCGCAGATACTTCTATTATGAATCACATTCTGAATGTGAGGTACCTCCATTTAGTAGCACTAAATATGGCGCCTCTGAGATGTTGCGTGGGTGAAAGAACTGAATGACGGTCCCCTGGTAAACCTTGGCTCGTTAGCGATTATACTGCTGGAGATGCAGCGAGCTCTCCGAGCCACCTTTTCAAGCAAGAGGAATAAGGAGAGATGCATCTTATCAGAAGCCCGCCCCCTGCTGTCCCCTGACTGGTGTAGCACGGTGCTGAAAGCTTGTGACTGTCACAAGCCCAATGTCAAGTAGAAGCAGAGGGGTCAGTATTAGTACTAGTAATTTAAAAACCAGGAGCCTCACCATGTGCAACTCTGGTTGAAGCAGTGGCCTTTAACAAAGATCTGCAGTCGATTCCTTAAGCAGATTAATAATGGTTGCCAGCTTTTGTCAAAAGTCCTCGGTGTATTTAGCTCCTGTGCGTTTTGCAAACTAGACTTCTTATGGGTTTTAATGAGCAAGTTTCTCCTGCGTGGAAACTGCTTTTTCTACCGAAACTGATTTTTTTAAACAATGATGATGGGCATTTTGTATTGAATAATCAATTTCACCAGTGTCTGCATCTAAATCATGTGCTCTTGGGAGTTTTAGTTATGCAAAAATGTTCTGAGCGCAAAACGAAAAATGATTGGTTTAGAGAGATAACCAATCAGATTGTAGAGGAGGTGTGTCAAAGCAACTAGAGGAGGAGGGACATCTGATTGGTTGATCCACCTCCTCTAGGTGCTTGAACACACCTCCTCCACAATCTGATTGGTTACCTCCGAACAAATCAGTTTTCGGTCTGCCCTCGGTATATTTCTCTGTAAGCAAAACTCCCATGAGCAAACCGTGTCCAGTGAAAACAGCTGGGAACAGAAATGGTTACAACGGTTAACAAAAACATCCGGGCGACCAAAAAATCAACAACCGGGACCAATCGGGACAAGAACAAGTGCCGTTTTTTTTCTCATACATACAAACACGCACAGAGAACCGTACAAGCAGGATGCATCTTGGGAAAGGAGGGACCGACATTCCACAGAGAGTCTGCCCAGGTAATCGATGCATGGCATGTTCAAGTCTCGGGTTGGGGGGGTGGAGAGGGAATAGGAACGACGTAACATCCAACCACAGTAAATTAAATGAAGGCTCTCCATTCACAGGTGCCGGGCCCAGCGATGCGTACCACCAGTGCCAACAGACACAGAGATAGAGGGCCCAGACTAAGGACGGGAAGAGGACAATGCCATGGTGCCAACAATGCAGGGGTGCAGCAGCGCCGCTATCTAACTTACCCGCTTAGTGTCATGTGACCGGGGGGAAAGAGAGAGAATGATGGAAAAGACATAAATGTTAATGAGCATATACACTGTAATCAGGCACAAAGGAAGAGGAAGCAGTCAGCTTCCTTCCACGCAGGTATGCATTAAGACCTTAATTTCCCCTCAACGATTAATGGTCAATCTATCCGTCACTTTCTGTCTCTCTCTGTCTGTCTTTCTGTCTTTCTCTCAAAGCTCCTCACGTCATGCATGAGTAGCCAAATGTTCCAGCAACAGGACCTGAACGCAGTCTTACATAACCCAAAGGTTTTTTTTTTTTTTTGGGGGCGGGGGGGGGGGGTCGTGACAACACTACATGGTGGTGCATGGACGGGCAAATCGTTTTTTCAGGACGGGTTTTCGTTTCCGCGTCGGCGCTCCGAAGGAGAATGCGGGAGGCTGGAGGTGTATTGAGTGGCTCCAGTGGGAAGGTCACTTTACATAAACAGACAACTATGGAAGTTGCCTGTACTGGGAAATCAATAGGACACCCCCAATGGAGTACTACTCGAATAGAACTTAGGTCTGAGAACATATTATTTCCCATTTATTATTCAAGATCCAGTGAATTGCCCTGAATGAAGTTTATTCATAGGAAAAAGTCTTAGAATGTTTAGTAACAATAACATTTAGCAACAATAAGTAGCTACCTCAGGCTTAAAACACTTGACAAATATGAGCGACAAAAAATATGAGCGTGATTGTTGGAGTAAGATATGGATCTATATAGGTAAAACACTTCTGCTCCTTGGAATGACATTTTGTTAATCTGAGTGTTCTCGACTAGCTGCATTAAGCTCAGCTCAGATCAATCATTTGATCAAAAAATTGTGGCATGTGTCTTACAGCATAGGGGATATTTAAAAAATACAAATAGATCCAACCCAAGGATTTATTTAAATCTTAATTAAGGATTCTTTTTCAATGTAAGGGGTGAAGTAATATCTGTGACTTAGCTGGAACCTACAGATAGCGGGGTGGGGGGGTTCATTCATAGTAGACACACCAGAGGTTTTATGTTTCTAGTTGCGTGGTCTCTAACCATACTGTTATGGGGTCCTGTTGCAGAGATCTAGAAGGAAGCAATCCAGTGTGTGTAATCACTGGGAGATGCTCCATTCCTCCATTCCCCTAACAGGACGGTGCCTCTCTACTTCAGCACCAGATCAAGCCCTTGTGATTCCTTAAAAGATTAACCAAAATCCCCCACAGTCTTTGCCAGCAGCAGTGACCGAGCTCTCAGACTACACAGACTGCCATGCATCAAGCTGCCGTGACTGTCACCGAAACCACCTTGAATGACCTGAGAAGTCTGAATGTTAGGCTGAGATGTGAGAGATCGCGCTTACTTCTTTTTCAGCCTCCTGTCCTTCTCTGCCTGAGTGCCCAACTTCCCCATTGCAAGGTCCTGACCTGTCAGTTCTGGATCTAACATCAGTCCTGTCAGGAAGAAACAGAAATGCATTTCGGTGGGGCTTGAACTGGGTGAGTTCTAAGTCAAAATCTTCACGATTGACTGCAACAGACGTAAATAAATCGTGACGCGTCTTTTCCTGAATGTATCGTACCGGGTGATGGACAAAAAGAGTCTGAGAAATGGAAGTGGCCCCCCACCTGGACCAGGACCCCCCAGCTCCTTGCCCAGCTGGCCCAGCCGTCCCTTCTCCTTCTTGCCGAAGAGCCTTCCGATGGAGGACTTTATACCCTTCTTCTTGGTTTGCTTGTGAAGGGAGTCCTGGCTGCTGGTGACACTGCTGAGGGCACTGACCTCGGCCTCCATGGCAATGGTCAAGCTGCAAGGAGATACAGGAGAACAAGGAGACAAAGGCTCACATTTAATAACCCCGGAGCTTCACCTACCCAGGCAGACAACATGCTAATTACACACCAGTGAGCTTCAGCCAATACATTCTTCAGGAAGAAGACATCTTATCTGAGACATTAAGAGCGAATGTCACTGTGGTATTTTATTATTCAGATAATATGACAAAATAAGGTTTTCCTGCCAACACCGAGTGAGAAATCATGATACTACGGGAATGCAAAATGGGTATAGAGAGTAAACGATGATTAATGAACCTGAATAAAATCATATCTCCCCACATCGCCTCTGAATCACCTTCAGCTTTTCTTGCATCTCCTGGAAGGTCCCAGACAGAATATCCATGTACTGCTGATAATGCTATAGCGAGGAGTGACATCTGTCTTGACATTTGAGTATGTTTTAGGGGGAAACGCCTAGACTCACCTGCGAGGGTCACTGTGAGAGGAGCCAGGTAGCGTGTGGGTCATCCGCACTTGGCGCGGGGTCGATGGCGGGGAAGTCTCGCACTTGATGGTGGCCTTGTCCTCTCGGCCGTCCTCATCCACCACTGCGATCTGAGGAGGGAACGCAAAATGGGTTGACGCTGAAATGTCCCTTTGTGAAACTTTCAGGACAAAGATGACTCCCGAAACACGTCATGGACGAATACATGGCAGCGCTAGCGATCCGCTTTACTATAAACACCATTTGTGCAGTGGGCCAGTACCTTTCTCCTGTGCTTCCGCAAATCGCTGGGCTGTAGGGATGAAAGGAAGCAGAACAAGGAGAGAACAGAGCTGTCATTCTGCAGGAAAAAACATGTTCCATAAGGACCTATAAGGCAAGATGATAAAATTCTATAACCCACGGTGATCGATTTAGCGTAGACACAGCTGTAGACCCCACTGTGGAGACCGATGGAGCATGGCTGACTTGTTGACTGGTCACTGGTGGTATAGACCACACTACCACTTCTTTCTTTGATTACTGTGACAGATCCGTGATTTCAATCAAATCTCTTCCAAATGCAAGTTGGCACAGTGGTCACCATTATTGCCTCACACCTCTGCAGCCTGAGTCTGGGTCTCTGCTGGGGTTCCGTGTGTGGAGTTTGCATGTTCTCCCCGTGTCATCATGGGGTTTCCTCCAGGCCCTCTGGTTTCCCCCCACAGTCCAAAGACAAGCTGAGGTTTTTGGGAGTTATTGCCCATAGATGTGCGTGTGTGAGTGTATGTGTGTGCCCGCCCTGTGATGGGCTGGAGGATAAGTGGTTACAGAATATGGATGGATGGAAAACGTATCAGGTGATGGACAAAACAACTCTGAGAATTGGAAGAACTGGAACTGCAAGTGGTGGCCTACCTAGAACAAGCCCGCGCCATACTAGTTCTTTGCCCAGCAGGGGGAGTTAGTTCAAGTTTGATGCTGCTACCAATTCCACATTTTGTCCATCACCTGGTATGATAGTTACTGATTCAGAACAGAGCAGCAGCGATTAAAGAGGCAGGCCTCAGTATTAGTTTAACTTTAAACTCTGGGCACTTGCACGCATCGTTAAGGCATCGTTAATCCGCTGGCTGCCATGTAAAGGCTGCCTTCACTAAAGCATTCCTAAAGGACTTGTCTGAAAAAGTCTTGTGGTTGCTCAAGTAAATGAAAGTGGGCGGAACCCAACGCACCAGCGTCATGGCGCCCATGCGCTCCATGTCGCGGGCGGGACTGCGGGCCGTGTGTTTGGGGGTGGAGTGGCCGCTGGGGGGGGACGAGCTGGCTAGGGAGGAGGCGGTGGCCGAAGCGGTGAGGCACATTCCCGGGTGGTGCACGCGGGCCAGGTTCAGGCCCTCCAGGCTCACGCTGGCCACACGGCTCTCGATCTCCTCTGCCCGGAGCTCCGTTGACTCCTTCTCCTCCTGGATGAGCCTGCGGGGTGGGAAGGGGGGGTTGGGGGTTTCGGGTATAAAGCAGCAGTAAGCTGACTGGGGGAATTTCCAACATTTGGGTATCTCTCAGTCCCTCTAGAAAACACCGGAACTGGCAGAAAACTAAATGTGAGCCTTTGTTTAATAGTCTCCTTTTCTTTAATTCTTACAGGAATCACAGTGCACAGTCTTAATGAGATTTTCCTGTGGGACCCCAATTAAAAGGGGGGGGGGATCCCTAGAACTCACATTTATAGCTCAAACCTGGTCTCGCAGTTTTCAGACGCCCACAGCAGACAGTGGCGCTGGAATAATTATGCTAATGTGGAGTTTTATGCAGAAGTTTCAGGCATCCCAAGGTGATCTTTTGTTTCTGTAAACAGCCTGACCATAAGGTGTCTATTTATGTGCTACTGAGTTTTCATGGGTGTCCTGGTTCATTCATGCTCTTCCAGTACTTAAAAGAGTCTTCTTGTCTGTCAGCTGGGATGCTTCTTTGTAAGACACCAGAGCTACCATTCAGAGGCAGGTTTTTCAGGAGCATCATAGTCACGTTGCTCAGAAATGCTCATATTTTGTAGAGTGCTGTCGTGTTTCACAACCAGCATGAAATGGCACTTAAGATGTGTTACTCAGAATTACTCTTGTTTTGTAGTACGCTGTCAATTTTCATGACCAACACAGAATGATATTTAAATCATGTCACTAAGAAATTCTGGTGTACTACAGCGACCCCTGCAGTTGGTAGGATGATATGCTGTCAGTCATTATGGTTTATCACTTTTGACATTGGTCACTTTTACTCTTCTCCCATTGTTTACTTTTAACATTTTCCCTCTTTTGTACTTTATATCGACGAAAGTACTGGGAAACACCTCAAAATCATTGAATTCAGGTGTTTCATTCAAACCCATTGCCAGAGGTATATAAAATCAGGCACCCAGTCTTGCAGTCTGGTTTACAAACATTTACGAGAGAATGGGTCATTCTTAAAACATGGATGCCAATTTGCAATAAGTCATTTTGTGATATTTCTTCCCTGTTAGATAGTCCATGGCCAACTATGAGTGGAAGTGTTCAGGAACAATGTTTACCCATCTCCCATTGGTCGATTTTACCATTCTCTCACTGGTTACTTTCACCCATCTCCCATTGGTCGTTTTTACCATTCTGTCACTGGTTACTTTTACCCATCTCCGATTGGTCGTTTTTACCATTCTCTCACTGGTTACTTTTACCCATCTCCCATTGGTCGTTTTTTACCATTCTCTCACTGGTTACTTTTACCCATCTCCCATTGGTCGTTTTTACCATTCTCTCACTGGTTACTTTTACCCATCTCCCATTGGTCGTTTTTTACCATTCTCTCACTG
>JAODUD010000062.1:26325932-26336991 GCA_026784285.1 Stomatorhinus walkeri
CATTATATTTTCAATCCATTAACACAAATTAATATCCAACTCAAATTATCCAAAAAATACAGTTTTAGGCTCCTACAGACTGGAATGGACCAGAGCAAGTTTCTATGTCTGAATTCAGGACAAGATGCTGATGTCTGAGAGTGATGGACGAAGACTTCACTTCTGCTTAAAGCTGCTTCTGCGTCACTGTTCAGGTACATAAACTAATAATTTTTCTTGCTCGAATTAGTGCAGACATACAGGGACAATATGAACACAACAATTTAATAATAAAAGGAAGAACTAAGGGTATAAGAATAATAGTAATAATAATAATAATAATGCGCACAAACCAAAACTGCACCTCATAAAACAGGAAATCAATATTAATCCCAACTCTGACATACATTATATATATAATTATATGCAATTTAGAGAATTGCAGGTATGACTGCAAGTTCTACTAAGGAACTAAGAGACCAAATTCAGCTTGGGAAACCTGGACAGTGCAGCTGCCTCTGGAAATTATTATAAACCTTCTAGAGCAATGTCCATCCGGTCCTCATGGACCCACAGATGGTCCACGTTTTTGCTCCCTCCCAGCTCCAATCCAACCAGTCCACATCTGAAGGGAGCAAAAAGCGTGGACTGTCTGTGGGTCCCCGAAGACTGAACTGGGAAACACTTGAGTACCCCTGCAGTGGTGTAAAATGAAAGCTACTTTTGCTTTCAGACTGAGGATTTCAGAGTTTGTATCTTCATGTCGGCACGAGAAACCTGGTGTAATATTGCTTCTTCTTTACTAGCTTACCTACCTAAGCCCCAAAGAAACAAGCGTTTGAAGCCTTTGTTGAGGCTCATTAAGTATAATGTATAATGTGGGTCAGGATTTCTGTTGCTTATTGAAAAAGGAAATGACCTCATTAAAGCGACTGCCATTTAAATAGTGCATTGTCTCATTCACCTTTTATGTTGCCAGTGATGAGCTTGACACACCCTTTCGACTTTGGTCTGGAATACAGATGGCAGTAACGGTATATTTCTAAGCCACAGTTCTAACTCCCCATGTAAACCCATGGAACGACTTATGGTTGGCCCACCTTGCTGTGGGCCTTCTGGCTGATGTCGGCGCTATCTGGCAGCTCCTCTGCGCCCTCCCCGGATGCCACTTTCCTCTGGATGCGGGCATTTTCCTCCCGTAAGGCTGTGATCTGGGGAAAGGGGTTAGTGTGAAGGAGCCAACCCAGAATTCAGTCGTTGGAGACGCACTGGGAAAACCCAGCGCACAACAAGTAGCATCAGATCATCAAAGAGACATCTCTTCACATGTGTAATGGTGACTCCTGTTATAACATGTGTCCGTCCAAGGTAAGGCATGATGCTTACGTGATGCTCAGGATGATCTACATCATGATGACCGAGTCTTGTGAGACTCCTGGTCTGAGCCAGCCAGAACGTACCAAAAGCATTTACCGTCTTTTATTTTCATCCGTTGCAGACAACGTCAGCATTTAAGATTTTTTCGACTTGAGCTGCCTGTGAGGAGCTGTTGGATCGAACAATGTTTACCATGTGCATCATCTTTGGCTGGGTACCCGGGTAGTACAACCGACAGGAAGACATCACTTTGAAAGGAGAATAAACACGGCAGTAGGTTTCCCAGTAACTGCTTGTTTACTGGACTTTGTTTTGAATTCATTTTCTCAGCCAGGACTTTTACCTGAAGCAATTTTTGCTCATTTCACAGCTGGAAATAATAAAATTCCCACGCAATTCAAATGTCTTTCCCAAGAATTCCGCAGCGAGGAGTCGGGCTTGAATGTGCAGTCTACGTGCTCCTTGGTCACACAATACCTGCATGACCATACGGCACAACACGAATAAGTCATACGGCACAACACGAATAAGTCATACGGCACAACACGAATAAGTCATACGGCACAACACGAATAAGTCATGTAGATTCTCAGAGTTAGACTCTCTATTGGCCGAAGAGACGTGTCACACCTCGGCAGAAAACAGGATTTGTGCAGGACACTAGCGTTTGCCATCAATTTCTACATCCTGGCTATTTCAATGCATTTTCTCCAACTAAACCACATAAATAAAACAATGATGTCATTAAATTTCAGAAGACGCTTTGTCTGTTTGCCATTAGACTATCTTAAGCCACTCAGATCATACTGTAGATCATTAGGCATCCCATTACTGATAAAGTTTACAGCTCAAAGATGCAGCGACGTCCTGTCATCTAGTACGGCAAGCCCCAGGCTAATTCTGAAAATAAATCCCAGTAATTCTAACATTATATTGCAAAGTGCAATGACACAGTGGACAGGCCTCATGAAGATGTCAGCAGACAGTAGCGCGGATCACAAATCTAATTGCTTTTGCAGTGGCTTCAATCCAGCTGCACGATTGATTTTGCATTAGTGGTGATCAGAGAGGGTTCATAAATTCATAATTTGTTGTCATTATAAACACGGTGGTATGGCAGATGCAGATCTAGGGCTGTCGCTGTTTTTTGTTGTAAAAAGTAAAATACTAACTCATTTTTAAGGTTGCTATCATTTCTTCCTCAGATTACAAAGACAGATAAAAGACTTAATATGCTATCACAGAAATTTCGTTACGCTTTTGCCAAACTGCTTCTTGACCCCACTGTAGCTATTCTGAATGTCTACAGTGTTTACTTCATTTCAATTCTCAGTCCATTTTCTGTTCAATTCTTCATGACTGATGACTCATGATTATAATAATGGTTATGTTCCTCAGCACAGCGGGGGTGAAGACTACATTTTTGCAGTGGTTTCACAGATGTGATCACATGCCATATGTGTGTAATAGAACAGACAGCACTGCGTTCCTTTAGAGACCTAATCTGATTGTGAATCAGTGGGTATTGCACTCATTTCAATGGCACATTGAGGATTTTTTTTTACTTGTAAAAATCAGAACTGAGACTGAAATATTTCATTCACACTCAAAACATCTAGATGTAGAAATAACACAATATTAGGGATAGAAAGTTCAGGTTCAAAATGTTCAAATCCCGATCAAGGTTTTGTTTCTACTAAACCTTGAGTTTATACCTTTTGAGTATAAAGAGTGACAGTCACAGAGTACTCAATGGGTTGGTTGAAACAAAATCTTTGCCTGGATTTGTACTTTCTGAACCTGAACTGTTCTTACCCTTTCTGACCACCTCTGCACAATATAATTTTTAAAATGCGTACCAAAAACTCTATAGAAAAGAAGCACAAGTTCTATTCAATTTTCTTTACTACGGATTGATGTAGGACCTTTTACCCTTTTATCACCCCGCAAAGCTCCGTGTGGATTCACCCCCCAGGACCTGAGCTTCTCTGAAGCACAGTGAGTCCTATAATCCTGTCCAGCAACAAGTACCCGATGGCAAACTTGCATCTAAAAGGTCAGGGAGGGTGACATCAGTAAAACGGGATCTCAACCAAAAGTCTTGTGGAACCTGATTTAAAAACTCAACTCAGCAGATGAAGAACACTATGGCTGCCTGATATAGCATTCTGCTTGTGGGCCGTTTGATTTGGGAGAAAGTGAGACCTTGGCCTCCGTGGGGAGGCAGTATGCGAGAGACAGATAACAGAGTCAGGCCGTAAGCTACGAGAGTGCAGGCTGTTACGTCGGGGATGTTAGCGGGGGTACAGGGCCCTGATCCACTTCTCTTTACCTTCTCCCACAGCTGAGACCTATCAGGTTGAGCTGGGGAGCAAAATGAGAAGTGAAACTGACAGACATGCAACTGAGAAGGAAGAAACAGTCCATCCTTACTTCCTGATTGGCGGCCGTCAACTCCTCTTCCAAGGCTGAGACTCTCTCAAGTGAAACCCGCAGCCTTTCTCTTACCTAAAGAGAAGAGTGTGCTCAAAATACAGGGGAAAGAAGAGCCAAAGGCTTCAGAGGACAGACAGCAATGCAGTTATATAACTGCTGTGGTCCCAGTGGCGGCTGGTGAAAAAAATTCTTGGTGGGGCTGACGTACCAATAGATTTCCCATCTTAGTCCAATACAAGAATTCAAATGAACAGTCAGAAAATGACAACAATTTCACAATCATAATTTAATTTCCTTCTCAAAATCAGCAGTTTCACAGATTAACAATTTACAGCTACAGTAATTTCGGGCTTGTCGGGTCCCAGCTTCTTAACGTGGATTTTTTTCTACCATCATCCTTCTCGCAAAAGTATATAACGATGTCACCGAATTTGGTAGAAGCTGCCCCTCAACTGTCGTCATCGCCAGCATCTCTCTGACTGACGGACCTGAGAGCAATCTAAAACTTTCCCTTTTTTCTGTAGCAGGGGCGAAATTTCCAGCTCCCCAAAACCATTTAATTCGGCGATGCTGATAGGCCAAAAATTTATTATTTTCGCTTAGCAACCATACACGATTGGCTATTTCGCTGCGCTTCTGGGGCGCTTTGATGAGAAATGATTGGTGGAAATCTATTGGTAGAAATTCACTGTAGAATGAGAGTCATTTGGTGTAAATAGTTATATCCCCCCCCCCCCCCTGCCACATCTGGGTGGGCGGTGCCTCTGGGGTCCCGAAGGGAGACCGGAAGCAGATACCCAGAACTAGGAAGCCTCCTTACCCTTGTTTTCGGACAATCAGACCTGTTTACCCTTCAACGTCAGGGTAATGCTAATTGGGGTGGGGGGTCCCTATATACAGAATTACTCACTGGCACTGGGGGCATGATAACTGTTCATAGGTTATGATTAGAAAAAAAACACTGCATCGTGTGCTCTTTGTTTATGTAAATTGCACCAGTCCATGTTTATCACATTTGAAAAGTCCTTTCGGACAAACAAACAGATGATACATTAAACAAATGTTAAAGCCACAAAAACACATTAACGAAGTATAAAAAGTGCTTTTGACCTTTTCCCTACCTTTTCATCTAGTGCTTTGTGGTGTTCAAACAGTGACTTGAGAGCTTTGAGAACCTCAACCTCGCTGGAGACACCAGAAGGCGATTGGGCCTGCCTCTTGACCACAGTCATGCGGAGTGATCGCTCGTGTCTGGACACCAGGCACTCCAAGTGCTCCAGCAGGAGCTGGGGGGGGGGGGGATGGCAGAGATGTCAGCCGCATGGTCAAACACGCAGCCAGCATGCGGTCAGAACTTCATAATGACTACTGAACCCTAGAAATAGGTTCTAGGAAATAAATTTTACAAATGCCATGTAAATATTATAATTCAAAAGTATATTATTACCTGGTGGAGGAAAATTGTTTACAGAATCTTGAACAAAACTGCAGCCATTTGAGAATGAAAGACAGAAATGATCAGTGTCTAATTTGGACAGGTAATGTTCTGTGGGCTGATGGCGAGCAGATGGCAGGGTCTGTGCAATACCCTGGAGGTGGACACGCGCGCGAGCACATTGAATCTCAGAAAGGGAACGTCATGCAGCCTCAGAAGAGGTGTGGCAGTCCCTGGATTTTCCAGAACATTCAGCCAGGACGTAAAGCAAACCTTTGCTACTGAGCGCGAGGTAGCAGGATGAAAATGGACATCATGCTATTAGACAGGAACAGCCAGGCTGGCAGAAACATCAACCGTCACATTCCCTCTGCTGCGCTGCTCTCCCATGGCATTCATTAAAAACACTAAATGTGCAGACTTAGCTATAATGCTTTAAAAATGTGCTAGGCGCTTCCTTCAGTGTTCACGGGTTTTCTGTGTGGGCGTGTATGCCCAGTGATGGAGCAGCCCCCAGGCTTCCAGCCATAGGCTGCACTGAAGGAGGGGTGGCACAATGGAGGAATGAGGTGACACTTGAGGAGGAGTGTCATGACAAAGAAAGGTGGCGGCACTGGAAGAGCAGTGTCACGTTGGAGAAACGGAATGGAACTGGAGGAGTAGTATCACAATGGATAACGGGGGCAGCACTGGAGGAGGAGTGCCATGATGGAGAAATAGAATAGCACTGCAGGAGGAGTGTTACAAAAGAGAAAGAAGATGGCACTGGAGGAGAAGTGTCACAACAGAAGAATGGGATGACATTGTTCCGTGTCATGATGGAGAAACCGGCCAGCACTAGAGGAGGAGTATCATGATAGAGAAACGGGAATAACACTGGAGGAGTGTCATCACGGTGGCACGATGATGCCTCAGGTAGATGTTGTGCAATGGATTCCGCTAAAAGACCACACTGATCTGTAAAGCTGTCCATCCATGTATCGCATCCAGATGATGGGCAGACTGAGACCCCTTGTCACTGCCTCATGCTGTTTAACCAATCAGAACCCAATTTTCAGCCCCATTCCCTGACTTGACTGCCATTCGATGAGATCACTAAACATGCCTCAACTGCTCTTATGCTTCTCGCATGTCACTTCTGCTTTACTGACAATCAAACTCTGCAGATACACAACACTGGCTATCAGCTCTGCATGGATCCTGCAATCATTCCATCTCATCCGTACCATCTGACAAATCAATCCAATAACAGAAAATACAAAGGATGTTCTGACTTGTATCAGTGATCCTTGGGAAGTTGTGGCCCTAGAAGATTTGATGCGGTAATGAAAACAGGCAATGAATATGATATGTCTCTCTGGTAGTCTGGTAGTGACACGTTCACTGGATATGCTTCTGGTCATCAACCAGATATTGGCTTGCCTGAGCTGGCTCCAGAAGAGCCTGGAGCTGAGGAGTGAGCTGTGACCTGCCAGCCAGCTGCCCATCTACCTCTCCCTGGGTGCTGGACGGTACTTACCCGCGTGTTGTTCCGCTCCGCCTTCAGCTCGGAGATCTCCTCCTCCTTCTCCAGCAGCTGCTCCCGGCAGGCATTCAGCTCCTTGGTGAGAGCAGCGAACTCCTACGGAGGACACATGATAATCGACCATATCAGGCCCACACTGCCATCGTAATAAATTATAACCTTAGATTTAGCTATTTATAAGCTTACTATTCCCCTGAAGGCTTATATTTGTCTTCCTCTGCTTCAAAAATTAATTTAGGGTCATTTTTTAAAGAACCAGCACTCTTTCACAGAGGTTCCTTCACAAAATATGGAACCCGGAAAGTGAAATCATCCCTCTGGGCCATTAAAAGACTATTAATCCAAGTTCACCTATAAACTGCAGTGATGAGAAACCAGCTTTGAAACACAGTGGTGTTGAAGGCTTGGGCTGAGGGCGATCTCAGATAAACCAGTCCTGGACCCAGTAGCATCAGAGACTTTGATATGTTCTGTTTTTTATTTTTTGTAAGGATGGATAAAGCCAAACTAAGTAATGTGGAAATTGGTACATGACATGACATTTTTCATTTCTCTATTGTCTCTTGAGAATTAGGCTAAAACAGTCTGAGAATTAGGCTAAAATTTCATTCATGTTGGTAATGGCTTACTGTGCATAATTTATCAATTAAACTTTTCCTTATGAATATACAAGAAAATCACGTTATGTGCGTCGTATCAGTGTTTTCTGAGCATTTTCTGATGCTCACATCAAAGGGGACTGCCAAAAATGTTGGTACAGGTTTAACCAGACTAAATCAAATCAAATGTCAACACGCCGGACATTACACAGCTACAAGGCTGGTTTGCTATACACTATAGGTGACCACAACTATGGAGGGACTTATACAAGAGAAGAGCCACAGGAACACTGGCTCCAGTTTAAAGCTGATTGGCCCTTGGAGTGTCCCATCTCCTGTCACTCACCGAATGACAACATATCATTGGCTAAAGATAAAGCTGGCCCCTCTTATGCCCCACCAATAACCACCGATCCAGCCACATCCATCAGAACAGGTCCTGTGTCGGGAAGTGCATTTGCTTTTAGTTAAGAAAAGGAGAGAAATATATTTTTATTGAACTTGTCAGCGGTAAGTAGATGTGTCATCTGAAGAACACAGTTTGTGAATTCTGACATTTACCTTTAGGGTTGTATTTACTCTATTTCTCTAGCAAAGCAGGTTAGTTGACTGATTTGATTCCAGTGTTGCCTGATGCACGTACGTTTGTACAGAAGTCAACACGGTGGGTTTATTTGTGAGACATTTGTGGCACTTCATGGGGAATTTCGTATGGGAACATTTCAGCTATGAATATCATACTATAAAGACGTACAGTGCCTACTACGTACCTGATGGTGTGGCACCACAATTGGAATAAAAATAGAGGCAATAGAGAAGTTAACAGTAATGAATGTTTGCATAATCCGAATCCTCACACTAAGCAGTAATAGTGAATTAATTACTATAAGGATTTTATTGCGACTCACTATGTTATTTACCAGGAAAGTGAAATACAGTAAAAATCTCTGTCCATATGGGTGCAGTAAAAATTAATGGGTTTCTCAGTCTTGCCTCCAGATGAAAGCATTCTGGTATCTCAAACATTAACATATATTCTGTCGTAAAAATGTACTGACACAGAGGTGTTTCAAACACATTCTCTGCGAGACTTAATGTCTGACATGTGATCTTAATTTAGCCTTAATGAACACAAGCAGTGTGAAGCTGATGAGACATCACAGCACCACCACAGTGATCCGTCTGCCGTCGCTTGTGAGCAGTGAGCTTGTTGCTATGTCAAAGCAGCCTATCATCACTGTCAGTTGCCGATGCCTCCCCCTACACTGTAACTATGGTGCTAATTTAGGGCCAATAGTTTTGCAAATCTGAAAAAAAACTGAAATGGAAAGTTCAAGTTTTGTTGTTGAGCTTCAAAAAACACAACAATGTATTCAAAATAAGAATAAGTGTTTGAAAGTTTTTTTTTTAATTTAAATATAATTTTGATTCACTTTTGTATTGCTTTTAAATAAATGTTTTATTTTCATTTTTTCACTATCATATATATTTGAGATCATATTTTTAAGTTGTATTTTTTCAGATTTTGATCTTATTTTTCTACAGTTTCAAATATTTTTTTGTTAGTTTGTTTCAGATTTTTTCACATTCAGATCACATTTTTTCAGTTTCAGTCTTTTGGGTAGGGGTGTGCTATCAACTGAGAGAAACGATTAACTCCCCCCCCCCCCCTAAAAAAAAGATTTAAAACTGTAAAAAAAAAAAAGATCTGAATCCGAAAACAAAAAAATATACACTAAGAATACATTGTTGTGTTATTTAAGTTCAACGTCAAAGTCTAAGCTGTGTATCTCATGCAGCACCTCCTATTTAAGAGTAAAAAACCCTGCAATTAAATATCTTACATTGTCTGGCAGTGCAGAAGCCCACATCCTTCAGCTATACTAATACAGTAATTCATTACCAAGCTGAACTCCTTTCGTGTTTTCATGGAAAGCCAGGCTGGAACTTGCTGTTATGGATTTTATGGGTATTAAGCCTCAAATATGACGTACCATCCTTCCCCATGCTCTAGCGTACCATCTGTACAACAAAATCATGAGGAGCCCCCTTCGGTATAAACATAGGAAAACACATTAAGCGTGGTACAAAGACGCCAAAACCACAATGGAGAAAATGTATAATCTGCTAAGCGATTACATTGATCTAGAAATCTAGCGTGGCTGTTAAAGAGAAGAGCCAACGAAAGCAGGCGATCGCAGCACGGCTTGGTGAATCCGCAGCCTCGAAAGCTTCCCCTGGGGCAAGTTGATGGGGAAACGACGTTTAGCGAGAAGATAACGAGGCAGCGAAGCATCCCCGTGTATGGGAGCTGTATTCCTGAAGGTATCCGCGTTAGGAACACGTGTGTATGTATTAGTCAGCGGCAAAGTATTTTAGGTAGCAGGGAGCACAGGTATGTGATAATTTTAGCAACTAATCATTATTCTAATAAGGAATGTGCTATTTTCCCTGCGAACCCACACAATGTCAAACAACTCACACGCTTGCTGTTCTTGAGCACAGCTGCTCGTTTTATTTTAGTTATTTAAAATCCATTCCTTCCGAAAATGATTCAGACAGCGGTACCTAATTTTATCCGTGTTTTTTTCCCAGTGTCAGGTCGTTCAAAACAAGGCAATTGTTCTTCCTAGTGGGACCCTTACTGGAGTTTCCAGCTCTTTCCCTAAGAGGACTGCAGCTTAAAAGACTGGCGAAAAAAAAGAAATCTGTTTCGGAGAAAACGAACACAAAACTATATATACGAATGGATTATAGCTATAATTTTAGCAAGAGGAGTAACAGCCTGAAATCAACCAGATAACAGGAAGTTATTAGTAATAAATGCCTGACTCATGCAAAAATTCGGATAATAATTCTAGATTAGTCATATAAAATACATAGTGATTAATGGTTAATGATTCATAATGCAATTTTTACATTTCATGAATGGCATTTTGCATGAATATCATACAACAAATAGTGTGAAGAGTAACATAACACACATTAAGTGAATTTAGCCTTAAACGTGCCATTATTCATCAGTCGGCAATGAGTCTTGGAAAAAAAATCGTGTCCAGCAGCTATTTATTATTTCAGTTACTGCAATAATAAGGTATAAACCCACAAGGCTGAAGATCCGAAAGTCAGGATTAACATCATATAAAACTGAATGTGAAAAAACTCATTCCACATTAGGTGTGTTTGAGTGGAGCACAAATTGGGTTTGGCAAAATGAAAATACAAGGTTTTAAAAGCTAATATTTTGGAAAGTGGTGTTTTAAAATATAAATACAATACGTAAGCTTTATAATCGGGCCTTATCTGTTCTGTAGCTGAAATGTATGAAGTGGTTAATTTGTCCGCAATAAAGATTTAGATTAGTTGGATATGCTCAGTTCATCCCGCAAAATATTAACTGAAATATTATAAAAGCAGTGATAATTAATTGTATATAAGGCAAACATTAGCAGATGTAAACAAAATTTCTGGTTTAGTTATCAATCCATCATTTAAAGACGTATGCTCTCCATGTGAAAGGGAGAGACATGCTAAGCAGAGGTAGTTTACACACATATAGTGGCGGTTCTTCACGGAGGCCTAGGGAGGCCCGTGCCTCTGTAGACATGTCCCTGGCCACCCCTGTGCTGAGCAAATAAAAAAGTATGAATTTATTATGATTTTACACACGAGCGCCAAAAGCGGAACTAATGCGACGCATCGTTCTAC
>JAODUD010000062.1:26368831-26379045 GCA_026784285.1 Stomatorhinus walkeri
CCCCCCCCCCCCCCCCCCCCCCCCCCCCCCCCCCCCCCCCCCCCCCCTGGCATTAATCATGAACACATAGACTTGCGTTTCTTGTCATCTGCTAAGCCACAACAAGACACTATAACACCACCTACAGAAAAAAATCATTTAAAATAATATAAATAATATATTTCTTTTTGCATTTTTAGCCCTAGATTCAAAGTAAAGTGTCTATAAGAGAAATCTGCAGTAGTAAGAAATTTTTACCAAATGTCTGACCCTGTAGCACAAACAGGTACAAACAAGCCCACAAAGGACGTACCTATACCTATACCTATGTCTATACCTATACCTATGCCTATACCTATGCCTATACCTATACCTATGCCTATGCCAATGCCTGTACCTATGCCTATGTCTATACCTATGCCTATACCTATGCCTATACCTATGCCTATACCTAAGTGTTTATCAAGTAATCATATCCTCAAGTTACACAACATACACCAAAACTAGCAGAAAACAGCAAGAACATTACTTACATGTGTGAAATTTTATGTAAATTCAAGTAGACAAACGCTGCCTGGAATGGAAACTTTCTGGCAGTGGGAACGTGCAAATGTGCTTGGACCCTGAGTTTGAGGTTAGACTTTCCAGGAACACAAACCGGATGCTGTGACGTTCAGCACTGGACCCTCAGACTAGCAGCAGATGGCCCTAAGAACAACTCCATTGTATATTTACTTTCAGGAAAAAATGTTATACCACCTGCGAACAAGCTGCCTCCCATCCCAAGAACATCGTCCTCCACAGCAGCTAACTGAGCCTGTGGACACAATTCCAATAATGGCCATTAGAGGGAGCCAGCAATAACGGCCAGAGGTTCACAGTTAACTCTAGATCAGTCCTACAGCTACAGTCAACTTACATTCAGACACTCACAAGATTCCACAGTCTTTAAAGCAACATGCACCGCTACTCTGCCCTTGGTGACATCGGTCAGGCAGTGATCAAAGGATCACCGCACTCTTTCTCCTGCACATGCAACCCCAGGATGTCAGGATAGTGTCTTCAGCAAACAACATGCCAAGTCCAGGGGCTCCCAAGTCATCCCTAGCCATCACTCACAGGATCTGTGGAGGATTCTGGACTTTATTACATGAAACAAAACACAGACTGGCTCCCTCCAAATGTGGTCACTGCTCTCCCTATAGACGACTGATTCATGTCTCTGATACAACATGACTAAATGCACAGCCTCCACTGATCATGCATGATTTTTAGGAGACTATTCCATCCATCCATCCATTTTCTATATCTGCTTGTTCTATGCAGGGGCATAGGGGTACAGAACCTATCCTGGAGGCTATGGGCACAAAGCAGGGAATAACCCAGGAGGGGCACCAACCCATCACAGGACACACACACCATTCACACCTGGTAACTCCAGTTCACTTTAGCATGTTTTGGAAAGTGGGGTAACCCCACGATGACACCATGCAATCTCCACGCACGTAGAACCATCCAACTACAGCTGCCTTGACTTATTGATCTTCAAAACCAAATGTTCTTAAATGTTTGGATGAATTTTTGCATGTAAAACTTGTCCTCACACACAAAGGAAACCCCTTTGTTTCTATGCGGGTAAATGACAGGCAGCTGCGTCCCAGTCACCCACAGAAGTGCCACTGGGACAGCCATCAGTCTTGCTTTCTGCAATTTCCTTTCCGCTGTCTTCCTTCCTCGCGTCTTCCTCCAAGTGAGATGTGTCACCCACAGGCGCGGCGATTCTGGAATCTATTAAATTAGCATTTTGGATAAGATGCTGGGTAAGACGTGGAAGGGAGCCAGGTGTGTGGAGTCCGGGCAGGGTGGCGTATCGCTCACATCCAGGCACTGGCATAACTGTCCAGATCGCCAACGTCATTCCCCATGCTTCGGCTGCCACCATATGCATCCTGCACATCTGCTGCTGATTAATTAATGAAGGGACAGACAGGAACACCTCACAGTGTAACTTTAATTCACAGATAACATGGACTTTCCATTTGTCCATTTATGTCTGTCTGCTATCTATCTATCCATCCATTTCTGTTTGTCGATGTCGGCCTGTCTGTCTGTCTTTCTATCTATCTGTCCATCTGCCATCATCATCTGAATGGTGCGATATTATGTTTTACAGGTTTCCATCGTACTGGTATATTTCCCCACAGCCCTTCTTTCACAGTGGCTACAGTGGCTATGCTTGGTTCTCTCTTTGCTGTAATGTTAGGCCGACCCGCCCCTAATCAGGACTTAAAAGACAGGGTCCTTCACCACGGGGGCCCAGCGGACCCTCTTGCGCACTAGCTGGCCGTCCCCCTGAGAGCGGACTCCCACTTTAACAGGTTAGATGAGGGGAGTGTCGAGCAGAGACCAGAGGGAGAGCTGGGGGAGCGTCGGCGCTCTGCCCCCACTCTGCGTATGCCGTTTTAAACGTCTCCCATGGACACCCCCGCCAGGGAGAGACACCCATCGTGACAGGACGGCTAAAAGCAGATGGTGCATCGCATGCTACCTGGGGCAAGCTATTAGATGTCACTGGAACCAGATGATAAGGGCAGCACTGATGTAATGCTCAGGACCAAACCTGCATGTCTACTCAGTCAGAAAATACAGCAGAAGGTCCCCACAATAATAGCTGTACAGTACTGAAATTACAACAGAGTGAGCTATATATTGAGCAACTAGCATCCCATCCATGGTGCTTCCTGCCTCAAACCCTGTACCTCCAGTGAGGTTCTGGGATCTGCGAAAACCCAGTATTAGATAAGCAGCTACAGAAGATAGATGGATTGATGTATGTGGCAAAACAAACAGCAAACAGCGACATTTCATGCAAGAATTTGAGTTCTAAGTATCAGGATGAGCATAGTATTCTGTAGTATAAGGAGTATAATTAATACATGGGATTTTTTAATTAAAAAGCCGGCTGCCGGAGCCAGCAAAGCGAAACCTATGATACAGAAATGTAAATTCTTTTTCTAAAAGTAGAAATCTTGTGGAATGCCAATTTATGATTTCTGACAATTAAAAGAACATTTACCAAATAAACAATAAATATCAATGTCAATAAGGAAAACCAAGGTTTTAAACTGTAACGTATTATAACAAAAAAATTCTCCATTAGCTAACAAATCTGTCCATAAAAGGATTCCTAGCCCAAATGATCACTTTCAAAACAACTTCAAATTTGCTTTGAAGTTTCTTCTTTCATTGCATGGCCTTTCTACCTGGCTTTTCGAGTCTCTGAAACAGTCTATCCATCCTGAAATTCCTCTATAAGAGGGGAGCCCGCCTACCGCAGTAAAGATTGGGGAATTGGTCAAGATGAGATGTGGAATTTGACCAAAACCCACAGAGAAGGTAAAGAGCATTAAAAACAAATGACTCTGCTTTCTGATCTCCTCCCTTATGCTTCACAGTGACAAATTGCTTTGGTCCTGCGTGGCAAAAAATTGGCATAAATATTTAATGATACAAATAAAAGCACTTTATGACTGAATTTGTGCTGCACTGAACACACTCCAAAGTGTCCATTAGCAAAAGTTAGTACCCCAGGAACAGAATGAATGTTATACATCTCCCATTTCACTTCATGGGCCATGTATGAGTAAAAGCGGTTTAGGATCTAGCAAGAGAACAGGGAAGTACCTGACAGAATCCACATCACTTTCCCCCTTCAGGGAGTTTCATCTTATAACCTTTTAGTTTTGACACACAAACTCGGTAGCTTGCTACATTAATTGAAACTTTCCTACTCATCACCCTCTCTGTCCCACAAGATGTTTAAAACGCATTCAGCAAACAAAAGATCTGATAGTTACTCAACAATCACTTGCAGAAAATCTGTGAAAGGAAGACTTGGAAAGGAAAACCACCGCGTCAATTTTGGCAGAGAGCGGGAAGTGCGGACAGTCTAGACATCTAGCACTGTCACACCAAGATCAACGAAGAGGAGATACTACTGAGGGAAACAAACACTTGTGGGAGTTTTACTTACACAAAAATGTTCTGAGGGCAGAACTAAAAATGACTGGTTAAGAGAGATAACCAATCAGATTGTAGAGGAGGTGGGTCAAAGCAACTAGAGACGGCGGGACCAAGACATCTGATTGCTCCCTATTATGGTGTTATGGTATGACCTCTGTGATGTCTTATGCAAAGAAGTGGTCATATATGTTCTACACTGCACTCTAGAGTCATCCAAGTTTACATTTTAAATAGCTGTTCAACGTGAATGCAATATTTTGGAAAAAAAAGTGTAACACTGCCTTGCACTCTGTCCTATCCCAAGATATTGAAATGGAGGGTTAATTTAATTATTTTGGTTTTTCTTTTCTGGTCCAGGTTTCCTAAAATATCAGCTGGGGTTGTGATGTTGTGCATCTGAAGACAAGCCATGTTAACTGCCTGGATAAATCAACCATGTCAGGCACGATCCTTCTGTGAGGTATTTAACCTCCTTGATATTGAACCCTCAACCTATCAGACTTTAAGCCAAGGTTCTTAAAGTACACAGCCCCCTTCAGCCTATTTGTCCGCTAAAAACACCAGCTGGGGCTCGATTTATGACTATCTTGCATGCAAAGGAGGAGGAAGAGCAGAGGGGGTCTCAAAAATATGGCTGCGATTTGACAGGGTTTATCACATAGCGGCACAGCCCCAAGTTCACCCACAGTGAAGCAGTCAGCCTACAGCTGCCCCTGCTGGCATGATTTACACCGCTGTACTTTACTGGTGGCTGAGTGTGCTGCTCCTTCTGGTGTCTTCCCTGCTACACACACCCCCTCATTTCTTCTATCTCACTCCACCTTCAGCTTAATTTATGCAGGGCTTGATTCCAACTGTGGACATATATTTAAAGCATAGTTCGAAAGTACCTTTGGGTGAATTTTTCCAGAACTCTGTTGAGGTTACCCAAGGGAACCCAAGAAATTGTTTCAGTCAACCAGTACAAGTTACACCGATTGTCAGCCAGTAACATTCAGATGAAATACATTTAGTTTTTGGAAAAAAAAAATTAAGTAAATTAAGCTACGTATAGCTACAAAATTTGTTTGCTGGACAACCACTGCAATGTAGTCAAATGTCAACAATCTAAAGCAATTTCTTCAAGAAAAGAATAAAATAATTTCTACAAAGGCACCTGAAAACTACAGAAGATGAAGGTCTGTGATACAACTGACATTAAATTAAATACTTTAATTGTTATTGACATTGTAAAAGAGGTCCAAGAGCATTACAGAGTAGAGTGTTCCAGAAGAACATGGATTTAACTACAAAAATGTGAACTAGCTTATTAAATTAGGACTGAACAAGGCTGAAATCCTCCAAGTAACTTCACAGCTGATTTTGAGCTCTAACCCACAGGCATTCATAGTGAGGCTGCAGACGAATGGATGCTTTAAGTGACATCACTCTCAAAGCCTGCACTTCAAAGTTTAAACAACCTAATGGGTAGTTTGTTAAAAGTCCCAATACACAGGCTTATATTTGTGCTTTCCTGTTGATAGGTAGGTAAGTCGATCAAATGGACTAATGTGTCAAAATTTGAATATTTGTGTCCAACCACCATGTAGAGCATAATCTTGGGTCACGTTTCTGACGACAGAGTTGGCGATCTTAACCAAATCCATGGAGTTATCAAAGAGCATGTCAAAGGCATGCCATTCCATCTGGATTACAGCTGAATGGGCAGTCCATTCTTCACCAGGATAACAAACTAGAGAACACTTCAAAATCTGTGTAAGAGTTACGGAAGGAAGAACATGAAGGATAAAAAATCGCCTGACCTGGGTCTCCACACCCATAGACCTTCTATGTGAAAACTGGACAGAAAGGTATAAGAAACAAGTATGCTATATCTCTGGGAATTCCT
This sequence comes from Stomatorhinus walkeri, assembly GCA_026784285.1. NCBI lineage: Eukaryota > Metazoa > Chordata > Actinopteri > Osteoglossiformes > Mormyridae > Stomatorhinus > Stomatorhinus walkeri. The sequence goes on from JAODUD010000062.1 coordinate 26,374,722, forward strand.
GAAGAGCTGAGAAGGGCCAGATCAACAAGGTAATAGCACATCTACTCAAACTTTTGACTGGTACCGCAAGTCAGCTTCCAGTCTCACCGTCCCAGGCAGAGGAACCACAACCAAATTCAAGTGAGTCTGTCTGCCAAAGATGCATCGTGGCACTGTGATATCTCCGGATCATCCTCGGGTGGGAGTATCCTTCCAGCTTCTGGCCGTACCTGGTCCTAAACTGTGTGGAGCACAGAGTGAGGTGGATCATTGTTTGAGATGCGGTTCTCTACATTGGGGGGAGGCGGGTTGGGGGGTTGGCTGCGACCTACTTACAAGAACTAGAGCTTACAGCCAAGAGACTCTGCGTCATCCCACTGTGCTGCTCTGAGTCTCTGGGAGGGAGGGTTCCACCCTCTGAAGGAGGCCAGAACTGACAAGTTCTGCTTTGTACTTAGAGATGTTTCCCTGGAATCAGAAAGACTCTTCTAAAAAGATGCAATGTGTATCATTTCAATCCTGTATCTAGTCCCTTTTTATGGACTCAGAAAACTAGTAGAGCGAAAAGAAAAATCAGCAATAGCTTTTAAACTAAATAGTGAAATATATGCAACGTTATCATATGTCATGGCACCTATAACGTTCACAGAAAGTTGCCATAACCAATGGAACCAAAGGGTTCCTACTCTTCGTGATGTGAATGGCGTTTCTGAAGTTGAGCTCTTACAGCGTTTTGTAATGTATTTTGCGGCTCTTGCTCCAACATGCAGTTGTTGCTGCTCATTCACTGGAAGCTCAGGCTAGCAGCACTCCATATGCTTGCAGTGGATTATCTGCCTCGCTTTAGATGAAAGTGTCTGATAGATAAATAAATGTATGAGTTACTAAATGAGTACAAGAAGCCCGGCTTATTTGTCATGTAACTGGAATGTGATTTCTTTATTTAAGGATCATAAATACAGATGTTGGACTGCCAAACATCAATGATCAGTCATTCAAATTGTACCACAATGATTGAGAATATATTCCAGGAAGAGTGCATCGTAAATCCAGGAGACAGGTAAGTGGAGTGACAGTCCATTGAAGGGCACACACATGCACACTGTCACACACACTCACACACACACACATAAACACACAGGAGGAACCTGAGTACATCAAACGAAACATAAGCATAATTTTTGTGTCCCCAGGACTTAGTGTGGGGGTCACCGGTAGAAATCACCTGGATCACTGGTGAAAAAAAATTCTGCTAAGTATAATGATGTTACAGTTTGGGGCCCAAGAAAGCATGTCATATTGGGTCCCCAACTCAGAGGTGGACCAGCTGAGCATAAGGAGAAGCAGTCTTGGGGGACTCAACTAGTTGGCTGAAACAAAATCTGGGTCTGGATTTTTAGCTTCTGGACCTGAACTATCCACCTTGGCACACCAGGTATCCTGCAGTCAGGATACCTGGTGTCTTATAATGGTACCATCAGGATCAGTGCTCATCTGGTCCTGTCCTACGTGTTTTGTTCCCGTTTGGCCAGCAGGTGCCGCTGGCCATCCTGTTCCCTCCTCTGTCTTGCAGCACCTTTGTCTCTAGTGTGTTTGCTTTCTCCCAGGGATGCTACATGCCTTAACTGGCTGAGTGACTGGCCACTGTTCCCAGCTCCCTTTTTGTGCGCTCCATCCGGAATATAGATATAGCCTTCAGGCCCACCTGGGATCCTGACCAGGATAGGTGGCTTTAGAAGCCTAAAGTAAGGCTGGCTCCCAGTGACAAACGCTTGTAAAGTCTGTCACAAGCATTGTCTCCAGTTAGTCAACCTGGCGAAATGTAGCACAGAGCTGTCAGAAATGATAAGATGGGAGACAGAGAACAGCAGCATGACGCTGATTGCGTAAAGGCAGCGCGTTCGGCTTGCTGACAAGAGTCACGCTCAACAGCTTCGGTGATTCCCAAACCTGTACTCAAGCGGTTTCAGCTGAATGCTGCTGTCAAGCTACATACTTCAGACATTTATCCAGATTAAATTAAGTAAGGCAGAGCAATTAAGGGCTGACAAGCCTCGTTTTAAACACAGGACCCAGAAAAATTACATGATGTATAAAATTATGCTTCCCAAACTTGCAAGTCTGGGCCTACAGAATCAGAAAATTAGCTAGAAACGACATTTAAGGAAAGAAAATGTGAAGGATCCTTGACGGGGAGCAGATTTACGTAAAAGTGGTATCACCTGAGCTAAATCTCCAAATGCAGCTCACATGAGGATCATCTTCAGCACAGTCACCCTGGAAAAGGCACACAGGGCAGAGCGGGTTGTGAGGCACGGAGTCACATGACCCTGCAGGAACAATCACATCTGTATGGGGTGGCCCAATCACATGACGCACTGGCAGAAAGGCTCTTTGTGCAGCCCCGATACCATCACCTCTGGTGAGAGATTCACATGGCTTGCATCTCCAGCCCTAGTGGAATGGGTCTGCATAGTAAGCTGGTTTTCAGTCTATCTGAGTGCACACACTTCACTCGTTATTACGCCAGGCTGGACCGATTTAACACTTGTGTGCAGTGATTCTGAACAGGACTGGGAAAGAGCAAGGGGTGAGAATTACCTACTGTTACACGGAAATAACCGGGTCTGGACACAATCCGATTATCGGATGCTGAAAGTGCCTCATTATCTTGGTTAACAGCATCTAGACTTGAACGGCTGATAATTTAAATTTGGCAAAGTCCAGAAAACACGTGCATGTATCCGTCATTCAGGATACCCTTTAAGAGAATCCCATAAATGCTACATTGGTCAGTGATGCAATACTGACTCAGCTAATTATGACTAACACCAGCTAATGGTACATTTTCAGTTGTTGTGTCCTTCCATGTGGTTGAATCTCGGGTGTTTCTGACCCACCTCCCCAATGTCCGTGTGCCCGCTCTTCCCTCCAGAGCATCTTCTCACAGGGCTCAATATTCTGAGGCTATGGAGGGAGGAACCTGCCTCTCAGAGGAGAAAAGGCAGCTGTGGCAACAATGGGTGGGCATTCTGCAGCCAGCCTGTAATTATCACTACCCAGGAAGAGGGGCACCAGTCGAAATAAATAAATAAGGAATAAATAGCAGAAGAAGTAAACACTCACCGGCGAACAGTGTGCCTACCGTCCGCATAACGGACTGAGCATCCCGAACTCTTAAAAATCGTGCTATAGTTTATCAGCCAGAAGAATCGGAAATACTGAAGTCATACTGAAGTCATCGGAACCAAGCTGTGCCGCTTAGGAAATTTATGGGCGACCACTACGACGGACGTTGTCCGCAGCCTGCTTGAAGATTCTTCAACTACTATGCCAAATGGGCTCATTTACATACAGAAGGCCAGAAAATCCCCAATGCAGAGTAAGTCTATGGGACACTTCAAGAGAAATGCTGGTCATCGGTTGGTTTTATGATCTTGCCAGAGGAGTTTTGGGATGTCCCAGAGGAGATCTTCTCATCCCAGAGGAGATCCGCTCATCCCAGAGGAGATCTGAGAGACCTCAGTCGTGCTTCTATAGGAATCTTCAACTCCACTGTGTTTAAAAAATAAAAGATAAGAACCCCAAGGCTCTAACACAGTCAGTAAGATCCAAAGCTTACAGGTTGAGATAAGGTGACATTTACACATCACAAAACCATGTGCACTATTTTCACAAAGACTATAGAAAAGAAGTGAAAAGAGAGGCATAATCCTGTCTGGTTAAAGCTGACACTAAACGGCATTTTACCAGGGAGCAGCAGCTCACACGACTCAGACACAGCAGTCACATGACTCAGGAACAGGAGTCACATGTCTCTATCAATAGGGCTGATGGTCTCCTCTCATTTGTTTCTGGATTTTACTGGCCACCTGGTCAAGTGTGAACCAGGAAGGTGGGAGGACTGAGTACGAGAAGTATTCAGAGGCTGACTGAACAGGTATGGAGGTCTGTGACAAGTGGGAGTAACCAGAACACAGCAGAAAGCCCCTAAACGCACACACACACACGCACACACACACACACACACCTTTACTCATATTTTTGTGAGGACCGTCCATTCATTTGTAAGAACACAAGCCTAATCCCAACAATCTTAACCATAAGTAACCAAACAAAATACAACACTTTTGGCACTTTTAATTTTTTAATTGTCACAGATTTTTATAAAATTGAGGCTATCCTTCCCACAATGTCAAGATTTTTTTATTATGTTGTGGCGATATTTGGTCCCCACATGTAAGGTATATCTGGACCACACGCGCGCGCACACACACACACACACAAATGTAGGGTAAACATATCCTTATGGGGACCGCTCATTCATTTCTATAGGGAAAATGCT
>JAODUD010000062.1:26457259-26473353 GCA_026784285.1 Stomatorhinus walkeri
CACAAACAAGAAGTTAATATCACCAACCATTCCCATTTTATTAAGGTGTATCCATATAAATGGCCCACCCTGTATAATAAAATTCTATATTAAGAATAAGTAAGCTTTTGGAATACAGCTACCTCATCTTTAAGAGATTCAAAGGCAGATGTATTTGATGGCTGTACCTGTCTCATAAGATGAACGTGCCCTGAAGTGACTGACACATTACAGTAAAAAGGTTGTTGCTTACAGTGTGGTTCTCCTGCTGACTGTTCATACCCCCAACAGGTCTTCAGTGAATGAAGGAAAGGCCAAAGGGACGTCTGTTGTCTTATTGTTTCACTATAGAGACTTTAAATAATGATTATGTCAGATTTTTAACTCGTATAAACGTGTCACATTCACATCCCTTTATATTGCTCACTATAGTGAAAAAAACCATAATGCCGCTTTCAGTTTAATGCTTTGTATCTTCACGGTGTTTTCCTTCTTCTGTTGCTTTTGGTTCTTCTCTATGGTTACGTTCTGAATGCCGACGGGGGTTTCTACGTCAGTCTAATGGCGGCTCTGTCGTGTTTATTTTCCCCTACAGAGGAGGAACGTCGGCCTGCTCCTCAGTGTGAGTTTGCTGGCCACCTGGGGCGCCGTTCTGCTGGCAGCTCGTCTTTACTGGATGGGCATGAAGCCGCCCAGCTTCTCCAGCTCTGACAACCCGGTGGCCGACTCGCCCAGCCTTCTGACGAGGATGCTCACCTTCTTCTACCTGCCCGCTGTCAACATGTGGATGCTCATGTGCCCGCACACTCTGAGCTTTGATTGGTCCATGGATGCGATACCCCTGCTGAGGTCGGTCACTGATTGGAGGAACGCTCACACTGTGGTCTTTTATGCGGGATTATTGCTATTAGCCCGGTTCGGCCTTCAGAACCCGGCCAGAGTCCGAGAGGCCGACGGGAGAGCCCGTGTGACCAATGGGAAGCCTTTCACCAATGGCAACGGCCAACATATGCATCTGAAGCACACAGACTCGGAAATACCAAATAATGTTCAGAATGGTACAAAATTTCCCTGTAAGCCACGGACTACACTGCCCGCCACGGAAAATGTCGTGGTTCTCTCTCTGAGCCTGTTGTCCATTCCCTTCCTTCCGGCCACCAACTTGTTCTTCTACGTGGGCTTTGTGGTTGCCGAGCGGGTCCTCTACATCCCCAGCATGGGATTCTGCCTGCTGGTGGCGGTGGGCATGAGGTCCCTCCACATCCGGCTGCAGAGGCACCCTTACCGCGCCCTCCTGCTCTGCTGCAGCACCGCGCTCTTCCTCTTGCACGGAATGAGGACGGTATTAAGGAATCGGGACTGGCAGAGCGAGGAGATGCTGTACCGGTCGGGAATAGTGGTTAATCCTGCTAAAGGTAAACAGACCACTGCTCCAATTGGGATGACCACTTACTCCGTGTCAGGAAGGACACTATGAGTCATGACAGGGTTTGTAAACTACCATTTCAACGATTTAAATTCAAATTTTATTCAAGCTCTGAGTTATTGCTGTATGCTGATCGTTCAGTTTTCTACAATCATGTATGTGTCAGGAAAGTTAATATAAAACAGCTAGATCAATCTTTCAATCAAGGAAATTAACCAGTCAAAAAACAAAAGGAACCAAACAATTTAGCCTTTCAGTTTTAAAGTAGTTTTTAAAACCTGAAGTAGCTCATAGTGTCCCTCCTGGCATGGATTATGTAATCACCTTACAGTAGCTCCAAGTCACAGCTGAGACACCAGCATTGCCTTACCAGTGTGGATAGTTAAAGTCACTTTGTGAGAGTATAGCGACTTTCTGAACTTTTTGGGAATAACGTGAGTTTGCTCACGCTGTTAGCTACGTGCACTTTTATTTTTTTCGTTTCGTGCCCTCTGGCTGACTCACAGATTTGTGGTGTACATGTGCACAGTTCTGTCATTGTAGGCAGCATCAGATGGCTTCCTGCAGCACAAGCATCGTCACGCTGTGTTAACGAATATCGCTTTTCATTTGGCTGCTTCGAGGAGATGTACTGTAGCAGCTGTTTACCCTGGCGGGGCCCTCGCTGTTGCTTCTGGCTCAGTGCTCGCCTGCGCGCAACGCATCACAGCGCGGCACTTCCTAGATCAGTCTGTGAGGAATTGGCGCTCATCGGTCTTGCGAGAACAACAGTGTGGAAGCATATGGTTCTGGAACAAAGCCACTGCGAGACTTAAGGAAGGCGGGCGTGTACTGTAAATACTGTAAGAGGTTGCTCTCCTATAATGACCCTGATTGAGGCCCCTACTGTCTTACCACTCCGAGGTGCTGATGTGATGCGTAGCCATTGGGAGCTACATTCATCTTGCGTTACCAGAAGCATGCAATCTCCTATTTTCCGTCCAGCATGGGGTAACCTTGGGAACGTCCTGAAGAACCAGGGCAAGACTGCAGAGGCAGAGAGGGCCTACCTGAATGCGTTGTATTTCCGCAGGAACATGGCTGACATGCTTTACAACCTGTGAGTATCTATGAGCAGATGTATGAATGTGTACAATACTGTGCAAAGGTCTTAGCAGGCGAAGAAAATATTTCAAGCTATTTATCTGGGTAGTACTGTAAATGTATACTTGCTCAGAAAAAAATATTTAAACACAAATAAACAGTAGTACAATACTACAATACAATAAGAATTATATGATTTTTTTTTGTTCCTCAAAAAGTTACCGATATCTTAGATGGGGAGAAGACGCTTCAGTTCCCCAACCTCTTCTCAGTGGGAGCCATTCTGTGTACTTATTTCATCAATGACAAACTTAACTAACCAGTTAAATAACTTGGGGTATTACCAAACATGGTATGCTAGTGAGTGAACAAGTACATGGTTACTACAACGGGGGTGACTTACAGGAGAGGTTTTGAAACAGCTAACATGTTTTGACAAACATATTATCTTAGTTTTGCATTAGCATGAAGATCATTTTAACAGTTTTGTCTGACTGCATAAACCTTGGCACAGTGCTGTATGTGCATGGTGTAATCTTGTGTATTAACTAATATTAACCAGTCACTTTGAAATAGAGGCCTTTACTGCCAGAACTACAGGTAATTCCAATATGAATGGGAAGCTATATATGCATTAGGACTGGTGCTAAGTGGCCAGGTTCCTTTTCTTTTCCCCTGTGAGACCTCTGACTTCGGATCATTTCACAATTTACCTCAAATGATGTCAATTGATCTCAAAGGATCAGCACTCAAGAAGTTCCATGCTCTGTGGGCAACCTTGACCATGTGTCTCTTTGAGGTTTTGAGCCTAATCTTGATCTGCTGCTGTTGATGGACCAATCAATATTCCCTACCCCCTGCGTAAGATCAGATGGCTTTTCGCACTATTTAGCACCACTAGTCTGGTAGGAAATAAACTGCCTTGTCTGACCTTAATCCCTCCCTTCCACCTAATTTTCCAGAGGTCTACTGCTGCAGGAGAACAGCAGACCCTCGGAGGCCCTGCACTACTACAGGCTGGCCATCACGAGTCGGCCCACACTGGCCTGTGAGTACGACTCTGCGGCTAGTAGAAAAAACACAAGCGGTCGTCGCCTTGGGAACAAGGAGACGGCTTCAGCCTGCTGTGGACGTGTTAAAGGCCAAGATCCGTTTTTGAAATTTCTTGGGACTTCAAGTATTAAACTTCAAGTATTACATCCCAGCTTAATTGCATTAATTAAAATCGCATGTTTCATCGCCGAGGACCCCCTGCCAGTACACAGATCCTTGGCTCAGAAGCTCAGGTTGCAGCTGCTTTCTGTACATCAGACAGCCCAATTCAAAACAAATGAACTGTTTTTACATTCCGTATCTTACCTCTGACAACAAGTGGGATCAGCCCTCACTGTCTGAGTCATACTAATTACAGAGTATTACTGGGTATTCTCCGAGTACTCTAAATGTTCCAAAGAAATTCATGCAAACCAAAACCAATTCCTTAAACATTCTCCGCTCATTTTTTATTTTGATTTTCTTCAGTGGAGTATGTGAATTTCTCAGGATAATACAATTTTGGTGTTGTTACAAATATACATCAAATCAACAGTATTCATCAAGCCAAAGCAAAGCTTTTGCCGCATGTTGACGCCGGTTTGGGAAATTCTGCAATTTTGAGAACTTTAAGACAAAGTGATGGTAGAGAGATTAAGCCAAGCTGATTGTGGTTTACAGCTAACACAGCTAGTTGGGATGGTCCTTCCTCGTTGTCTCAGTCCAGCCTGGAAGTAGACTTGGGCAGTTTAGAGCATGTGAACGGAGTGGAGTGAGCGCAGAGCTGGAGCGGAAGGATTTCGGCCGGAGCGGGGGCGGAAGCGCAGAGCGGCAACTCAACCGTCACCCACTCACATCTAAAAAATAATCATTTCTGTTTGAATGTGGATTTGGCTGATCAGTAAGTCAGGTTACAATTTAAGCTAAAATTAAAATACAGTGCAGATTGTTTTCTGTTGTGGAGCAAGCGGTGAGCGATTTCTTTGGAGTGGGGTGAAAATTGATGAGTGTGAGTGAGCTGGGGAATGGGGGGGCATACCACTCCGTGAGCGATGAGCGGATATTCTCATCGCACTGTTTCGCTCACGTACTGTACTCTGTTCCAGACATTTTATCGCAGTGTACAAGTATTTTGATGCTATTTTCAAAAACAACACTGTTATGGTATTCTGAAATCTCGGGACAATAATATTCTACTGGGGGGGAGGTGATGCAGAAAACTTTTAAATAATACTTAAGCAGTCTTGTAGTATGCTGGACCTCCTCTGGGGTTTGCTAGAGCCAGAACTTGGCTAGTTATCATTTCACATGCCTGCAGCTGCCTACTTGAACACGGGGATTATCCTGATGAACCAGGAGCGTCTGACTGAGGCCAAGAAGATGTTCCTCACCTGCTCGCACATTCCTGACGAGAACCTGAAGGATCCCCAGGCCCACCGGAGCTCCGTGACCAGCTGCCTCTACAACATGGGGAAGCTCCACCATGATCAGGGCCATCAGGAGGTAGACTAAGAAACAGGTCGGAGGTCGCAGGCCGATAGCTCGCGCTCGCCGTGCCCCGCCTCCGAGTGACAGTCCCATCATGCTTTGCAGGAGGCCCTCGCAGCCTTTAAGGAGGCCATACGGAAGATGCCGAGTCAGTTTGCAGCACAGAGTCTGTACAACATGATAGGTGAGAGTCCTACAGAAGTACTGAAGAACTAACTGAGCTTGGGGGAGTTAACAAGCAGCCATCCGTATGAGCCAGTGTTTTCTGTTAATAAAGGCTAATATTTGTCCATTTGCTTCTGGTGATGTCATCACACTGTCATCACTGCTTAATTCATTTCTTAACTGATGTTTTTAGCCCGGACTGGCACTATGGTTTTGGGAGTGTGGTTATTCTCTTTAAATTTGATATTTCTTTGTTGCCATAGCGATTATATTACCTATATAAACTAATATAATATCTCCTTAGTCTCCTAAGCCCTAACTGGTTTTTATGGCTGCTCTCTTCTCAAGGAGAAACTGAGCCTCCTCAAGAATCAGAATCAGGTTTATTGGCCAAGTATGTCTCCAGGTGTCAGTGGCTCACATACATACAGTAGATAGATACACAGTTAACACAATAGCCACATACTGTTCAACTGATATATACAAAATGTGCTTGCACACTTATGGCTGATAAATCTATTGAAAGCATAAGAGAAGCAATGTTGGAGTTAATACATACAAATACAATACAAAACAATATAGCAAATACAGTGAGTTATTTACCTCAGTGTGGTTTACATAGGGAGGGGGGTTGCAGTGTAACTTATCTGCGGTAACTGGGCCAGCTGTTTAGAGTGATGGCCTGTGGGAAGAAAGTCGGGTTTACGTGTCAGGGTTACCATCGGCGGAGCTGGCTGTGACTGGCGAGCAAGCTGAGACGCGTCCCCGTTCCCACAACAGGAGAGGCCTACCTGAGACTGAACAAGCTGCCCGAGGCTGAACACTGGTATCGGGAGTCGCTGAGGGCCAAGCCTGACCACGTCCCTGCCCACCTGACTTATGGGAAGCTCCTGGCCCTCACTGTAATGCCCTCACACTACCGTCCTCATCCTCAGATTAGTCTTAATTATCCAAGTTTGCTAATAATGTTGGCTTTCTCGAGGGACAAAGCAACAGAATGGATCAGGGAGAATTAAGACCAAAATCCTCACCAGTTATAAATGTTTCAGAATATGCCCAATCTTCACTAGGGACGACGAGTCAGCGACAGAATGCTGCATGTTTTAATACTGCCTGGGAAGTAAATCTGGCAGATCGATGAGCCATGAAGAAGTATAGAGCAGCTTAATCAATCAGAAAAATTTAGAGATCCACTGAGACAAACTGTTTTCTTAAAGATGTGACAGTTCCAAGAATTGCGACTTTGGCCTATTCTTACAAGTACAGCTCTCATCTGTGATACAGTCATTAGAGGTCTAAAAATATAGAGCAAATTGGGACAGTAGAGGCACCAGCCTGGTATGCAGGATGAAGTACTCTCCGTCATTCCAAGCTTCATCCTTTAAACCTACCTTTCTTGACAAAGCAAAATGTGTCAGATGCACAACGACTTTTCAGCGTAAGTGAGGCTTTCTCAGATGCTAGCAAATGTAGCCAGTTTTTGAACTAAGAAAACTGATCAAAGCAGCCTTGTATATATAATGATGTGCTTACAGATGAAAGTCATTTAAAATTATCCTGTTTGTTTCCTTCCAGGGGCAAAAGGCAGAAGCTGAAAGGTACTTTCTGAAGGCTATTAAGTTGGACTCTTCAAAAGGAAACTCTTACATGCACTATGGTGAGTACAGAACTTGCTAAATATTCCTCATAATGTTTGCTCAGAAAACACATGGTTTGCTGCAAGTCTTGAACTTACTGTCCAGTGCTAGGAAACTTTACTGTAAAATCAGGGCAGATGCATTTCCCAGTAACAAGAATAAATGCAAAAATTGTCCCAGAATAACTGCTAGGATAATTGCATCACCGTTAGCCAATGAAAACAACACTAAACATTCAAAACCTGCAGAGCTGTGTTGATTCCCTGCTGCTTCTGGGTTTTTAAAGAGCCATTGTTGCAATTACTTCAGAAAGACTCAGAGTTAGACAAATGCTCTGTTGCTTGGTTTATGATACAATTTTACCCAGCATGTTTACATGTAACAAATAATGCCTTAAGAAATCTGTTCCCCAGCAGTCTGAATGCTACTGATTATGTGTTGCTGCCCTTGGTGGTCCAGAATGATGCTAAGTGCAGCATTTCAACCATAATTTTCCAGTGAATGTTTCAGAATGAGGGGTAGCATACACGTCAGATGGGAAAAGAGGTCTCAGCTACGAACTAATCCACAGCTTGAGAGGACTAAGTAGACTGTAACTGAGCTTGAACTAGCACCTATTAAGCACCACAACATAGTCTCCCGTGTCTGTGACCCCAGGTCAGTTTTTGTTGGAGGAATCGCGGCTTGTGGAAGCAGCAGAGGTGGCGAGGAAGGCCGTGGAGCTGGAGAAGGGCGAGTTCGACGTGGTCTTCAATGCCGCCCACATGCTTCGGTTGGTGCTATCTTGAGCTGGTGGGCCTGTATTTGGGAAGGAACTAGGAATGGTTGTGGCCATGTTGACCTGTTGGTTGACCCTGGGTGCAAAGCAGATTTTAGATGTAGTCTCTTCAGCCAACTGGTTTTCCGGAAATGTTCCATAGAAAGACCCTTTTAAGAAACATTGGAATGAGGCCCAGCAATGGGCCGGCATCCTAAACTGGGTACAGAAAATGGATAGATGGTTGGAGTGAGACCTTCTTCATTACACCTAATGTATTTAAGGTGTTTGTCCTGCATGGTGATATGGACAGTACCCAGCAGGAGTAGGGAAAATTAGTTTGGATTGCCTCAAACAAGGGAGGTATGGCAGTGCACTGGTTAGCTTAGATACCTCATAGCCCTTTGCTTTTCCAGTCCCCCTGTGTTGTCATGGGGCTTCCTCCTATGGGGTTTCCCATTCCTTCTGTGGTGTCTCCCCCATAGTCTGAAAACATGCTACAGTGAATTGGAGTTACTAAACTGCCCATAAGTGTCAGTGAACGGTGTGTGAGTGTGCTCTGTGATGAGTTGACGCCCCATCCTGGGCTGTTCCCTGCCTTGTGCCCATAGCTGCCAGGATAAGCTCTGGACCCCCCGCTCCAGACCCCGAATAAGAAAAGTGATTAGAAAAATAGATGAATGCTTCAAATGTGAGAACCGAGGGCTATAAACGTGTACATGTCCATCAGATTCTCATCCATATTGGGGGCCGCACGTAGTTCAGTGGGCTTAGCCTGTGCATTTGTAATCACAAGGCCGCCGGTTCAAACCCAGCCTCAGCCTGTCTGTGGGTCCTTGAGCAAGGCCCTTCACCCCCAGCTCCCTGGGCGCTGCTACGAGTGGCTGCCCCTTGTGGACAGCTTTCTCTACAAAGAGCAAATTAAGGGAAGCATAAAAAGGAATTTCCCCATGGGGATAAATAAAGGATTGATTATTATTATTATTGGGCAACACATTGAAAATACAAAAGGTGTTTTGGAGTTTGCCTATAAATGTGCAGGGAAACGTCACGTTAATTTATGTGTGATTATATAAGAAATGAATGCCTGTATGACATATCTGAAGCCTGCAAGAGCAATGCAGTTCTGTAGGCAAACAACAAAGATAACATCTATATTTTACCCAATAACACCTTTTCCGTAGGCCATTGAAGTCCCTATATGAAAATAGATGTACTGAGGTGCACATCCCAGTTGCCAACCTGCGTGATGGGGGTGTTACTACAACCCATGCTTTTTTATCCTGTCTCTGGCTTACTTTGTTTTGATTCAAGACCCAGAAGCACTAATTAGCACAAAATTGGTCTTGGTGCCAGGAGTCTAAAATCACTGATGGTCATTCATTTGCCCTGCAGACAAACCCGCCTGAATGAAGCAGCTGAGAACTATTACAGACTGGCGGCGAACCTGAGACCCAATGTAAGCATCGCGATGTGTCTCAGAACCCGAGAAGATGGGCGGCAGGTACCATCTGGGAGTCCTGTAGCGATTATGGGCCGGTCAAAAAGTCATGGAAAAGGCCACCATGCAGTGTTGAAATGTTCTACCACATGAAAAGATTTCGGGTTAACAAAAAAAAAATGCAGTTTCAGCTTCTAAATATTGTGTCCTTTGTTCAGGGGGTGGTCTAAGGTCTTTGTGGGGCAGTTGATGTGGTTACTGTGAAGAGTAGTGTCCCGCATGTATACAATGTTCTTCCAGTACCCTGTGGCCCTGATGAACCTTGGCGCCATCCTTCACCTCAACGGGAAGCTGCAGGAGGCCGAGACCAATTACATGAGAGCCCTCGCACTCAAACCCCACGATGCTATCACCAAGTCCAATCTGCACAAGCTCTGGAACGTCATGGCCAAGCAAGGCATGAGAACCACGGACTCAAGACAGACACGGGGGGAGGAATCCAGGGACAAGGTTCTTCATCAACACTAAACTCAACGCCACACGTTAAGTCAGAGTGTCAACTTGAAGAGGTGGACGTTTCAGGCCCAGAAAGTAAAAATACAAAGATTTTGTTCCAACCAACCAATGGTGTATGAAGAGGTACAATCACTGAGAGCAATCAACTGGTTGATTGAAGCAAAAGCTTGGTCAGGATTTTACTTTCTGGACCTGTAATGGCCACCTCTGCATACTATGCTGTATACTCTTAAGTTTACTTATGGAATATTTAGACAAAGGTAAAAAGGATAATCCCTTTCTCTAAATGACGATTAATTTAATTAGTCCTCTAATTTAAGATGTGCTGTGCTTAAAGCTACGTTGAAGGCCTAAAACCTTCTGATAAACTTTAAGTAATTATTGATTGGCAGACATTAAATTAAGGTGAAAAATAAGTCTAAAACGTATCATTGTTAGTTTGCAATCATTACAGTTCAAAGGTCCTTGTAAAAGTGTATCCTCAGCAGCTGATTGTAATGGTTACCACTCTATCCCTTGGGCAACACACAGTGTTTCCCAATCCAATCCTCGGGGACCTACAGACAGTCCACAGTTTTGCTCCCTTCCAGCTCCTGGAAAAACGTAGACTGTCTGGCAGGGAGCTGGGAGGGAGAAAAAACGCGGACCGCTGTGGGTCCATGAGGACCGGGCTGGGAGACACTGGGCTAATGGGCCCCGTGTGGACCTCATTAATGAGATTAAGCTGCTGTGCTGGAACTCGAACATGTAAACTACTATGACCACTAAGGATCTCATATAAAACAGATCGGGGCCTCCACTCTCTGTCAGGGTCTGAGCTCTGCTGGTATTAATTCTTCAGTGTATGTTGAATTTTTCTGCCTGTGTGGGACACAGATGGGATGCTGTATTTCTCATGAGGACACAGCGGATGCGAAAAAGTGGAGTTAATGCAGTGATTACAATGGATCACAGTTCTAGTTGAAGAATTTTATACTATCAAGCCCAAAGGTACACAGTAAACGGCCTGCAGAATGTAGCATAATTAGTCAAATTGGCTTCCATAGAAAAGGCATCAACGGTAATGGTCTGCTTACACATATGTCTTCTGTGTGTACATTTGGTCTTTCTACGTATTTGTATATTTTGATAGAAATGTATATTTGTTATGGGAGAAAAGTGCGAATGTTATCAGGGTAACAACAGGATAACAACAGGAAACAATGATTCATTAAACAGGATATTCCTGAATGAATGTCTCTCTCTTTAAATGCAGTGTTAGAATGTTAAATTATTGAACACTATTGATTGTTTTTTTCACAGAAAAATGTTTGTATCATCCATTATTCAGCAGAAAAATTAGAAATGAACCAATGTGGTTTGTCCTCCATTTAGCGATGCATGAGCCCAAGTGAAGTAAAACTGCCACTGTCATACTATAGATGAGAAGACAGTTTTTTCAACCAACAGCAGAGTAAAAGAAAACAAAGGGAACATCACAGTGCAGATTCTTCCTCAAGTGCCTCCACTCAGGGATTCCAATTCTCATTGAAGAAAAGTGCTAACCAGCACAAAGAATAATAATTCATTCTGAGTATTGTTTTGGAAAGTTGCATTTATACAAATGACAGAGACCACGACTGTTCCTGTTTGTAAGATACACTCTAGCATTTAGGTGCCTGACTAGATCTTGCTAGTTTTACCTTTTCAAAATAAAAGTTTCATCAATCAACTTGTCTTTTATGTGATTCTGCGGAGCACATGTAAACACCTGCCATTCTTTATCATTTTGGAAAAGGGTGTGCAATAGCATTTTCCCCAATGAAAACACAATTTTTGAATGAAAAACTGGGAGGATGTGAGTTCCTTCGTATGTAATATTAATTGATCATGAGTTCTTTTCTTAACTACAACTGTTTCCATGGAAACATTTCCAGAAATCAAAGGCTGCACATGGACATGATTTTGATATTAATAAATAACACACTGTCTATCACAGGCAGCACAGAGCACAAAGAAAGGGTTAACCCTGCATAAGAGGTGAGTAATTTAAGCAAAGGGTAAGTACAAATACAGGACCACAATCCTACTGGCTAGTAAAAACATTGCATGTTGGACGACATTTTTAACTGAACTAGCCCAATTGGCTAGTAGCAAAAGTTAGTTTTTAAAAATTGTTGGCGGTCACATTGGCTTAGGAAATGCAGCTAAAATATAACCGTTTTTATGGATTATATTTCGTGAGTTTCCAGGGACTTCACCTTGTAACGTTCCTATGGGACATCCAGGGCTGCCTTGCTATCCGGATGGAAAATAAGCAGGCAGACACCATGGACACCCACGGTGGACCCATGCTTACCTTAAGGAGGTGGTGGCCAGTGCTGTAGTGAGGCAACCAAGCATCTATGATTGGATACTGCCCGCATATCGATGGGGCACGCAGTCCCCCGGGTCAGCACCGCCTGGCAGAATGAAGCAGTCAGGCTGAACACATTAGCATATATTTCACTATGAGCTACACATTACATGGCTTTGCTGTCTAGTTGTGCTCTCGTGCCAGACTGTACAGCAGTATTTGAAAAAGGAGCCTTTGTGAAGGAGATGGCAAAGATGTTGTCCTCATTTTGTTGGGTGACTTCTAATTCAAAAACTGCCTGTCCTACTCAAGGTATGAAAGCAGTGGAGCCCAAATGCTTATAAATAGTAAAAATGTCGGTTATATAGGTGCCATGGGGGATTTTTGGCACATTTTGCTATCTCACAACTGTAACATATACAGTAAATCTCATGGGTTGCTAGGGACATTTTCTAAATTTTTTATAAATGTATTTGTTTAATTATAAATAAAGCCAGTAGAGGGCACAGTGGAGCGGTTCCACCTAGCTCCCCAAACCAGTCTAACCAGTCTCTGGCAACCCATGACCACCCCAGTTTTTTTTGCAGAACTGAGAGGGTTCCTTGAGAGAAGTTATGGAGTTAGTCCAAGGGTTCTCAAAGTGTGGGTCAAAGAAGCCTGATACCGAAGGGGGGGTCAGAGGATGATTTTCACAATGTGGAAAAATATTCCATTTTAACAATAATTGCGATTGGCTGATTGTGGTAAATCTAAATGTAAAACTAAGGTTGGGTCAGAAAGCAAAGGCAGCAGCTGTGATACATGAAGACCTAAGATCATAACAAAGGCAAGCATGCTTAGTATTCTCCACCACGCACCAACAATACCTCATACTATGTGAGAGGAAGCCCGGGGTTTTAAAGGCAGGGAGCAGGTGTTGGTATTCAGACATTTGGCATGCTCATGAGGGGGGCGTGACAGAACCCCCTCCCCCCCAACGGCCACCTCTTGGAGGCCAAGGAAGGTGCCTGGGCCCGACCCAGGACTGAACAGCCAGTTGTCGGGGTCGTCGCAGTGGAATTGGGCTGCCAGTGAGGGGGTCGAGGATGACCCCACAGGTACTCCCTACAGCTTTCCTAATCCACCAGGTACTGCAGGTTACCCTGCTAGTGCCAATAATCCAGGAGTGGCAGAGACATAAAGTCCATGCAGGAAAGAAACCGGGACAGTGGAGAGGAGAATCAAAGGGCCTGGGGATAATGCTAGTCAGCATACTAGTCTTAGGGAATGTTGGGGGCGACTGCCCTAAAAGAACGGACACCTCCAATCTACCCCCCCATATTTCTGTGTTTTTCCCGTATCTTTGCTAATAAATTCGCGCCGAGGGGGGCTTTTCTGCATCTTTGTCTCTGAAGCCTATTTGTCAGTGATAGTCTTTCTGCCACAGTATACAGAATGTATCTCTGCGCTTTATGAACCCTGCTGCCGTATCAAAATGAGTTTCCCGCTGGGACATGTAAAGTACATGATTTTGACACTACCTACATTTTTTGCTGTGTATGTCTGATTTTGATGAGAATACTATATATATATGTGTGTGTGTGTGTGTGTGTATTTTTTCAGTGCTATTGGAGTCTATCAAGTAAGTAGTGTTGACTGTCCATGACAGATCCTATGAGATGTAATTTGGAGTTTCTTACTCTCTCTGCCACGGTCATGCTCTGGTTTGGAAGGCAGATATTACATTAAAGGGAGATACATTATCAAGGAGCTTTGGCGCCATCTTGGCCTGCTTACTTGTTACTGTAAGCAAAAAGGTTTGAAAACTTTTTCTAAAGGCACTGTGCAACAACACAGAACACACAACTGTTAAAGTGGTACATTACTAACAAAATGTACTTTTTTGTAATTACTTTTTTCAGGTTGTATTAAGGAGTCCATTTAGGGAATGTTTTAGCCAACTGACCTGGTGCATGCTCTATTTTTATTGTAGTTTTGCTAGTAAATCCTATCGGGAATTATCAATTAATACCATCATATGCTTTTCACCGCTACCCAGCACAGCAGATGCAGATTTAATTATTAATTAATTACATTATTAATTACATTAATTGCTGCGTGCCACCTGCCAGATACCTCTGTGGGTTGCAACCTCCATCAAATGACATAAGACACTTGGAAGAAAGCTCTCTGCTCTCCAATCCTCCTCAACAGACACCTTGCGTGGCACAGAAGAAAGACAGTACAGACAGATCTGTGCTGTAGTTACAGCGCTTAAGAGGACAAATTTTCCACTGATTTATTTTATTCACCAGTCTAGTTGAATTTGTTCTCAATTTCATGGAAACAAACACAGGATCAATTAATTAATTTATATTGACATAAAAAGCAAAACCAAAAGTGTCACCTATTGATTTTGTAATTATCACCATGAAATTCTTGCATCCTCTCTGACATCATCCAGCTTGTGTACCAGGTGAAAACTGCATTCACTTATTTTACTAATCCTGTTCTCTTAAACACAGTATTAAGGAGCAATACTGCCACCTATTGTGCAGGAGTGGGAATTAGTTACTGGCACTGGATTGTTTTACAATATCATCATGCCGTATGTGTATTATTAACACAATATTGATATTTCATTTTTTAAACATCACGGTATATGCCGATACCGGTATATGTCACAGAACTAGGTGGTGATGATGAAAGTTAGCAGCTTGATAACAAAATAACTTATAAGCAGTCTTATTACTTTTTACGTCACTTGAAAATAGTGACATAACTCACTGTCAGCTTAAACCCATAATAGTGATACCTACATAGGTGATATGTCAACTTGACACAGGAGTTCCCAGTGTCAGCATTTATGACAGCTACAAACGTTGGAATGAACCTTTATAAATGCTTTTGTCAAAATATGTCGGTTGTCATGAAGGGTTTATGTTTGTGTCATGTTATGTTATGAAGCGCGCCCTAAAGTAAAGTGTTACTAAAATTACTTCAAAAAACACTGATGTTAAAATCTGAAACATCATGGGACACATTTTGATTCCTTACAGGAAAGAGGACAATGGCAGACCTACTGAAACCTACCAAGTATATTGAAAGACACATCAAACCAATAATGCAACCATATGGTAACTGGGTGACGTACCTGGTATCTGCCCCAGACTCCAAAGCCATTCTGAGGGAGCTGGTCAGAATTTCCGATAATTTACATTTCTCCATCAACAAAAACCCTCCAAAAGTACCCAGACTCATTCTCTGCCTGTCTTATGCAAGTGGTTCATTCTGGATGGGCGGCATTCAATGAGACTCACAAGAACATGGACCAGATCCGTCTCCATTCTGGCAATGTGCCAACTTACATTGAAAGGATGTTACTACAGGACAGTGATGAGTGGTGCCAGAAAGTCCTCCCTGTCACAAACATGTCTGATATATCAGATGAATGTGTAAAATTGGCTGATGAAACTGGAATTTGTTATTAACCTGATCCAAGAACTTTTAGAAGCTTGTAAAAATGCAAAGATGGTATATGGTAGTGATCTGGAGAATGTTAAACGTAAATGTAAGGAGCTAGAAAATGAGAAAGAGATATCAAATCTAGCTACTGAAAGAGCCCAGAAAATGTCTGATCACATAAAGGAATAGGTAAGAGCAGCAGAGAGTAATTTCGATGAAGCAATGAAAAAAGTACCATCTAGATGGAAAGTGCTTGTCATGAACCTTTCAGAGGGATTGATAGATGGTATATTAGCAATTTTATTTTTACTGTCAAGGATGACTGCAAAGAGCGGAGGTCAAACATTTCATGTAAATGTTATAAATACCATAGCTGGTTCCAAGGATGCAAAAAATGAAAGTGAGGATACCCTTGCTATGTGTAATATACTCACCAAAGCAATACTGCTTCTGAAGCTGACTGAAACACTAAACAGCTTCATTGACAAAGAGGAAATTAAATGGTCTGAAATATATGATGAAAGGAAAATATGACAAAGACATCATACCTGGGGGAACAATATAATCAGGCAAAAACCTCAGTGGAGAGTGAAAAAAACTGTAAACCCAAAATGGTCGCACTTGACATCTGCACAGACGCCATTAAACTACGCTCTGAGCTCACTGAGATTGTACCTGAAGGGAAATGAGATGCAGTGAAGACAAAACTCATGATTGGAAGAATGCAGAGTCTGTTGAAACGGTGTCAGATATTTGCCCATGAGACAAACACACCAGTTTTTACTCCTGAA
>JAODUD010000062.1:26520119-26533119 GCA_026784285.1 Stomatorhinus walkeri
GTCTGCTATAACCTTCTAACCAGAACCAGACTGACATAGGGATGGCTTTTACAGAAGAGTTAAAACAAAGTGCTACGTGTTGATGGCTCCTTACCATTGTTAACTAAAGGAACCTTGACCAAAAAGAATCCTGTGCTACCAAGCTTATTATTTACCATGGGTCACCAACACGGACCTCACCAGCTAATGACTAGAGTCCCTTCATGACAGCCTTGGTTACAGATACAAAGGACAACGGTGAAGAGCAGGTCAAGGAAGACTCAAGGAAGTTGTTTTACTTGCGTCCAGAGCAGGATGTTTAAAGCTCTGGTCCTACATGGCTTAAGAGATAGACTTCTACTGTCAATCTGTTGCTTTTTCTTCCATAATACTATGGAAATACAACCAATCAATCAGAATCTGATATGGAATTTCCAAGACTTATTTCTAGATTAAAGGTACTATCGAAAACCTAGTACATTTAAATCAATGTTTCCCAGCCCTATTCCTTAAATTATATCCTGTCACATTAATTTTAGATCTGAGATGACATATTTTGACCATTTTCTGATGTATTCAATCAATTCAAGTGTAATAATGAAAGGTGCCTTACTTTCTGGTTAAAAGACCCCTTTAATAAATCTGCAATACATATGTATTTAATAGAATTATTTCAGATTATTTTTAATGAGTAATTCATAGTTTAAGGTCCTGTGATAGTACTTTTATAGGTATTAACTGAATTTGCCCTAGGAAAATCCATCTGTATTTCTATGGGGAAACTTTGTCATTGATTTAGGCATTGATCTAGATTTGTTATAAACTGAGGACAGTTGACATGTTCTGGAAAACATTACTAAACTTCATTTGAATTTTGATAAGAAAGTATAGGCAAGTCATCGTTCTGGATTTGTGGCATAATTTTTAAGACTGCTGCGCCGACATTAATGACCTCCCAAAAATCCTCAAATAGTCCAGTTTCTTTTGAAATCTGTCTCCTGGAGTACCTTCGATCAGATGAGCAGAAGTTAATCACGTTGTTATATCAAAGGTGATTCTTTACCTGGAGAGAAATTGACAAGGTGCAGCCCTGGAGATCATTGACAATTTGTTTTTCAACCTGGAGCCCTTGATCTCTTGATCTTTAATCGCATTACTCCTCTACAACCTGGAAACAGACCAGCTGGAAAACGTCCCAAGGTCATGGACACAGAATTCCAAAACATAAAGACTCATTTACAGGAGTCAAACAGGTTTGGCTGCTGAACCCAAGGGGAGATCCAGGAGAAGTGCCTGAGTCTTTCAGTTATTCCTTCTCTGCTGTTTTGCAACAAGAGCCTTTGCCTGTTAGGAACCTTGAACATATAAATTCTTCCTAAAAATATTCTATGAACTGCTACGGTGCTTCTTCTACAGTGGTACAGAGAGGTCAATTGTTGAAACCGGCCCCAAGGATACATGCAACATTCTAATAATCTTATTAAAGCTGTAAGACATTTTATTAAGTTAAAACTACATATCAAGGGGTGACAAGAAGACCAGTTTAACCGACTTATTTGTCAGTGTTGACCATTCATGCTAGAGCTTATTAGGCTAACAGTTAGTACACTCCGGATAACCTCGAGAAGCACACAGAGACGAGCCCATGGAAGCGTCCTACAGCGAAGCTGGCGACGTCGCGGCTAACGGGAAATGTGCAGCCATATTTCAGTCCCCCAGACCTCAGCGCAACGCCTCAGTCCCGTGTGTTGGGCCTGATGCAGAGTCAGTGATGTGAACCTGCTTCATGATGCCTCCAGCTTACAGTATCTTCACTGACTTTTTCACATTCAGCACCATCCAGACTTATTGAAATCAAATGCTTTTACTCTCTGATGGAAGGCAGCTTGCCATCAGCTATAACCTGTATTTAATAAAAAAAAAAAAGCCTTCATCGCATTTGCTACAACCTGCCCTGCTGAGATATAAAACAATACAAATATTGATGTGGAGTAGTACCTAACAATTAGAATAATGTGTTAGAGGATCCTATAGCGACCCCCCCCCACCCCCAACACCAGCTCCATACACCTATACCAGCGAGATGAGGTCACCCAAAGAGTGAGACCGGAAGGATTGCACATGTAGCCTGAAAGGAACCCACCAGAAGTAAATAACCTGTAAGTAAGTGTGGATGAGCTGAAGGATAGACAACTTAAAAATTAGATATTAAACAAGAGGACATGATTTTGGCGTATGTCCAGAACTCATCAAAAGAATAGATATACTGTGAAAACTAAAGTAGGGATAGATGATATCTGATGGATGGGTGATATTGTTGACCTTGGATTCAAAGAAACAATAGGATGGAGCAGATGGATGAAAGTTTCAGTTTTAAGCACAAGATCTGTATTTTGAAGCCTGCTTAACACTGAACTCACTGTTAAATGTGCTGTAGTTAACTATTAAAACGTATATGCAGCACAGGCATGTTACGTGTAAGTGCAAGACTGTAGGATGACTACTGTGACTTAATGACTGTCCTCCTTGACTCTTCTTCTTTTACTGCAGATATTCACACACAGACATTGAGAGACCAAGAGGATGGGGATTGTACTATGACCAGACAGAGGACCTAATGAATAATTGACCTGCAGTTCCAATAAGCTCCAGAAAGCCATTTGGTGCATTTCTTTCCAGCAATTTAACTCCTGTCATAAATATGCAAGAGCAGTACTAATCACCAGTGGTTAGCGATAATTCTCTGACTTATTTATTGATCAGAGAGTAACATCACTAAGTCTCTGTGCTTTATTGTCAATATCAATTGGTTTTTGTCATTCTATTTAATAAACCTCTTCCCCCGACATGTTAATACAGGTATAATGTATAATCTGGGCTGGCCCCCCATCCAGGGTTGTTCCCTGCCTCGTGCCCATTGCTTCCGGGTAGGCTCCAGACCCCCCGCAACCCAGTAGGATAAGTGGGTATAGATAATGGATGAATGGATGTATAATCTGTTGTTGTTTTCAAATAAGTTGTGCCATTTAGAACATATGCAAAACCTTAAGTAAGGTTTGTGCATGAATTTCACTGAGATTTTTCTTGTTTATTTTTTTTAGTAATCGACACAGATCCATGTTTCTGTTTAGTGTCAGCTGCATTCCCAAAAAATCACAGTCTCCATATACAGCTGTCATTACAGCCAGTACCTGAAAACCCGAGTTCCACCTAATTGTGGTTATAGTAAAGTCCAGTCAGGAACGGGATCTCTTGAACTGCAAATATTTAGATTAAATCTTTTCAGATATAGTAATATTTCACTATTTTCTTGTAATACAAAATTTACATTTTGACCAGGATGAAGACTTTAATTTTCCATGTTTTTTTTCCCCAAGTTGGCTACGTGATTGAATCTGAATTACTGTTTAAAACTCATTTGAACCTCCAGCTTCAATTTTGTGAATTTAAGGATTCTGATTTTCAATACTGGATTATGCTTATAATCTCACTTCGTGATCTACAGTCTAAACCCTTTAGACTGAATTTGAAAATGGGCTCATAAATTTCCCATTCACTGGAACTGAACTGCAACGAGGTCAATCGAATTGATCATAACCAGCCAGAGGCACAAGGCCCACGTCTCTAGCATGACAGGAGTTCATTTTAATTTTTATCTTCCTTTCAGTTTTCTAACTGCACAATTCACTGCCTCATGCGCAGGGTAAATTTTTTCCTTTCGGGATAGTCAATGTGCCAAAAGTTGTTTAGATGGATATCGTTTGCTTGTCCTGTGAGCTGTGGACCTATTGGAGTGTTTGGAAAGAATATTACTGGCAACACAAATGACACAGCAGTGTCTGCAGTAAGTCAGTGGTCAGCTAGCTATCATCCAGAACTATTTAAGCACATTGTGCAATTATGTGCACTTTAAATATGAATTGTAGCGCAACTGTGTAGGCGTGTATGTGTAAGCGCACGTACTGTAGGTACACAACAGTAACTATGGTCCGAGTAATACCTGCCTGCGATGGCTGAGTTGGTTATCAAATTGTAACCAGAGTAAGAAGGGGGGTCCCACTGGACATGGGGGAAGACCTCACTGTTACTGAATAATAAAACATTTTTAAGAAAATAATTCTACCGGTCCACTGATTTACTTAGTAAAATGCAATATTTTTAAAACCCATACATTAGACCAGAGGTGGCCAATCTTGTCCAAAATAGCCCACTGTATATGCAGGTTTTTTCGCTGTTACTCCCTAATTAGATCACTAATTAGAGGACTGATTGGCTGAAGAGTCCTCACACTTGGGTTATCCCAAAAACCTGCATGCACACCGGCCCTTTGCGGATAAGATTGGCCACCGCCGACATAGAGTGTGCAGTGTTCACTATAAAAATAATTTATGCAATCTGGTGAGTACAATGTTGTTGGTTCTGTAAAGATTGTCCACAGTGCTGGGGAAGTTACTCACATAGCTAATCCATTACAGACTGTTCAAGTCTAGAAAGTACAAATCCAGACCAAGGTTTTGTTTCAACCAACCAGTGCTCGTGACTCTTTATATTCAACTGATTGGTTGAAACAAACTCTTGGTCTGGATTTGTACTTTCTGGACCGGAACTGTTTGTAATTGATTACTTTTTTGAGTAACTTGCCCAACAACGATTGTTTATTGAGTATGGTTTTGGTCACACGCTACCCAAATACCCACCTAACTCTACAACAATTTTCAAGTTCCGAGTTATCGGGAACGCATCAATACATCGCAATGTTAATTAAATTAATTGTTAATTTAATGTTAATTATAGTTCTGCTAGTAAGCAGGGGCCATCCCAGTGCAGGAACGGCTCAGTTCTTGGTGGCAAGGAAAAAACGTCATATAAGCAGAATCCACGCTTAAGCTCGGGAAAGGCAAAATACCATCAAGCGGACTAACGGACTGAACGCCGCAGGAGCGTAATCAGCGTTTTTAAGTGAAGTGTGCAGCTGCGGGCATTTGTAAAACAGTTAAGAAAATATATAATCGAAACAATATTAATTAACTAATGAAGTATAGGTAAGTACATCGAAGTGTACCTAAAATGGTCAGTTGATGGGTTGTATGCAATTAAGTTACGTTCGGTACCTAAGGGCATTTTCAAAATGTAATGTGTCAAAAATCTTTTTACTAATGATTCCCAAAGGAAAAAAACAAAAATATCTACAACGTTGTTGCGCTGCATTGTGTAGAACAGGGATCACCAATTAACCCTTTTGAATCTGAGAGCTACTTCACGGGTACTGATCAGGCATACGAAGGGCTGCCAGTTTGAAACGCCCTCTTAAACTTATCTAAACTTCATGTATAATAAACATGTTTTAAATGCTTTTTCCCCAAGATATAGTACCCCGACAAAAAGGAAATAAAAGGCAATTAAATACGTCTATGCAGAATACATAAACAGAATTCATAAACAAACACCTGAATTACAACAAAGAGATAACAAGAAAAAGAATAAAAATATTTTACATAGGGAATTCCAATATAAATACACATTACATCTTCGAGTCCAGAGCGTTAAGAAGCAAAACGGACAATTTTATCGCGATCGACTGTACGAAAATAAACATCCTTGATAGCATATTCCTACACAATATCATCTCAATTATAATTAATTATATTAAAAGTAAAATATATAAAGAAACAAAAACATACAAGAAATACAACAAAACAAATAATTTTTAAATAATATCCCCCCCCCCCACACACACACACACACCTTCAATAATATTAGTGACCCGATCTAATGACTAATTCAGGTGATTATAGTTTTCTACGGTACATTTGGTGCATTTATCAAAGCAGTCACGGGAGGGCGTTAGGGGGAGTACATGAGAATTGTTCGTGAGGTTTTTTTGCCTGACAGTCACAAGCTGTGTAAATGTTGATGTTATTTAGTAATCATGTGGCACAATACCTACAGTTTGTCATTCTGAATGTTGCACGTTTGTTGGTGTGTGTGTGTGTCTGTGTGTGTTGAGAGATGTGTTGGCCTACATGTCTAAAGCAATCAGTGACTGTTTACTGACTCACGGTAATGAGATGCTATAAACTCACGGTGAGGCTTCTGTTGGCCAGTTAAATCACGATTCTGATAATTACATTCTCAGAGTGACTTTTACTGCATATGGGGACTGGTAATCATCATGAAGAATTACGTTTTTAACATCTTATGTGATTTGTTTATGTTCAGCAGAGATGCATGTTTTATGTTTTCCAGTTGGGAAACAATGTTGTAAAATAACAAAACCATTCATTTAATCAAATATCATGACCTAAAATACTAAGCTATTATTGACAGTCATAACACCCAGCCTGTGAGTTTGGGGGCTTATGTTATATTTTAAAAACAGTTCATTTGTGTACGATACAGTCTTTAGCCCTTTTATGATTGAATCAATAAGTGTCAGATGCAGGTTTGTTTTTATTCCTGTCGGGTTTCATTTAATCGGGATCAACAAATCTGCTCCCTTTCAAGTCTCTTGTCCTTGAGTATTGATCTGTATAACACAGCTCCACTGGCCTTGACCATACTGTGGCTGTCTGATGTATTTTTTGTGAGTCTGGGCAGAGGGTGGAGGCATTTATGTGTCTCACATAGGACAATAAATTATGTGGGCTACACTTTGTAATGCTTGATATAGTTTCTGAACATTTTCAGGGAAAATTTATTACTGTATTTGCCATTCACATTCCAGTTAATTATACTCCTCTGTTAAATGGAATTTAATCAATATAAAGTCAATATAAAACAAATAGATCCAGTTAAATCAATGAATATTTGAGATTATTTTGGGATAATACAGGGTAATCAGTTTGGGTGAAAATTTCTCACTGATGGAAGAGAGTAAAATCAGTTGGTGTCTCCCCCCACACTAGAAAAGGGGTGTGCTGGGGTATTCTTCATGTCAGGGCGCCTGTGTCCCCGCCCCGGCAAAAACCATCCAGCACAGTGAAAACAAAAGAGCGAGGAAGAGGAGACAGTAGCAACCGAGGATCGCCGAACCTGGGAGGGAATGGACGGAAAGCCTGAAGCAGACTGATAACATAAACAAAAAAGGAGAGAAGAAGGCGTCCGGCTGCTGACGGAGATAGCGCTGCAACAGTCTGTGTTGCGGCAGAGATTTACAGCTGGGGAGGAGCTGGGTTTCGTTAACGGCCCACCATAAAGTAAACGAGAGAGGCAGCCAGAGAGGCAGGGACGTGGGAGAGAAGCGAGAGAGAGAGAAAGAGGGAGTGAGCGATAGATAAAGCGAAACCAGTGCAATGAACAGTGCACTACCCTACAATTCCCTCCCCGGCCGGCCAAGCCCGAGGACTGCAGATTGGGAAGGGGTCCCAGCATCAAGGAGGCTTTCCTCTCCCAGGGGACTGAGCCTCGCGGTGCCCCCAGCACTGCCTCGTCGTCCCTCGGCTCCCCCCGGCATCCTACTCTCCCCCTTCCAGCAGCAACAGCGGCCACACCAGCGCCTCTCTGTGTCTCTGTGCTCCGAAGCCTCTCTGGCACCCCCACCACAACCTGAGGCGGCACCTTGCTGCGTGCCCGTAGGCATCATGCCCGTCCTACGCCTCGGCCTCCTCGTCTTCAGCTGCCTCTTCTGGGCGGTGGGGCTGGCCATCTTCACATTGGGTGTCTGGGCACAGGTCTCCCTGGCCAACTACATGCTGTTGTCGGCCAACCATTACCCCAATGCGCCGATCATCCTGCTGACGACTGGAGCTGCCATCTCTACCTGGGGCTTTCTGGGCTGCCTGGGGACTGCTGCCAAGTTACCCTGTTTGCTTCGAGCCTATGGCGTGTTTCAACTGGCTGCCTTGGTGGCAGGGTTGGCTGCCGGCCTGTCCGGACTCTTCTACCGTGAGGACATCGCCGAAGGGTTTCGTAGTGGACTGCAGCGGGCCGTTGAAGCATACGGCGATGACGACGGTCGGGCTAATGCACTGGACAGCCTGCAGAGGGCACTCAAGTGCTGTGGAGCTAAGGGATGGCAAGACTGGCAGGCCTCAGAGTGGGTTGTACTGGACATCGGCGCAGACAATGTCTCTTCCATCTCTGTGCCAGACAGCTGCTGCGTGCGTCGTAAAGGCTGCAGGAACAGACCCCTGCCTGCAGGGGGCGGTGGCACTGCAGAAGCGGCAGGTGTCCACCCTGATGGCTGTTTCCGCAAGGTCTTCAGCATTGTTAATGACAACGTCTTCCACATTGCCGCTACCGTGCTCGCGTTGGCCTTTACCCAGGCTGCAGGTATCGCCCTGGCCTGCTTGTTGGCCAACCGCCTGACTCTCAGGCCACAGCGTGGGGCGGTAATACAGCCATAGCCCTCAGGGGAAGAAACCACTGCCTGTTACTTGAACCTGACCACATAAAACTATATTTGTACTCAACAAACCATCAAGACCAACAAGGAGTCACTAAGAATTATCCACAAGCCTACCAGGGAGCTTTTAAAATTATAATCAGTAACGGGACAGGGAGCATGCAGAGGGGGCATGTCAGTCAGTCAACCTATAACATCACTCTTTAAACTCCTGCTATACAACCAAGAGTACAGGCAGGATGGATGGTGGACACCAGGTTCGGTTCATCAGGCACCTACAGAATCCTAAGAGCCACAGAGGGGACTGTCCATGGGACACATACTGCAGATCTTTGGCATGCAGCTTGTAAATGAGCAAATCAGGTCACAATTAAGACAATGGTGTGGTGCTGTTCATCAGGTTGTTTGCTGTATCTGGATTAGTGATTAAAACTATTGTTACTTATTAAGTGTAACAGAATGTAGAACACAGTGATAAAGTGAACAATTGTCTGGTTTTGGAGGCTTTGGAGCTGCTGAACATATGTGGTCCCCCAGTTTAATTTATAAAGCAATGACATAAAACATGCTAAGTTAAATAGGAAATGTTCGATCTCATTAAATTTAGGTTTAAAGCCAACACATTGAGTATATTATATACCTTTAGTCATTATTAGTAAAAAAATAAAATAATAATAGAAAATACGATTTCATTCCTCTAAAAATAAATTAAAAATAGAAGTACATGGTTGTACTTAGTGCTGGGCGGTATGACCAAAAATATGTATGACGATATTTTTGGAGATTGTGGTGCATGGTTTCACGGTAAATAACAATATTCTTGTAAGTTCACTAAGGCAGGCAACAAGAGTTTACATCAATAAAATACGTTCTCGAATGTTTCTAAAAAGGTGTGTTTTTATTATTATTTTAAAGATCGTTTACATTTAGCTTAATAGTATAACCGACATGTTTCATTAGATTATAAATGTCTATCAGCTCATTAGTGACATGTTATTTTGTATTATAACCATGTACATAGCTCGGTAAGCATTGTTTCACTGACATGTTCTGTTATACCGATGATGTGCGCTGTATTTAGTAGATGGCGACATGTTTGTGATTATAACCGCGTATCTAGCTCCATATGGACATGTCTTATTATATATTTAGCTTTGTACAAACATGTTGTACATTGTACATACATGATTTGAATAATTATTACTGTGGTAAATCTATATTAAGGATTTTGAATTACCGATATGAATTTAATTGAAGAATCAAGAAGTATTGCACGTAATCCAGTTTTTCAGGCACAGACTGAGGCAGTTGCTATAAATACTATATAATGATAAACATTTATATATGGAGGATTCTATGTTACGAAGTTATGTAATTTGCTGCCTATTGAAGCATTACAACTGTTGTTTCAATTATATGATACCGTACGGCACAATATGAAAAATTCACGGTGTACGGGAAATTAAAACCAGTAGGCCTATACCGGTTCCCAGCACTAGTTGTACTTCTCACATGAAAAATGCAGATATTTGATACGAATGTTTTATACCGTAATGAATAGAATAAAGAGTATACTTTGGCTTTTTAAACTAACAATGATTCCGTTTTTGGTCATAAACCCAACCTTAAATATTATCTGATAAAGTGTGACCACTTGTCGGCTGTTGTTGCATATTTGTAAATGGAAGAGAGTAGAGATCCTGGCTGTGGTTTGTTAGTGTGGTAGTGGGCGCGGTGTATAGATAAATACATAGATAAGGTATATTTGTAAAAAAAAAAACAATAAAAGGCTTGTGTTACATTAATACTATGCTAGTAAAGTAGTTTAGCAATATTGTATGAAAATCCCATGCTTTATAGTTCTGTGGCTGCTTAGCACAGATCATGCGGCAGTCAGTAAAAGCTACTATATATTGTCTGAGATCCCTGATATAAATAACCCCTCATTTTCCTTGTAAATACAGAGACATGTCAGCGCAGGATGTATTGGATCTCGAAAGCATTCTTAGTAAGGAATAAACTCTACAAATATGAAACTGAAAACAGCTTGTGAGACTGTGTGTCACTTCCTGTTCGTGCCTCAATAAACTTTGTTGTTAAATCCTAGTTTTATTTATTCCCGTTTTCTGGCTATTTACTTTCGAAAGGTGTATGGATGTGGGCTGTGGAGGCGTTTTAGTGATTACACGGATAGTGTTTTATTGAAATTAAGATTATTATTTTTTTTATATATATATATTCATTCATGTATGTGTTGTTGCTACATGGCTACCAAGGAAATCGGGTATAGTGAAGGCAAATAAACACAATCAATATGAAATATTCATTTTATGTGTTCTAGTACTGTGATACGTAGTATGGCACATGAATAATTCTCTGCCGTAATGGACTGACCTATAAAAACTAGACTTATTAGGAATGACCATTTCTTCAGCTATAAAAGTATGAGTTATCGCCCTGATTCGGAAAATGACAGGAGCTCCTGCTTGCATTTTAATTTCTTTGTGTGTGTGTGTGTGTGTGTGTGTGCAAGCGGGATTACCTGTCCTTATGGGGACACAATATCCCTATAACGTGATAAATATCCATTTTTTCCCTTATGGGGACCGGTTTCCTGGTCCCCATAAGGGAAAACTCTATTTTATGAAAATCGGTGACTGCTATGAAAAAACTAAAAATGCAAAAACTCTTGTATTTTGCTTGGTTATTTATGGTTATGGTTAGGGCAGGGTGGGGGTTAAGGTTGTCATAGTTAGCATCAGCATTAGCATTTCCCATAGAATAATGAGAATAGTGAATGAGCAGGCCCCATAAGGATAGGTATGCCCGACATGTGTGTGTGTGTGTGTGTGTTTGTGTATAAACAATAAAAAAACTATAAAATAAGTTGCACACTAAAATTGCTCATAGGATTGGGAACAGTAGGTGTAATAGGATACGTATTAAAAATAAATATTTCCTTTTCTTACTACCCTATTACTATCTCTATGTCTGAGGCATCGATGGTTGCTTTATCAATTTTCTGACTCATTACACCCTCACCTTGACCACACTTGTCTTTTCAGTAGGTAGCCTCTGATAAGGCACTGGTGATGTGTCTCATATTGGACATGCATGTCTGTGTATATAAATATTCCTAGCATGTTGCACCTCCAAGATTGGTTTCTACCACTGGCTCTGTGTGTGTGATTAATATGTTCTTCCCATGCTGCTAGAGAGTTTGGGCCCCATGTAAGCATAGCGTATTAGTCCCCTGTCACTTAGGGACCCTTGGAATCAGCCTAAATTAACCCCCTCCCCTCTTTACAGCACACCTCCCCCATGTTTGTATGAGTTTATTCTGGGTTTATTTCTAAAGTCCAAAAGCATACAATCACTTGAATTGGTATCTCTAAATCAGGGTTCCCCAATTCTGGTCCCAGAGGGCCAATTTGCAACACAGTTAACAGATTTCCTCACTCAGAAACATCTTAATCAGCTAATTACCAGGTTTCCTAGGTGTGTGTGAGCAGAGTAATCTGCAAACTGTGCTGTGGATTGGCCCTCCAGATCAGGAAGTGGGAAACCCTGCTCTAAATTCTGTGTGAGAGCCCTGTGATGCACAGTCATCTCATCTGGGGTGCCCCTTGCTTTTTTCCACTTTGCATGATAACTCAAAGCTCACCTCAACATTGTCCTAAATAAGCATTATGAATAATAGATAGATAGATAAATGGAGACAAAAGAAAAAAATGTCTAGTAACACACCGGTGATACAGTGAAACTAAATATTTAATCTGTTGTTTTGATATATCCAAAACAAAGTAACAAGAACTGCATCAGTATCGAGCTATTCTCTATTCTCTATAGCTATTGAAACATTTCCTGATGTATTTTCCAAAGGGATAGCTTTTTTACTTTAGCACACAGTTATTTAGCATATTGATACAATGAGGCTGAGTATATTTCCATCTTCTATTACCCAGTTTTGGATAAGAGGGCTTAAAGAACACGACATCTGAATAAAAACCATATAAGTAAATTTGTTTAACTGGACGAGGACTACAATACCCAATAGACATTAAGGAAATAAAAAAAAAAGTTGACATGCGAAAAATACTTTAATTGGTTTCAGACTACATTTCCCAGTAGGCATTGCTGCTAGGACAAGAATTGCATCGTCACCCGTGTAGCCGTGGAGGCCACGATCACCGCACAGGCGGCGAAACGAAGACGAGCAGGTGAGGTTTATGGCGCTGTCTTTTTTTTTTTTTTTAAACTGTGTTTTCCAATGGCCTTTGTAAAAAGAGGGACGCGGTTGTGAAGGTTGTATGTTGTGCCCCTGGGGTTCACTTGATTTTGTAGCCCAGTCGTTATGGGGAAGTTAACTTTGTTTTAAGTGCCGGTAGCTGCGGTCCTGTTCTGGACGCCTGGCTAACTGACGCTAGCAGGAGCAATGGGCTTAAAACAAGTACGTGGGAAGCGCAAAGTTAAAAAAAATATACCAACAGAATCTGGAAAAAGAAATGTAGTAGTATAAACTATTTCAGAAAGTCCCCGTCCCGTCGCCCCAGTTGTCATCAGCACGATGGGAGTTTAAAGGTCTTTTGGCGACGTCAGACAGATGTTGTTGACTCCACTAGCCGGGCTAGGTGTGTTTCCGCTGCCGGTCCTGGTCCTGGTCCTGGTCCTGGTCCT
>JAODUD010000062.1:26541109-26560953 GCA_026784285.1 Stomatorhinus walkeri
ATGCTTGGTTTGTCTGTCTGTCCATCAATTGCTGTATGCTTGGTTTGTCTGTCTGTCCATCAATTGCTGTATGCTTGTCTCCTTCTGCCAGTGCCCTTAGTTTGATGTAGCTACTCTTGTTTCTGGTTAATTGGTTCTTGAAGCTGGAACACCAAAATTTCAAGTTGTGCAACAGATGTCCCGGGAAGCTGGTTTTCATGTCCCAATTGATGTTACTGCTTGATGATAATTTCATACTGGAACTATTCTACCTGATCGACAGTTGCCCTTTTCTGTAAATATTTCAGCCGTGAATCTTTTTTGATACTGGATAACTATTTCATCTCGTGTCTTGCTAATCGAGCAAGGACACGTTGGTTACTAACTTGCATAACGGCATACCCATAATTAAAGTCATTATTAAACTGCATCAGTATTCACGACTATTGTCAAGAGTATTGTGGCATATCATGAGTACCCTTTTTAATTTACCTCATTTTCGTAGGTTACATTTTATTGAATAAATGATTGGGGGGGGCAGTTGTGCTTTGCGTATTTTATTTTTTTTGCCTACAGCAAACGCGTTTTAAACATTCAAGTATGCAAACAAATTATAAATGCGGGTATAGTTTTCTTTCATAAGCATTAAATTCAATTAAGTTTGTATTATACGTGCCAAATTAATTAATTAATTTTAAAAAATTACCAACACCAGTTCCACGTAGCGATCAATGTGTGCTTGTGTGGGGGGAAATGTTGCAACTTGCTCTAGTCTTTTTACTAAAAAATCGACACATATAAAGTCAAATATTTGTCTTATTGTTATTTTGTATAGATGAGGCTTTGCGTCCTTTTAGTTGTATATCTCCAGAAATAGTCACAAATAAGTGAAATAAGTGACAGTGATTAGCATTTTGCCGAAGATCTATTTAAAAGCTGTTAGCGTTGTGAGCGTTTTTGTGTCATCGTTGCCTTCCTGTTTAGCAGTAGGTTGTAAATTTGGCCAGTTTTGCATTTTCGGGTTCAAGCTTATGGAAAAAAAACTTTTCGAGAAATCGTCTTAGTGTAATGCTCCGCTGCCTGTCGCGACAGTTCTTCGAGCAATACTGAAATTCGTTCCTAGTGACGTACTGAATATGACAAAAAATGCAACTGCATCGCAGCAGCACCATGGGCTAGGTTAATACACCTGAACCCCTTCCGGGTCTACGGACTATTTAATAGCGGTCCACTTCTCTTACTTGAACCGCACTATTAAATAACGGATCTAGCCGGTCCGACCGTTGCTGCCGCTGCTTGTTTCAGGCATTATGGATTTAAAATTTATGATCACAAACTAAATGTCTGTCAATCCAGTAGCAATGACGTTATACACGAGAATCTGATGGGGGCGTGGCTATGGCCCGCGTCACGTGGTTTCTTGTTTTGATTCTTGTCCGAGTTCCGGTGTCGTGTCGCTGAACCCAGGGCCGCTCGCAGTGCATGGCAGCACCAGCTGTGCCGACTGCCTGGCTTCGTAGCATTTTCCGCCGTGGCATACTGTCCCCTAGATCCATCTCCACGGTCGACATGAACCCCACGGGCCCGGCGGTGTGCCGCTCACCTCTGGAGCGCCTTCCATTTGATAACTTGGTGCTGAGAAGGCTTCCGCTGGACCCTTCTTGGGAGCCAGGCGTGAGGGAAGTACGGGGTGCCTGCTTCTCCCGCGTTCAGACACAACCGTTGCTCAGCCCCAGATTCGTCGCAGTGTCTGAGCCCGCACTGGCTCTGCTTGGGCTTAGCGCCCAGGACGTGCTGAGCGACCCGCTCGCCCCGGAGTATCTCAGCGGATCCAAGATCATGGCAGGCTCCGAGCCGGCCGCTCATTGCTACTGCGGACACCAGTTCGGCTCATTCGCTGGACAGCTGGGCGACGGAGCTGCTTGCTACCTGGGCGAGGTGAAAGCCCCCGCGGATCAAAGCGAAGATCTGCTGCGCGAAAACCCCTCTGGCCGCTGGGAGATTCAGGTGAAGGGCGCTGGGCCCACACCCTATTCGAGGTACTGAAGTAGAAAGTTCATGTAGATTTTAAGGAGGAATTTCAAAATCATACTGTTAATGGTATTCCATTGATCGGATAAGTGGTTATTGGTGTTGCTGTAACAAATTACTTTTGGAACAGTTCGTGTTGATTAGCATCTGCAGTGGCTACTGACAACAACACGTCTTTCTTTCAGACAAGCGGACGGCCGCAAGGTGCTGCGCTCCAGCATCCGGGAGTTCCTGTGCAGCGAGGCAGTGTTCGCCCTGGGCATTCCCACCACCCGTGCGGGCTCACTGGTCACCTCTGACCTCCATGTACTGCGTGATGTCTTCTACGATGGGCGGGCCCGCCGGGAAAAGTGCTCTGTTGTCATGCGTATCGCCCCCACTTTCATCCGGTCAGTACCGGTTTTCGTTTTAGTCATCTTTATCACTGATTTCCGCACGGGGTTGAAAATGAATGAGTGCAGTGGCTGATTTTTGTATTCTAATTCCTTGTGGGATCCATGACCCTTTCCCTCAAAACAAGGAGAGATCATATTCTAAACACAATTCTAGCTTAACTCACTGAGGTAAGGGGAGAGGGAGGCAGAGAGAGGGTGTTGAATGACCTTTGGATTTTTTCCATTTCTCCGAGGCACATCCAGTTAAGAGCCCAGTTATATCCCAGTGGATGTCAGTACATTTTAGTCTGTCCATTAAACCTGTCATTACTCTTATGGGGGGGGGTCCTAGCAAGGGCAAGAAGGGCAATTACCCCAGAGAGGGTGCCAACTTAGCCAGCCAATGTTACTTGCATGTGGTGCACACTGTTTGATACAAAGTGAAATTGGCTGGCTCGCACCCTTAGAAGAACCTGCACCCTTAACAGTGCCAGCAGGAATTGGCTCCGCCACGTGGGCTACAGTCTTAGCCAGCTGATTTCACTTTGTCTCAGACGAACAGTGCCTTTGGGGGATCCAGAGCACTGGCAGTGATGCTTGCATAGGCCACCACATGGGCTATGACCGGCCCTGGTTACCATAGTAACTGATAACTGTAATCAGTATTACCCATTACGTGACAAGTAGGGTTCAGGCACTCAGGTGAGGTTACCAGCATCCCCACACTTGTATTCATGTGTCAAAAGTGAACAATGTCTAAATGTACACAACCCAGTTGTGGGTTGGTACAATATATTCTTGGTGGAATTAAAGTGATGTAAATGTGTTATTGTTTGTTTGTACTTACAAGCCTTTAGTTACTGAATGATCATCTGCGCTAAAATAGAGCTAATTCATCTTTTGATCCTCTTCACTGTTTTTGAGCTGAGATGATTTGGTTATGACGGCTCTCTGCGGCTATTTTGTTTGCTTTGCTCTGATCTAGATCCGGGCGATATCATATTGATATTATATCGTGCTTGCGCAATAATCACTAGGGCTTCAGATGACAGGCGCAACATTTGGCCACGCCACAGCTTTTCGGTGCTATACAGACACTTATTTACGCCCACAATTTAAGCAGTTTAGTAATATGGCTAAAATATTTATGAAGCTTTGTATGATGTCCAACGTATCCTTATGTTTAATGAATGTCAGAATTTGAACTGCAAAACGTACCACCACACCGCCGACGCCTTTTTACGTTGTTTATCCACAAGATCTCCTCTTTTAAAAGATGTCATGGCTGCTCTTCTTCACTGCGACTTCAGTGCATATTGCACTGAGGTATACCAAACTGTAGTATACCAAACTGTAGTTTAGCAAAACAGTATTATGTGGGGTGCTCCGCTAATCGAATTTAAGAAACATAAAGTTTATACAGATAAACTTTTGGGTATCCCAAAACGCATCTCATTAATATTTAAGCCATACTACTAATCCTCTTACCAAATTATGGCCATAAATAAATGTCCGTATAGCACCAAAAAGCTGGCGTCCGGCCAAATGCTTTGTCTGTCACCTGACCCGGTGGTGATCGATAAGATATCGCCCAGCCCTACTCTGATCACATGCATGTGTCTCTGTGTAGATTTGGGTCCTTTGAGATCTTCAAGCCGACGGATGAGTTCACCGGTCGCCAGGGCCCCAGCGTTGGCCGAGATGACATCCGGGCCCAGCTTCTCGATTACGTCATTGAGACGTTTTACCCAGAAATTCAGCAGAGTCACACAGTCAGGGAGGCGCGAAATGCTGCCTTCTTCAGAGAGGTACTGGAGGGATGCTGTTGGCAGAATGTGCAACTCTAAATTGATTTTATTATAATGTGCAAGTATTTATTTAGTGTACCATGTTGGTTGTGGTTAAAAGACCACAAATCCACTATAGTCATATCTGCAATCACTATGCTGTTGCATTATGGGTAGTCTGACTTGTCATGTATATATTAAAATGCACACTTTTTTCAATGCCAAAACTTTGAAAATATATTATTAGTACTGCAGTAGAGAAGTCTACACAAAATTTACAAACAATGAAAGACCTTTGTTTATTGTTTTCCCCATGAATTCATATACTGTAGGTTTTGCACTGGTGCGCTGCTACAGATCTCTTTAATGCAATAAGTAAAAAGTATTTGATGGTAATGTGCTCCAGAACAGAGGCAGCCCCAAATGGTGATAGCAAAGGGAATAGACATTTCATACCGTTAGTCTGATAACTGAAAAAGCAGTCGATGGATCTTTTTCAAACTTTGCAGTCATTTTGTATCGGGGAAGAACTGAAAATGGTCAAATTGAGCCACATTTCAACAAAATTAAAACTGCACAGCTTACTGTGCAAAACAAAGCCTGACTGAAGACAACGTTTGACTGTATGAATGTAAAAAGTGTAAATGTATTTGTTGGATATTAGTACTGCTTCACAGAAACATTATATGGATGAACTTGCACCTTTATTTAATTTACAGCCGTTTAGACAAGTTGATTAGAGATGCACCATATTCACATAATGTTCACCAGTTCACGTAATGGTATTGGCCAATATTCATTAAAAATCAAGATATCAGTATTGGTCTTATGTGTCAGTCTTGGCTGATTATTGCCAGCCAATATAAAATTGAATTTTATCAGTATTTAAAGCTAGCAGCCCCAGAGCAAAACACATAACTACTATTTCATCTGGAGGGTACAATGAAAACGATTTGTTGAACTTTTAATGCTTGCTTATTTACACTGGACTGTTTGAGTTTCAACCTCACATGGTCTCAGCTTTACAATCTTAGTAAAATTAGGTTGGTTTGGTTGGAAATGGACTTGTGGCTATAGATTTTTTTTTTCCCCCCAGCATGACGTGCTACCTAGGTTGCTTAGGTAACATGTCCAGGTTTTATTTGTGCAAGCTGCTGTGGGTAGAAGTACTTGCAGATATAATGCAAGAGAACAAGATAATGTAGATAACATGATGTGTCTTTCCCTGTGATCCAGGTGACACGGCGCACAGCCCGACTAGTGGCACAGTGGCAGTGTGTGGGCTTCTGTCATGGCGTCCTCAACACAGACAACATGAGCATCTTGGGACTGACTCTAGATTATGGCCCGTTTGGATTCATGGACAGGTGAGCTGCCCCTTCCTTTCAGAATTGATCTGGCAGAGTCCTTGTGGTAGAAAAATTATAAACCCCCTCTAATGAATAAAGCACTGGACATCTCAGTTGTTGAGCAAAAATAACTCCTTTACTCGAGCAATCTAGCAAAGTGCTCCCATCACTCTCTGGCACCAGGTACCTGGAGCACCCAGTTGATAAACCATAATTCTCAGTTCCAAATAAGGACTTCTAAGTTCTGGGGGGTATTTTTCATACTTGGATTGCTCATGTAGCCGGATGTAATTGGTGGCGATTTGTCATGATCCTGGATCTGTCGGTTT
This sequence comes from Stomatorhinus walkeri, assembly GCA_026784285.1. Lineage (NCBI taxonomy): Eukaryota > Metazoa > Chordata > Actinopteri > Osteoglossiformes > Mormyridae > Stomatorhinus > Stomatorhinus walkeri. Next base: position 26,546,959 of record JAODUD010000062.1, read on the forward strand.
TACAAAACTCTTGCTGGATGTGTTGTCAGCCGAGATGGAATATTATATCTTAAAAATTTATTAGCTCCGTATAGTTGAAGTCCAACTAGGTGAAGTTGGGCTCTCACAGCCACACTAACAATGTGCATCGCCTTGAGATATTTCGAAAGGCACTTTTATGTATACTGTAAACGATTCTGAAAATATATCAAAGAGTACGGTTTTCCAGGCAATTCGCAATTTTTTCTCCCAGACACCTGCAAGTGCAGTCAGAGGCATTTTATGCCATTGCAGGTAATGTATACACAATAAAATATAGTTCTATAAAGATTTTTAAAATCACACTAATATTCTCATTACCCAGAATTTCCAAAGGTTTTGTATGCCGCCTTCTTTTTAGCTTCAAAAGGAATGTTTTAAAAATATTAAATATTTCCTACATCGTATACATAAAATTAATAAACACCTATATTTGAATGACTGTCGCGTTGCGGGGTGGAAGAGCTGGTGGGCAGGCGGGCGGGCAGGCACGGGAGTCAGCAATCGGGCAGGTAACGGGGTTTAATGGGGATGCACATGGACGACTACACAGGACGACTACACAGGACGACTACACAGGACGACTACACAGGACGACTACACAGGACGACTACATTGACTAGAATGACGGACCTGGGGAGACTTACTCGGACACGGACTAAATACGAAAGACAATCAGGCACGGATAGACAACAGCCGGTTACAATCAGGATCCGACACGAGTTAACGGGGGGGGGGGGGGGCGTGGCACACATGAGGCTCGGACAGACGGATCATGACAATGACATGTCATGTTTACCCGTTTGAAGTATATTTTTATGCTTCACTTTAACTTTTCCCATTTCCTGTATGATTGTGCTTGTATTTGATCTGTAATTATGACAATATAATAATAATAATAATAATGAAACATTGGAAACATAATATTACATTCAAGTGATAAATACAATAACTAAAAACTACTTGCATATTTAATTTGTCGGGCACTTTTTGCCAGCCGTCTTTTCTGGTTTGGGTCGCTTTTGTTGTGTTTACTACATATTAAATCTTTGAATTCATCGTACCCCTCTATTAAAAGGTCCTGCTTGGATTGCGTGAAAAAATGCGCCCTGTTTTTTGACAATTTGTAGAAGCCAATGAGAGACTTGCCAATCAAGTTCTCTAGACTCTCTCTCTCTCTCTCTCTCTCTCTATATATATATATATATATATATATATATGGGCTTTTCAAGCAGCGCGGTCCCGCGTAATCATCTCAGATGAATGGATCCAGCTAGCTATGGGTTCACCTTGGCAGCAAGGTAAAATCCACCCATTTTGCTAAATTTACCAGAACATGTCTCGACTGCTAGGCTCCAACTTGTGGAATGAGTATAGATATTGATTATATAACATTGAATCACTGTAAATATTTGGTTGTCCTTCGATTAATGATTAACATATTGACATATTGTCATTGAATTACTGTAAATGTTTGGTTGTCCTTCGATTAATGATTAACATATTGTGTTTGGCCTGCTGCGACTATTTCATTAAGCTATAAGTCTTTATGCACCAGCTGGGGCAGCTTCGAATCTCTTCCTGCAGGTGGTTTCTCCCCCCTCCTTGCTCTGCTGTCTGCCTGTCCAAGGTCCGAGCTCTCTTCAGGGTCTGGGGAGCCAACCGCAGGCAGCTATCACGAAGTGAGGTCACACAGTATTCAAAACAATCTCTTCTTGCCTAAGACATAACAGACCCAATATGCCTCCCCTCCGGGCCCTATCAATGTCCAATTTCCTTTCCACATCCTCTTACATGGGATGTCTGTTCATTTAAAAGGCCAGTTCTTTTGCTCTTTAATATCCTGGAGTTGACAATTTGTTTTTGTTTGTCACATAATGTAAACAGGGGGTGGCATGGTGGTGCAGTGGTTATCACTGTTGCCTCACACCACTGGGACCTGGAGTTTGCATGTTCTCCCTGTGCCGTCGTGGGGTTTCCTCCAGGTACTCCGGTTTCCCCCCACAGTCCAAAGACATGCTGAGGCTAATTGGAGTTGCTAAATTGCCCGTAGATGTGCCTGTGTGTGTGAATGGTGTGTGAGTGTGCCCTGTGATGGGGTGGCCCCCCGTCCAGGGTTGTTCCCTGCCTTGTGCCTGTTGCTTCCGGGTAGGCTCCAGACCCCCCACGACCCTGTTGGATAGATGGGTATGGATGATGGATGGATAATGTAAACAATGCCTAAGAAATGGCAGAGTAAGATCTGATGAATGTGGTAGGCTGGGCTGTAAAGTGTCACGCGCTGACCCTGAGACACATGCTGCGTCCCTCATGATGTAATCTCACTCCAAACCTTTGATGAAATTTGAGAGCTCATTGGTAAAATATAAATACAAGGACCCGGCAGCGTTGAAAGACGTGGCAGAAATGAAATTATTCCGAAGAGCTTTAGGTGGTTTTGTCATTTCTCTGCCTCATAGGTTTGACCCAGACTTTGTGTGCAACGCTTCTGACAACATGGGTCGCTACTCCTACCAAGCTCAGCCGGCCGTGTGCCGCTGGAACCTGGCATGCTTGGCTGAGGCCCTCGGACCCGAGCTGCAGGAGGCCCAGGCACAGGCCATCCTGGACGAATACCTGCCCCTCTACAACTCATTCTACCTGGGCAACATGCGGAGGAAGCTGGGCTTGCTGAGGAAGGAGGAGGTCGAGGATGAGCTGCTTGTCACAGAGTTGCTGCGGACGATGCACGATACTGGTGTGGTTTCTGATGTGATGTTCTTCATGCTTATGGGAAGATGTGATGTTCATGCTTATGGGAAGTTATGCTGGTGTGGTTTCTGATGTGATGTTCTTCATGCTTATGGGAAGTTGTGTTTAGTGGACAAATTGGCGATTTTTCTTATTTTTTTTTGGCTCTGGCAGCTTTCTGATCTAGTCAGCCTTCTGCAGGGAGGTGTGTGACTCTGTGAGTTACGATTCTGTACTTGTCAGTAGGGTTGTCACAATATGCCTCTGATTAATGTTTTAGGTGTACTACAAATCTGCTTATCGAGTTGTGGGCATAAGTAAATGTCTGTATAGTAGCCCAACAAAACCAGCTTTTCGCGTCAATTCAATGGTACACCTGTTATTTAAAGCCCTGGATATTGCGTTTATATCATTATCGTGAATCCTTTTGACTATGATAATCGTGTAGTGAAAATCTGATATCGGCCCTTGTGGCCAGTTCATATCCCGTGACTGGCAGAGTGATGCCACCTTTAAGCAAGGCTCTTAACCACTGGCCAATGCCATGCTGTGACCCCCAAACATGCTGTTATCTGTTTGTGTCCGTGCGTCTCATGGAGAGGAAGACGGGACGGACGAAAACCCAATTTTCATATGAGTATAAGGCGTCACTGTTCTGTATTCTATGCATTGTAATTTACCAGCCTATGATGGCAGGAGGGTGAGAGGGATCAGGTGGCACAATGAGGTAAATAAGTGACTTCTGATCTCTCCCAACCTGACTGTTACCCTCACTGTATGTGGAAGTGCTTCTTGCATTCTGATAGCCGCTTTTTAATCTTCCCTATTTCATAATGCTCTCTCCAGGTGCTGACTTCACCAACACGTTCCGCTCCTTGAGCCGGGTTCCTTGTCCCAAGGAGGGAGAGGTAGAGGCTGATAACCTGGAGGCTGCAGTGAACGTCCTCCTGGAGCAGTGCGCCTCTCTGGAGGAGCTCAAGGCGGCGAACAAACCCACCATGGACCAACGGTGAGCATTTTTCATTTTTAAGAAAAGGATTTCTCTGATTATACTTTTATATGATTGTTGGACAAATTTTTGAATGGGAAAAGGGGCTGGTTTCAAGCCATTGTGCTTGGATTTCTGACACCTGAGGTAGTTTTGATAACAGTTCTTGGGGTTTCAAAAAAGTATAAAAGATGAAATGTATTCTGTTATCTGTACTGGGAACTGATTTAATGTTTCTGTTTTCCATTTTCTCCCCCATCAGTGAACTGTTGATGATCTTGTCTTTAGCTGAGTCCAACCCAGCCATCTTCCAGCTGTTGGCTGGCAAGAAGATGGTTACCAGGCAGCTGGAAAAGCTTGCAAGGCTGAAAGAGCTCAAGGATACCAACCAGGAGGATCTGAGCTCCAAGCAGAGGGAGGAATGGACTCGCTGGATGAAACAGTACAGGTCCTGAACCACAGACCCTACTAGGTCATACAGTCCAGAGAGGTCAGAACCTGCTAGGTCAGACAGTGCTGGTGCCATGGGACCCACTGGATTGGTAGTGCAGTAGGTCATCTGAATCTCTCTTGCTGTTGGCTGTATCATCTAAAAGTTTTTTTAATGGCAGTTAAGGACATCAGATAAACTCATGTTGGTGTTGATGATTTGATGCCGACTTGGGAATCTGGAAGACCGGTATTCTGAATGCGGTCCTACCTGGGAGTGGCCTGCACCTAATGGAGGTGAAGTCTACTGATAAGGATGGTGAATTAGCAAATGCGGGGATCTTCAGCCATAGGAGAGAGCCCTAAGAACACAAGAGCATTTGCAAGTGGCAGCTGTCCTGAAGCTATAGGATTTAACGCTTAATGATAGAATGATGTCCTGGTGTGTGTCACATTGTAGGAGGCGCCTTGCCCAGGAGTGCACTGGATTGGATGATGTCCATGCTGTGGAGGAGGAGAGGGTGCGGGTAATGGACAGCACGAATCCCCGGGTGGTGCTCAGAAACTACATCGCCCAGAATGCCATCGATGTGGCTGAAGGTGGTGACTTCTCAGAGGTTGGTCTCCCTATTGGTCAATTAGGCAGATGCAAGTAGCTTTGAGTCCAGGGAACCCATCAAACTGTACTGACACGCTACTACCCCTTTGTATGCAGGATCAACCCAGAATTTTTATGTATTTTGGTGTTGGTATACAGTATACAGCAGCAGTCTATTGTGTGCCTTTTAATAGATGTCCTTGTTGAGCTACCTCTTTCTTCACCGATATTTAAAGTTTCCTTATCTTTCCATGTATTTCCAAAACGGTAGCATGAGGTGTGCTCAGATAACTCAGCCAACCTTGCTGTGCTTTTGTTGGGCATAGGTTGTTTTTGAAAAACTAACATACTATTCATTGGAATTGCATTCATTTCTGTGATGTGATATGCTGAAATGTGCCATCGAGCAATGTTTCTTGTCGACAGTTTATAGAAGTCTGTCATTTTTATTCTTTTATATGATGATAAGCACTAGTTGTTTTGAGGTTCTCAAACTGATAAACCAGTAACTGAATTTTGAAGATGACGTGCGATTTAACAGATTCTGTAATCTCAAAATACGTACAAAGAAAAAGACAAGATTGAATTCTTATTACTACTTCCTGTGTCTTTCCCCTCCAAGGTCCAGCGGGTCCTCAAGGTTCTGGAGAAGCCTTTCTCTGCCCAGCTGGACTTGGAAAAGCCCGGCTTGGTGGCCCAGGGTGGGATGATGGAGCAGGGAGAGAGGGATGAGGGTGGGGCAGGGGAGGAAGGTCACGGGGCCACCTCCAGACCGTTTGTATGCTACGACAGCAGGCCTCCAACCTGGGCCAGTGAGATTTGTGTTACCTGATCATCATAGTGCCTCCCTGATGAACACGTCACTTGACTGTGAAAACAGGGGATGGTCTCTGGTTAAGAATTGTCCCTAAAAACTAATCTGATATCAGATAATCCAATAGCCCCCATTTTCACAGATCCTTCAGGTGAATTAATGTCTAGGGAGGCACTTTTTTGGCGTAAGGGCTTCTGTTAGCCATTCCAGACCACAAAGATGGAGAGGGAAAGATGAATGTAAGGCCAGTGAGGATGTTTCCTACCAAAAGTCATGAAACATCAATCTGGTTGCAGGGAAATGCAAATTATTTATTCTATCAGTGCCTAAACATTACAGACTTTATCTTGGGTGAGTTTTATTAATAAGTTGGAGTGGAACATGGTCCTTCCACCTTCCAAGAATTAATACAAGTCTTCAAAAATGCATTTAATCTGCAATTTGGGCAGAAGGTATGTTACTAAATTCCATTCATGACCAGTTAACTCCATTGACTTCTAGAACCGTATCTGTGCAGCAAAAGCTGTACTAGCCAAACTACTTCTGTATTTATTAACTGTATATCAATATGAAAAGCTTTTGGTGAGATGTAGCCTGGCCTCAACCCCCCCATCTCCATCATTGTGTGTTGGTTTGGTTAGAAATGAAGGCTCAGACACCAAGTCCTTTTGGGATCTGTCTAGAGTCCGAGAACAGGAGTGCCCTTCTCCAGTTTCAGCACGCACACGCTCTCACGCACACGCTCGCATGCACGCGCTCATACGGACACACGACACAAGTGTGTGTCTGATCAGGAACTGCAGTAGCTAAGAAGGCGTCCATCCAGCATCCTTCCCTTTTGGTGTTGAGCCTTTCCAGAATGTGTTTGGTTGCAATAATGTGAGCTCTGTCACTTTTCAGCAAATATTTGAAGTCTTTGGTTTAGACTGCATTGTGTTTTGTAATTCAATGGAAGCTATAGGACTTATAGCACAAATGTCTTAGGCAATCAAAGCAAGAAAGAAAGTCGATCTTTGTGTTGTCAACTGTCAAAATTTGTTAGCTACGCCATTTCAACACCTTTCCTAACAGAATATCGGTAACTTTTTGGGTAACGCTGGGGCACTTGGAAGTGAGTTTTACATGCACAGATGTTAACAGACAGTAGACTTAAGTGAACCTGGCATTTCTGTCTGAATCTCTTGACATAAAAGAAGCATAAAGGCAGCTGTGTCCTCATTCTACACTCCTGAAACAGACTGAGCTGCGCTTTGACAGGTAGGCGGTAGGTAATACCCGCTCCTATCGGAGGTAGGTAATACCCGCTCCTATCGGAGGTAGGTAATACCCGCTCCTATCGGAGGTAGGTCATACCCGCTCCTATCGGCAAACTTAACTTTCAGCATCCCCCGGCACAAATTTAATCTGACTACAGCCAGAGCCGAATATCAGTATTGGGTTTGAAACATTTAATTTCTTTGTACGGAATTGAAAAAATTCAGTGGTGTCACCCATCCCGACTTTTTTTTTCCAGTGGCTACGGTTTTGGTGAATGGGTGGGATTTTTGCCTGTTTTAACCAGAAAACCTGCACTTAACAGAGAAGTTTGGCCATGCAGTGACAATTACTGTGACAATATACTAAAACCAAGCGATGATTCGTAGTACGGAAAACTCAGAAGTAAGCCTCCAGAAACTTCTCTAAGCCAGTAAACCGCTCTGTAGTACACCCTTCAGAAGAAATGTGTTTGTATACTTTTAAATTGTTAGTTTGTTGCCTGTTAATTCCCGTGTATTGTAACTGGGTTTTTTTTTTTACAGTTACTACCTGGTTGGACACCTTTAAACATTTTCTTTGATTGCCTAAGACTTTTATAGTACTTGAGTGCAATAGGAAAGTTTTTCTTTTTTTTTTTCCTTTTTGTGTGTGTGTGTGTGGGGGGGGTGTTAAAAAGCTGAGAAACCAAATAGATTGTTTTGTTGCGTGATTAGCTGTTTCAGCTATCTACAGTTGTACAGTTGCAAAAATCCAAGCTGAGTCACATGTCCTCAATGCAGCCAATTCAGTAACAGCTTTTATTGCTGATATATTCAAGTAATTTTCCATTCCAAATTATCTGCCGTATCTAACATTTTTTAGCATTTAGTAAGCTATATAGAATTTGGTTTTAATGTAACTTTGATACCAGATCATTTATACAACTTTTGCAGCAATCTTCATAAAATGATGATATTCAAGGGTCTAGTTTTATATTTTTATGAATGTTTCAGTATATGAATTGCAGGATGTGGTTGAATATTCTATTAAAATGGTGAATAAAGCACCTTTATTAATATGATGATTCTTGTGCTTTGAGTTTATGTTCATCTAGCTTACTTTGAGTAAGATGAGGGTGACTGTAACTGTTCAGTTGCGATGCGTCTAATTCCTCCAATCAGAAACACACTGGCACTAGGTAACTGATCCTGCACATGTCCATTTGGCCCTTCCCTCCAGCTGCAAGATGGCAGCCATTTATGACTTTTCCTTCTTGATTTTTCATCAGAAGGATGTTTTGGAGGTATGAAAGTATTCGTTCCCATGTTCAGAATTTTTGTCATGCTGTCCTTGCTCTGTGCATTAAAAATGTAATCTCAGTTTAGCAGCAGAAAAACAGTCGCAGTGCCAGGTGCATGGTTCAAAATGGTTGTAATTAGTCTCTTACTCGTGGGTGTGTTTGGGGCATAACATGCTATAAACCAATTACATAATAATCTCCCAGCTTCTTTAAAATCCAGGTGTGCTTTCACTTTGGCTGATTGCTGTTATACTGGCGGATTTGCAGAGGAATTGAATCTGCCCTCATGATAACAAGTGGGTTACATGTGCTTTGCACCCACCTATGTTGGCCCATACTACTGTTTTGGTAACATGCCCGTAAAATACTACATAATTGACTCGAGCAGGTTTTTGCAGTCTCTTTCCTCCACCTCAAGTCAGCAATGTGTCAATGCACCGGAGTCCCCCTCATTTCAAGATCGACGTTCCCACATGCGCTCAGGTGGGTGCAAGTACATTTGCTATTTAAACAACATGGATGCTGGACGGGAAAATGACAACTATATCGGGCTTATATTAGCAAAGACACTGGCACCTGGTGCCGAGTGTATTATTGGGCAGATTGTGTCAAGGACAGTGGCGACGTGTTTGACAGAGGAGGACGTCGGCATTGTTACCCTGGAGGGTTTCTCTCAACCCAGAGAGTTATGGCCGCAATGCTGCCCGTGCAAGGCGTAGGCATACTAGCCAAGCGCTGATGAAAGTGCAGCTTATATCTGCCGTAAGTGAGAGTCAGATTCAAACTAAATGTAACTCTCTCTCTCTCGTTCAGCTGCATTTTGTTTTTCAAGCATCGCTTTCTGCTGCCTCAAAATAGCAAAGCAGCAACAATCCACCTGAATTCATCTCATTTTAAGACCCATGTCTTTTATGTCATTAAATAAATCAACAAAAAGCTTTGCCAGATGTTTAATTGTTTTCAATTTCTAGGTCTTAGCAGAAACTAAAATTCTCATTCCAGTTTGCCAAAATTCAATAAAAGGTTCAACATCGATACATTTACGATTGTTCTATCACTGCAATGTGGTTAGATTAGTTGCCTGCTTGGCAACATCTTTGTGTTGGGCAGGCCTTCTCTATGCACACGCACGGGGGGAAAAAGATTAGTACCAATTTTACCGGAAGCCACAAGGCAGGGAACCACCCAGGATGGAGTACCAAACCAGAGCTGGACACACTCACACACCATCCACACATACCTGCAGCCAGTTTGGTAAACTTCAGCATGGGTTTTGAGCTGTGGGGTGGGGTGGGGGGAACATGGAAACTCCACACATGGAGCCATGTTAGGGACTTGAACAATAGTCACAGAGGTGTGAGATGACAGTGCTAATTACTGTGCTACTATGCTGCCCCGGATGTAGTTGTAATACATTGCGATGTTGTTGGTCTATGGCAAAAAGGCTCTCGGTAACTGGATAAAATGCAGAAAGCAAAAAAAAAAAAAAATAAAAATGCAAAAACCCTCCCCACCAAACATGGTTAGGGAGCACAATAGATTAATGTACATGAATATGTAATTTTTAACTGTGAAAAAATTGTACGAGACGAATATTTCAAAAACTATCCTGGCACATGAAGCACAGTATTCTGTATGCTGCACATATGTATTGGCATCATCCACTGAAATGGGGTTTGTGTTTTTTTAATGTGAAATAAATGTTGAATATTAAACTAACTTTACCTCGGTGCACATCAGTAATATTATAGCTTCACGTAGCAATGCTTACACGAGATTCTAGTCCATAGCATGCAGTTTACGCGTCTTTGGGAGGAGCACTCGGAGACCCTGCGAAATATAGACAATGAATTTTAATTTAATTTAATCCATTAAGTAAGAATCAGCAAATCGGTTTGTTTCGTTTAGCTTTCGGTCCTCAAGGAGGGTACTTAAGTAAAAGTAATTCCTTCTGAGATCGGGTATCTGAAGACGCACAAAAAGGCATTGTCTTAGATGACGGCTCCATCCAGCAAGTCCGAGAAATTACTTTTTAGGTATCTGATTACTTTGCTCATGAATGTCTCCTTATTGTGCGCCCGACCCTAGATGACGCTTATTTTTGGAAGAGTCGTCTTGGGTTGGGCCATCGTATGTTTTTCTTACGTTTCAGTTCCCATAAACGTACCAATGTGACTTTCGAGAATTTTGGAAAAAGGTCACTTTGTTTTCACAAACAGCTTGAAACGACGAGTGATGTTTAAAGGGGTGGTGACATTGTTGCTTAAAAGTATAAATGGCCAGAATCCGCAACGTATTTCCGGGGAACTCCGGTATCACTGCTCTGGTAAGTCCACAAGTGGATGCGCAAGAAAAGTTTCCAAGAAAGCAGTTTTTAATGGTAATTAATGACAAATGTTATTCAAGAGTTTACGCAATACTAGCCTACGTGCTGTAGCTTATATAGGCTACGACCGTACAAAAATATATTAGTCTTTGTTATTATTATTATTATTATTATTATTATTTTGCACTTTATATGTTTTATTTATTTATTATTATTACTAAAAAAGTACACCTAATACTGTTTTGTAACTCTTTAAAAATGCTTTTGACTTTTAATTTGTTGTCGATAATAAAACAGATTTTATCAAATTCCATTCTTTCAAATAGCATATTTGACATATGTAATGGAGTAATCATTCTGGAATTCAATTTTAATAGATTTAGCTTTTATGCTATATTGTTTAGATTACAGACGTTGTGACTGTTAGATTTCAGTGATCGGTACAGTGTAATACGCATATCGGAATATGACTCCCACCTGTTGGTAAGGGCTGGTACTGCTAGCTGAGGTGAGGATTTGGATTTTAATGCATGCACCTTATTCATCGTATTTTTCTTTCTTTCTGTAGACAATGGGGCAAAAGGCCAATTTGACTGGACTCCCTTTCCTGGTTCTGCTGTTTGGTGTCCTAGCTCATGTAAGGACACACCTGCACTTGAGGAATCGATACTCTAAGTGTCTGGGGAATGTAAGAATTGTGCAGCGTAACCAAACACCTGGCAGGCTGTAGGGGGAGAGTCGAGGGTAATTCTCCAGGCTCAAGTGGTTCCAGTATAGTATAGATAAGGACACTGGCTCCTTTTATAGGCAACTTAACCCGCAAAAATGTTTACAACATTTCTGATGTTAGCCTTCCTTCACTCTTTATTCAAACATGCTTTAAAATCTAAAAAATAAACAAAACACTTTGTAAAACATTGTATCTATTTCAGTTAACTAATTAAATTCAACAAACGTGCATCTAGACTGTTTAACACAATTCAGTTGACTGTCTCATTGCAGGCTCAAACACCAAGCTCTGGTGCTCAGGGTAAGTTCTTTTAGACACTTTCGACATGCTATTGATATTAGTCCTTTTACTTTAGCATTTTAGCCTTGATTTGCTAATCTAATTGACCAAGCTCCCCGCATAATCTGCCTGATCGCCCAGTGACTCCTGTGCTACCAGCAACCCCAATGTAGTAGGACTAATACACTGATTCACCCTCATTGGGTTTTTATATTCTGTTTCCACAAATTTATACTGTGGTACTTTGCACTTACACATCATTACTGCTGGGCACTTCATACTCTTCACACAGTACTGTTTATAAAGCATCCACATACTCTGCTAATAATATTTATTATTTGCTTTTTTGTTGCACTGTACTAGTTCTGATGCTGCTTTCATTATTATTTAAATTAATTTGTTGTCAGTAAATCGTTTTGAGTATGGAATCTGCAACCTAATCTCACTGTAATCGTGCAGTGACAGTAGACAGTAGTATTATAGTATTACTTTTTGCGTTCTACTATTTCGAGCCTTCCCTCTTTCAGGTCTTTAAAGTGTACCAATTTGCAATTGCTTTCCTGTTTATTTAAGGGACTGATTGTACTCAGATAAAGGCACAGGCTCCTGGAGCTGATAGTGGCTTATACTTGATTCAGCCTCCTGGTGTGGAACAGCCCTTCCAGGTACCATTCCCAGTTAAGTGGACAAGTAAGAACATTCAGCTTATATGAATGCTGTGGTAGAACCACCCATTTTTCATACCTGCTTACCCAGTGCGGGGTAGCAGTGAGCCTGGAGCCTTTCTGCAAACAGGGCATGAGTCAGGGGAACACCTGTCACTGTGGCTAAGGGCGTCTGCCAAATGCGGTAAATGTAAAGGAACACTCTGAATGGGACGTCAGCCTCTTACAGCGCACACACCCACATACAGTCAGACACTAGGGGCAGGTTTGAGGTGCCAGTAAGCCTGAATTGCATGTCTTTGGACTGCAGGTGGAAACCAAACAAAATACGAAAAATATTATAAAATGAAAAGTTTTTTCATTGCAGTCACAGATTTTTATAAAATAGTTTTCCCATATGGGAAACAGGAAACTAGTCCCCATAAGGTAAAAAAAATATGTGTATTTATCACATTGTAGGGACATTTTGTCCCCACAAGGTAAGGTGTACCTGGACCACAGACACACACACACACACACACACACACATATCTGGAGACAGGCCATTGTGTCATCAGAGTGCAATTAATAAAATCTTCAACTCTTTATTTTTTTATTACTGTTACTCTTAATCACTCAAAATAATGACTGATGACCTTCCCAGCTGTGTATGTGTGTGTGTGTAAATTTTCATAAGCAGGCCTAAATCTGTCAAATATCAATGGTGTATCTGGGCAGAGAAAACCATGCAGATTTTGTTCAAGCTAACTGTTAATGAGACTTAATGACAACATACTGTAGCTGAAGGACGCATGCTACAGTGGAAATGTTTAGTTACCAGTTTAGTGACCAGTCTGTTTTTATGGATTAAAATTTTGCCACCAGGTTTACTGCGAGATGCTGGCAGACGGGGGATGGACCGTGTTTCAGAGGCGCACCGGTGGGGATGTGCCCTTCGACAGGAACTGGACGGAGTATAAAAATGGATTCGGAAACGTACAGTGTAAGGGTCACTCAAATCGGCAGCACTGTTTGTCTTTATAGCTGAAGTAGAAACTCTATTCCCAAGTCGAGCATACTTGTTTGACAATTAACTCCAAACACTTTGTGAACTCTGAGTGCTAGGGTTGCATGGTAAACTGGTATGGGGAAAAAAAACAAGTACTGGAACTTTGAAAACAGTACAATACTTTTATTATGTGAATGGCTATTTGTGTTGGCCGAAAGGAATGTATCTCTTTACGCTCAATACTGACTAGGATGTCGCTGCTGTAATGGTGTATTGTGGAAAATGAACGAGCAGTGGCAAGGAAAGGTGCACTTTGTCTCTTGGTTCAGAGAAGGCATGGCAGCAGCTTCAGCCCAAAATGAAACACGGCGATGTTCCGACTATATAGTTGATGAAAAAGGCGCGCTTCTAGATAAGGCGGTACAAGCGCTGTTTTAAAGTTTCTCGTAAAGGGAGGCAACATGTCCGACCTGGCCAGACGTTTGTCAAACAAGCTTTCCAATCTTTCTAGGAATTCAAAGACCGACAGGTGATAGTTGACTAGTTCGCCCCCCTGTCATGGCCAGGAATGAAATCAGAGTGGTTAAAAAGCCTCTCCGCAGCAGTAATATGCATATGCAATATTCATACATAATCTACAGTGATATGCGGTCCATTTCACGAGTAATATGCATATTCATACATAATCTACAGTGATATGCGGTCCATTTCACGAGTAATATGCATATTCATACATAATCTACAGTGATATGCGGTCCGTTTCACGAGTAATATGCATATTCATACATAATCTACAGTGATATGCGGTGAATTTCATGAGTAATATGCATATTCATACATAATCTACAGTGATATGCGGTCCGTTTCACGAGTAATATGCATATTCATACATAA
>JAODUD010000062.1:26578425-26593927 GCA_026784285.1 Stomatorhinus walkeri
AACTTGTGTTGTTCTTAGACTAGGAAATACTACTACTACTGTATATTTAAAAACCCGCGAAGTCGTGAATCCGCGATCAGTGAACCGCGAAGTAGCGAGGGATCACTGTACTGCATATATTGTCTTTAGAAAGCGAATGGGCTAATCTACAGACCGGACTACCCAAGCTTGCGGAGGAATTGCGGTGTGTCTCTCTCTCTTTGTGTGTTATTCTGTGGTTAATGGCAGCACCTATGTTTCTGAACACTGAACCAGATTCTTTTTATGACGTAATCTTGTCCTGTATGCAAAATATGTCCTAAACTAATAAACTGGGTTTGTGTCCTATTTCTGTCCAAGGTTTGAATTAGCTCTATCGAAGCCTGCGTCACCCCCCAGAACTACTCCAGTCAAATGAAAGTGATGGCGTCCCAATTGTGCAACAAGACGAGCGATTAGATTTGATGTCCATCTGCATCATTATGATGCAGTCGAGCAACTTGCAAGATTTAGTCAGCCTAATTCAAATTCCTAGAACTTCCCTGCTATTCTTTATCAGAATCTTAATAGGGATTCCTAAACATAGTGTATAATCCATCCATCCATCATCTATACCTGCTTATCCTACTGGGTCACAGGGGGTCCGGAGCCTACCCGGAAGCAATGGGCACGAGGCCAGGTCCCAGAGGTGTGAGGCAACAGTGCTAACCACTGCACCACCATGCCGCCCCTAGTGTATAATCATGACAATATAAACAATATATATAATAAGACAGAGGTAGTGAAGTAGAAATAAGATGTGTAAATAACAGAGATATAAGGTGAAGCAACCAAATGTATGGTGCAAATGGTTGGGGTCTGTTCAAATGAGCTTAAGAAGACAATAAGAGGATGAAGCTCATAGAGTAGGTGATTGGATATGAAGCAGTGAGCTTCTCATTGGTTTGTATTTAAGAGGGCAATGGTCTGGGGAAAGAAGCTGTTCGGGTTGTGCTTTGACCATGTGTCCATGGTGAGAGAGGTTGGACATTAATTTCCTGGCTCTTTTCCTCATCCTTCATGAGTACAGGAATTAATGCAGGGGTGGGCGGGGGCTGACAGCCAGTCATTTTCCCTACATATCACACAATTTGTTGTGGTTTCCACTTAGAGTATGATGATACAGAGCCAAACCAGATTATAACCGATTCTATGACAGCCACGTACCACTTCTTTTGTTATAGTTTATGTGATCATTTCTTCGACTGACATAAGGAGTACAGATGCTGTTGGGCCTTCAGATGCTGGTGATATTATTGTCCCATCTGAGGTCTTATTGCATGGTGGTGCTTACTTTCTTTTGGTAGCTGGGCTCATCGACATTTTTGATGTGTCCAGTCAGGTTGGTGTTGTCTGCAAAATTAAGGAGCTTTGCAGAGTCGCTTTGTGAAGCAGGGAAATGCACCCTTTTAGAGCACTAGTGCTGAAGAAGAGACCATCTGAAATGTGGTTGCCCAACTGCTGGTCAGGAAGTCCTTAAAATTATTTTCAGACCCTTTGCTAAACCTCCAGTTTGTTAAGTGGCAAAGCATGTATGAGCCTTAAACTGCCATCTGGAGATGCAGAATCCATACAGGAGCCAAATGACCCAACATGGAGAGACGTGCCCCTCAGGGATGTGCTGAAGAGCCCGTTGGGTTTGAACGTTCGAGTTTTTTGGCTGCCAGGAACACTGAGAACCAGGTTAAAGCCAGCTGGCTGGCAGGTAATAGGAAGGTGCTCTGGGTGCGATATGGCACTGTGCCGGAAAAGCAGTGTTAATGTCAGTGGCTGGTGGGCGGTCCTGGCGTTTCATCTGCCTCCGGTTCTGGGGAATAAGGATTGCACCACAATTGCTCCCTTTACAGAGGTTGTCTGCATATTTTAACACCATAATGGTAATCTGATCATGTAATTTAATAATGTATTAAAAATCTAATTCATGGGGAGTAAACCTATTTTTCTAATGAAATTAACAATTTGCACACCATCCACAGTCTGACAAAATGAATTACATAATTGAATAAAACAAGTATATTCATAATTGGTTCATCAGTATACTGTAATAATTTCAATTTCCCTCTTAATAACTTATGAATTGATAATTATAATTTCTCTGCCTCTCTCCTTTCCCTGTTCTCGTCCACTCCCTGTTTCTTCTTCCCTGTTCCTGGGTCTGGCTTCTCCCTCTTTTCCCTCCCTCACCATTCATCTCTCTCATCCCGTCCCCCACAGCTCGGCATACGATGTGCATCTCTGCCAGAAGGTGGCGGTGAAGAAGCTGTCGCGGCCGTTCCAGTCACTCATCCACAGCCGGCGCTCGTACCGGGAGTTGCGCCTCCTGAAGCACATGAAGCACGAGAACGTAAGAGGAAGAGTCATCTTCTGTTCGTGTAGCAGCCTCGCTTACTGAAGGCCTTAGCTTTGTGCATCTCATATAAATGTCTGTGTTACAAAGTGACACCATGAGCGACATATATGCCATAGTAACTCCACTCATATGTCTATAGATGCATCGAACAAGCTTCTTGATGAGCTAGTATGAGCTTAACGTTATATATAGGCACTGTAACCTCACACTCCCACAGTTAGAGGTTTAAACCTCAACCCTGCATTGTGTGTGTGGAAATTGCATGTTGTTCAGGGTTCTTCTGGGTATGATGGCTCACATGCTGTTCGGTGAATTGATTTCTCCAAATTGCCCATAGGTTGTGACTCTGTGTATTGCTTTGTGATTGGCTGGCGGCCTATCCAAGGTTTGCCCCTACCTTGTGACCGGTGCACCCTTGGATAGGTTCCAACCCCCTGCTTGCTCTGTACTGGATTAATGTTAAGAAGATGGGTCGATGCTATCCTTATGTCACATGCAGGATGTGATGTAACGCATGCTCGCACCCTTACTTGTTCTAGATACAATTTGCGTCCAGTAAACATTGAAACTCTTTCTCTGTTTAGGTCATAGGACTGCTAGATGTCTTTACTCCCGCCTCATCTCTGGAAGACTTCAATGAGCTGTGAGTGCCTGTGAGCTACTGGAATTTGTCCGATGCAGATTTGCCATCCTCTGTAACATTCCTTTGCTCCCCCAGGTACCTCGTCACCAACCTGATGGGGGCAGACTTGAACAACATAGTGAAGTTCCAGCGGCTTTCAGACGAACATGTGCAGTTTCTTATTTACCAGCTCCTCAGGGGCCTCAAGGTGAATTCCTACCCGACACCATCATTTTCTAAGCCTCTTTGCCAATGTTTCCCAACTCAGTCATCAGGGACCCCAGACAGTTCACATTTTTGCTCCCTCCCAGCATTCTATCACATTTTCGCTCCCTCCCCCCTCCCCTACCGGGGACTGTGTGGGGGTCCCCAAGGACCAGGTTGGGAAACACTGGTCTATGCAATTCCCAGAAGCTGTTTGCCTGTGTAGATAACTTTCCCTTCTAACTAGTGAAAAATATAGGAGCCACTGTGACCCTTTTCTGGTGCTGAAATGCCTTATTAATCTGAAGTTGTTCTATCACCATCTGACATTCTTTTTTCCACTTTTACTCACCAGTACATTCATTCAGCTGGACTGATTCACAGAGTAAGTTCCAATTTCCTTTGCCATCTACTCTCAAAAAGATATCTGCTGTTTTTAACAGATTTTCTGGGTTTAGTTGTACTGCAAGCGATACTTCCTGAGTCACCCGAAGGCCTTTACTGCATATTTTAATAGTTTTGCGTCTGTGACTCTTTACCTGGGTTTGTTTAGAAAAGTGTGGGCTTGTTTGGCAGGTTTGGCTCTTAACGCCCCTTCTCTGTCTGTTATCTTGGTTTGCACAGGACCTGAAGCCAAGCAATGTAGCTGTCAATGAAGACTGCGAGCTAAGGGTAAGGTAGAGCGGCTCCCCCGGAGGTCTGGAGGGGCAATCGCGGTCCAGCTGAACGGTGGCAGGGACACACTGAGCCAGTCTGCCTCTGTGCCCCCTCAGATCCTAGACTTCGGGCTGGCAAGGCAGACGGATGATGAGATGACAGGATATGTGGCGACTCGCTGGTACCGAGCGCCTGAGATCATGCTCAACTGGATGCACTACAACCAGACAGGTAACCATATAGAATTAAAAACTAGCACAGTGACACCAGAAGCCCATACTTCAGTACCCATCAGTCAGAGCAATGGATACTACTATATTTCAGTGTCATTCGAAATCTGATATTGTGGCTAAATATTATTTCTATATGTGAGTAATGCATTGCTAAAAAATACCTAGTAGTAAAAATGTGTTTGATTTCTTCTGCCATAACGCTGAGTAATGTCTGTATGTGAAAATATTTTTTAAATATTTTTATTATGTTTTCTTGGATGCCTAGTTGGAACAAAGAGTATTCTTATTGCACTACATGTATCTTTAGAGGGATTTTATAGAGCATTATATAGAGTTACTGTATATTCTTTGCATTCCTGTTAAATAGACTTTGGATGTACTAGAAGCTAATACGATATGTAACTCACGGTCTAATGATGTTATGTATGATCTTGCAGTGGATATCTGGTCAGTAGGCTGCATCATGGGAGAACTATTGAAGGGGAAGGTGTTGTTTCCCGGCAATGACTGTATCCTTCACAGAGCGCGAGGATGAAGGAGAGTGGTTTTAACGTGTTAATGGGCTGTCGCCCTGGTTTGGATGGGTGTGGATGCTCACATGGGTGTTGGAATGGCCTTCACCTTGCTTCTTAGACATCGACCAGTTGAAGAGAATCATGGAGGTCGTGGGCACGCCGACACCGGAGCTTCTGAAGAAGATCTCATCCGAACACGTAAGAAAGGAAACAGTACTAATTCATATGGTGCTACGTATACTGAAATCACTAATGTTTAACTCTATAAAGACTCACTGTCTGAATCATTTCTCCTAAAACTCCTTTGGAAGGAATGAGCAGCTCAAAGAGCCTACAGAAATTTACATTTATACCCAACCTGATTTCTTTGGGCTTTTGAGAGTAAATCGTGTGTCTGACCTTAGTGCCGCAATGATGTAGTTTTATATATAGGCTGAATCAGTTCAATCAGTAGAATATTTCCTTTCACAACAGAGTGGGGATGGGAAGGTGGAGAGAGAGGCTGGGGTTCCAAAACGGGAGACAGAGGAGATGGGAGTGATCCAGAGAGAGGAAGAGGTGAGGGTCAAGAGAGGCCAAAAGCGGGTGGAGAAGGGAGGGCAGCAATAGAGCAAGTAGGTCAGGGGAGCTTATTTGTTGCCATGGAGTTTCATTCAGCAAAGTTCCTGGAAGAGCTGTCTGCAGAGGTCACTAAGGGCAAAGGTGTCCCTGTCCCACAAAGCAGTGAAACGGGAGGGGTAAGAATGGGAGAGATCTAGAAGTTAGGAGGCACGAAGAAGAGAGGGTCAATAAGTGGCGGAAAACGCATCTGTCCCTG
The DNA here is from genome assembly GCA_026784285.1 of Stomatorhinus walkeri. Taxonomy (NCBI): domain Eukaryota; kingdom Metazoa; phylum Chordata; class Actinopteri; order Osteoglossiformes; family Mormyridae; genus Stomatorhinus; species Stomatorhinus walkeri. The sequence continues at coordinate 26,583,842 of JAODUD010000062.1, forward strand.
GTTTTTAGTAGTTTTGGTCATATTTAAGTTAATGAAATTGATACAGAAGTGAAGAAGGGTCATTTTTTCCACTTTATTGCAGCCACTTAAGATATGAATCTGTTTTTAAACTTTACCGTATATGAACGAAAGTATCGGGACTCCTGGTCATTACACCTACAGGAACTTTTATGACATCCCATTCTAAATCCATAGGCACCAATTTGGATTTGGTCACCACTTTGCAGCTATAACAGCTGCCAGTCTTCTGGGAAAGTTTTCCACAGGATTTTGGGGTGTTATGGGAGTTTTTGCCCATTCATCCAGAAGTGTTTTTGTGAGATCAGACACTGATCACTGGAACTAAGGGGCCCAGCCCAACCCCTGAAAAACAATGCCATACCATTACCCTCCTCCACCAAACTGTACAGTTGGCATGATGCAATCAGGTAGGTAATGTTCTCCTGTCATCTGGCAAACCCAGACTCATGCATCCGACTGCCAGACAGAGAAGCATGATTCATCAATCCACAAAACACATTTCCACTGCTCCAGTGTCCAGTGGCTGTGTGCCTCATACAACTCCATCCAACGCTTGGCATGCACTTGGTGATTTGAAGCTTTCATGCTGCATGCCATGGAAGCCAATTCTATGAAGTTGCCAGCACACAGTTTTTGTGCTGGAATTAATGCCAGAGGAAGTTTGGCACCCTGTGGTTATTGAATCAACTGGGCACTGGTGACTTTTACGCACTATGCGCCTCAGCACTCAGCGACCCCACTCTGTTACTTTACATGGTCTGACACTTTGTGGCTGAGTTTCTGTTGTTCCTAAACGCTTCTACTTTATAATAATCCCACTTCCAATTGACTGTGGAACATCCAGCATTTAGTAGAAATTTCACAAGCTGACTTATTGCAAAGGTGGCATCCTATGACAGTGTCATACTTGACTTCACTGAGCTCTTCAGAATGACACATTCTTTCATAAATGTTTGTAAACCTGACTGCATGGCTGGGTGCTTTATTTTATACACCTGTGGCAATGTGTCTAAATGAAACACCTGAATTCAATGATTAAGAGGTGTGTATCAATATTTTTGTCCACATATTGTATTTTCAAACTTTGGGATTTAAAAAATATGTTTTTCTCATATACCCAGTGGCCACTTCATTAGGTACTTCTACATGGTACCAGGTAGGACCCCCAATTGTCTGTAGAACCACTTCAAGGATTGACAAGTTCAAAGTGCTTTCAGATAAGCCTTTCTGCACACCACTGTTATATCTTTGCACTTTAGACTCTTCTGTTAGCTTTAATGAGTCTGGCTATTTTCTCTTAGACATCTTTTACTAATGGCGTGTTTTTGGACACAGAACGGCTGCTGACTGGATGCTTTTTTTGTTTATCTCACGCTTCTCTGTAATATACTCCAGAGTCTAGACACTGTAACGTGAAAATCTAAGGAGATTAGCCATTTCTGAGACACTGGAGCCACCATCTCAGGCAATGACAAATAGACTGTGCTTAAAGTCATTTAGCTCGGGTGTCTTAGCTGATTAAATGCTTAATTGTATAACGGTTGAACCCCTAGACCTTATATGCATGCTATATATATTCATTTGCAGCCACATATAATCGCTGCTTGGAGGAGCAGGTTGTTTGCGTTAAACTGTAGGTGAAGCTATTAAAGTAGACAATGAGTGTATTTTCACTCCTTCAAATCTGGAAGGCAGATGCTGCATGTAAACATTTGCAGCTGGTCTTGCTGACAGTCCTTTTGTGTTCACAGGCACAGAAGTACATTGAATCCCTGCCCTACATGCCCCAGCAGGACCTGGGGAAGCTGTTCCGGGGAGCCAATCCGCTGGGTGAGAGGGTGTCATGTGGCAGTAGTGGTGATGCAGTATGTTTCTGTGACATGGTAGAATTCCATTGGAAATATTATCTGTAGGATCTTTGCTATGAAATTTTCCTATTTAAGCCCACTAGATTTACTTTTGAATGACTAAAATACATTTTCTATGGTTACCAACAACCCCTCACCATTTTACGGTAGTAGAATAGACTTGCCTCTTATCCCAGTTATGTCTAATCATAGACAGGATGGGCTTTAACTTGGCAAACTCCTAGAATGGATATGCTGGAATTCTGCCCTAGAGCCATACTTCTAATCAGCATTTCTTCACAGTGATCAAAAACTTGAGAATATACACCATAGCAGTCAAAAGTCTGCACGCACCTGCTTTTAATGCATTCCTATTTATTTTAGCAATGCTATTCATCTTACAGTATGCATAATACGTATCAGATATGGCAACAATTAAAAGAAATGTTCTGCATCTCACATTTTCTCACATTTTAGCCATTACAGCATTGTAGACTCTTGGTATTTTTTCAACCAGCTTCCATGTGTAGCCACCAGGAATGCTTCTCCAACAGTGCTGCATGAGTTTCCATAAATTTTATGCGCAAATTAGCCACCTTGCTCTTACTGTTCAATCCAACTCGTTCCAAAACCAACTCTTCATGGTTTTTGGCGGGGATTGTGGGGGCCAGGTCAACTGTCACAGCACTCCATCTCTTTCCTTGTTCACAAGTTAATACAGCTTTTGTATAACCTCGAGGTGTGTTTAGGGTCATTATCTTTTTGAATAAACTATTGATTTTCATTTTAGGCCTTTGTCTGGTTGGGAATAACATTAAAGCTGTAACATGGTATGAACTGATGCCACTTGTCTCTCAGCTGTGGATCTTCTGAAGCGGATGCTAGTTCTGGATTGCGATGGGCGTGTGACGGCTAGCGAAGCCCTCTCGCACCCCTACTTTGCACAGTACCACGACCCTGACGACGAGCCAGAAGCCCCTGCTTACGACCAGACTCCCGAGAGCAAGGACCGCACCCTGGAAGAGTGGAAAGGTGAGTTTCAAGAAGGTGGGGAGGGAGAGAAATGAGAAGGCAGGGCTGAGCTTTGAGATCCTGTCGATTATGTGATGTTACCCAACTGAGACTGTACACATCCTCATTAAAATGGACTAGTGTAAGCATGGTCTGTCCAGTCTCATGGATACCGTTACCATGGCTGTACCACACAGAGATAAGCCATAAAAATGTAACCACTGCCTAACATTGCAATACACATTACAGATACTAATATTCCAGAAAAGCTAGATGCAAATGCTAACTCAACATCTTGATCGACACCCAGCTTAAAATCTGACATTTATCTCTAACCCTTTGCATTCATTATGACGCCTATTGATGTGAGTCGGTCAATATGACCAGCTGGCTGCGATACTCACTGCATCTTGGGGCGGTGGCTGCATGATGCAACCACGGCAACAGGAATTTATGTTGTTTTGCGTCCAAGAAAAAGGGGAGTCCCCCAGGCTAAAGCATACACGTCCCAACAAGCTCAGTTTACTATTCAGTCTAAAAGGCTTCATTCCAAATGCGTGCAATGACACTTAATTTGATCCAAAAATTATAAGCGGACATTACAGACATTATGAATGTCTTTGTGTTCCTTCCTTCCAGCTTAAAGATGGCTGTCTTTTTGAAAACCCAGTCTTAGAATTGCTGTTCTTCTTTACTTATCCAAACCCTCCCCTCCCCCACTACAGAGCTGGTGTTTGAAGAAGTCAAAAGTTTCAAACCCCCTGGTAATAAACAGGATAGTTTGGAGGCGGAGCCGTAAGGGGCAACCCTGACCCATTTGTACTTTCTCTGTCTATCCTGAGGACGGACGGCCCCCTTCGCTTGGCTGGCTGTCAGTCAGCAAAGTGGGGCGGAACCAAAGAGACTTCTAGCCAACCAGAGAAGATAGTTCTTCCTTTGGCATGACTCCCACAACCATCTTCTGTCTGTCCATCATTCTGCAAAAAAATGAACTCTAATGACTATGAGAATGAGGTATTACTTGAAAAATACCTATGGCCCGAAGGTATGCAATTTTTTTGCATTTCTTTTAACTCTTTTTATGTTCTCTACCCCATTTTGCCTATATTAATTTGAATTAGTGAGAGTCCCTTTAAAAATGGCTGTCTGACTCATGTCCTAAAGCGAACTACTAAGACAGGTGTCACACCCAGTCACACACAGATCTATTCTCCAAAACAAACCATGTGATTGTCAACACAATTTACTTGCTGTGTTAAGGTGCCTGGATAGAGGTTGAGTCTCATTGACAGGCTGGAAGGAGGACCAGGCTCTCGGTAAACTGACTATTGAAAAGAAGAAGGAAGAATTCATATGCCTGACTCATACCCTGTGCTTCCTGGGATGCCCCCATAAAAATATATATAATAATAATAATAATAAAAACTTTACCGGGTAAGTGGTTGGAGGATGAATTTATTTATATCTAGCAATACCTGCAGAGTAATGGAGCATCAGAATCAGAATCATACACGATTGGTCCAAAAGAACTCTCCTGTCAGCTTGGTAATCATCTGCCCTCAGGACCCTGCCTTTATCAGACTTTGTCCCTGGTCCCCTGCATGTCTGTCGTTAAAAACGTGCAACTCGCTCGCTCCTGCAGGCGACTCCTCCCTTTGCAGCACCACAGCGTTTGAGCCTGCAGGCTTATTCGCTTCGCTTTATTATTCACCAATAAAGCTACTGGTCACACCACGCGATCTCAATGGCTATTGTTTTTTTTTCTCCTTGATAACATAAAAAATTAACTTACAAGTAGCCTATTTTTCATTAAGATTAACATGGGAATTATGGCTATAAACTTAGAAAATAAAACGTAATCGCCTAAATCTAAGAAACATTTGAAATTTCAACATTTGAAATTATTTTATTAAAATTGTGTTTTGGCATATAATTGCTATTATGACAAATATGCATGTATACAAAAGATAGCTATTAAGTACTAAATTTGTTTATTAAAATGTCATGCGGTCTTGTTTACTTCTAAAGCTCTATGGAAACTTTTTTATTCATAAATTACCTTCAGTTTCATTCCTAATCGCGCGAATGCACAGCAGTTGTAAGGAACTACACTGTTCAGAAATAAATAAACAAATAAAAAACAGCAACAAAGACACAAAAATGAAAAATATTGCAGGATACTGTGGGGAAGGCTGTATGACGCCCTAAAACGAAGGGGAGGCGTGAGATACTGCAGATCACAAGGAAGGGGAACGGATTGCGTGTTCAAGTTACTATAAGCAAGAGTGAGTGCAGGAAGGGTGTGAGAGCAAGGTGCGACGAGAAGGGCTGGAGGAAGCGTACGGATTGATTTGGGTTAGATCATAATCGACATGTCAGGTCGGATACGGCAAGGCTTTTATCGTCAGGAGGTGAACAAAACTGAATGGGAAGTGCCGGAGAGGTACCGGGAGCTGCGGCAGGTCGGGACAGGGGCTTACGGCACGGTGTGGTAAGTCCCAAACCTACTCTGTCAGCGTCGCGGTACTTCTTTGTTTGTGGACTGATCCGAGATTTCTCCAGTAATGATTTGTCAAACCGAAAATGCTAGAGAAACGAGAAAATATAATCTATCCAAAATGAAAAGATTTTAAATAATCAGCATGCAGGATTTTATACAAATTATTTTACATGGTGAATAGGAAAACCAGTGCATTGGTGTAAGAAATCCCGGTAAGACGATTCTTGTATCAGTAATTACTTAACATTATAGTTGCAGGATCGTGTATTCTGAGATTCCCTTCAGTTACTTTTCTTTTTAACCCCCGTAGTCCTGTGTCTCAGAAACCCCACCGATCTTCTTCACTCCCCGATCGGCGTGAAAAGGATTTCTCCCCCCATTGTAAAGCACTTATAACAAAAAGTCCCCCGCCCCAGTTTTATTGTTCGAAATCGGCGTGCAGAAGTAGGCGCATTATCATTGATCGGAATCGACGGCGTAACGTGCAAGTGTTTTAAAACTCGTTAAACTTAACGTTATGACAGTTTTCCGGGTTGACACTGCGAATGCTATTTTAGTAGTAAATGCAAAGGAAATCCCCGCCTATTATTTTCTGCTCGACCTGGGCGTCTGCAAACCGCACGTCAGTTGCCGTTGAGTTATTTTCAGCGCAACGTTACCGCCATAAAACGCACGTGTCGGCGCTTCCTGCAATGTCTCGTTTACGGGGTGACGGGGCTTGGAGGTGCACCTGTAGTCGCCTTTAATATACCAGGACCCAGCTTCATCTCTCTAGTAAGCGTTTTCAATGGCCCCCAAAACAAAAGTAAGAAAGCAGAAAGTGTAAAACATTGCAGCCAGTGTTGTGAAACAGCACTTCCTGGATTGCAGGCTGCCCATACTGAGGTGAGGCAGCACGAAGACATGGGTGGGCCTTTCTGCAAATCCACAGTTACCATTATCCACCCCCGGCCTCCCCTCCCCCCTGGCCTCTGACAACCGCCCACTTCCCCTGCTCGTATGAATGGCCCTGAACTGAGGTGTCTTCATATTCACTTCTTAAAATAAATTGGCAATAATTCCATTGCAATGTCAGCGACAAAAACCTTTATTGTCCATAACTGCCAGAGGACACAACAGTGTCACAAATATTGTTAATTGAGAATATTAATTAACTCAATGTACCAAACCATTAGGCATTGTTATTAACCTCATTATAATACAATTATAATGGTACAATTGTAATGGCACCCAAAATATGGTTAGCATCTAGGTAAATTGTACTATGGCTGTCTATGTGATACATCTTTGTCCTTTGAGTGTTTAAAAGTTAGTTCTAGGTCGTTTTGCCCACAAAGCCCACCAGCAGTGCTGTGTCTCAGGTTCAGTATCTAACTACTGATTTCCCCAACTCACGGGGAGCTTTGTGGCTGTTGACCGCATTCACCAAGGGTTTGGGCAGGTTGGTGACTGCTGACCATCGCCCACTAGATGGCCTTTGTCTCCTCAGCTCGGCGCTGGACCGCAGGACTGGGGTAAAAGTGGCCATTAAGAAACTCCACAGGCCCTTCCAGTCGGAGCTCTTCGCCAAACGAGCGTACCGCGAGCTCAGGCTTCTGAAGCACATGAAGCATGACAACGTGAGCCCCCACGCCACTCCATCCTTCCTTCAGTCTGCCCTACACCCTCAGTCATGTACCTGGGCAGCCATTTTGCTAACCAGACACAGTGAAAGCTTCATCCCGGGGTTAGAAATTATGCATCATAAAATTCCATTCTAACACGGCACACTCACACCTAAATTAACTGGCCTCCCTGGAAAAGTACCAGCTAACAAACTAATCTGCCAGGTGTATGTCAGCTCCAGCTGCATTCATTGTGCTCTCTCTGCTTCTATCATAAATGTAACTAGTGCACAACAAGAAGCTTCTTCCCATTCAGAATGGCTCCTTTAAATCAACTGGACTCAGCCTTGTACTTCACCTGGAGTAGTTCAGGGTAACACCTTCCTCAGGGCTTAGGGGTTCCGTAGTGATTTTGGTATTAATACTCTTAAAATTCATGTGTCAGGTATTAAACACTCACTGACCAGCATGTAAACTGATATATTACACTTCTGTACTCTGTAGCACGTATCGACTCAATGCCCCTGTAACCCTGACAATCCAAATAATATTCTGAATTATAATATTCATAATAATGAGTAATAATAATCATTTTACTGAGACACACATATAAAACATTTTTAATTTGTTTCCTAGCTCTGTGTTTTACCAGAGCACCGCATGCAGTACTATAATAAAACAATAAAAATGATTCCAGCAATAAATTAAGTTGCTCTATCCGTCAGCTCTGACCACTAATTATAAAAATGTTCCATAATTAAGTACCGGCAATATAAACAAAGGAGCTGTGTATTATGTATAGTAGTCAGAAATTTAGAAATGCAGTTTCATGATTGTTGCTGTGTCCCCTTTAAGATCTTTAATGGCTTCTCTAACAGTGCCTCCTGGGGTTCTGTAACTCCTGGCCTATCCCTTTTGTACCCATGTGCCATGGCTAATTCTCTGAACCTCGCCTCCTCTCTGTCTCTCATCTTCTGTTGGCTGGGAGCAGGTGATTGGACTGCTTGATGTCTTCACTCCTGAGATTTCCCTGGACAGGTTTCAGGATTTGTGAGTATTGCTGTCTTCGTCTGCCGGTCCCACTGGCTCATTATCGGTCACCTGACAAGGCGTGATCCGGTTACGTGTTTCACAATGAAACCTCGGTTCCAGGTAGCCATATGTGTTTTATGTCATTCACACGCTAACATAGTGCAAATGCTAACATAATGGGAACCATAAACTACATAATAATTACTCATTGTCATTTAATGAGTTTTTAACTGTAATTTCTGTTTAAATGTGCACTACAACCTGTATTTTACTTAAACTAAACATATTTTTATTGCGCTTATAACCAGTAAGACTGGTCTATGTGGCTCACATTTTCATTCCATTGTTACATGGAATCTCAGAGGTTCCTTGAATGACTGGCTCATTAGAGTGTAGATTTGAACGACATGTCTCTCCCCCCCCCCCACTCTGTGGCAGTTACCTGGTGATGCCCTTCATGGGTACAGATCTGGGCAAGCTGATGAAGCTGGAGAAACTGTCAGAGGAGAGGGTGCAATTCCTTGTGTACCAGATTCTCAAGGGACTTAAGGTCAGCCGCCACACATCAGCACACTGATACTGGGCCATTAACCAACATATACACGCTATCACAAGGGAACTTTAATGCTCGGGTTTTCCCAGGCTGACGCGCAGGGGTCTCTACTCAAAAGGGGCTTCAGCTAACCTGTTAAGTAAAATTTTAACCCCGCCCCCAACCCTGATCTGAATTTCTCCAGCTTTAATTTCCATGGCTTGCAGAGCAATTATATCAATAATGGGTCCTTGAGCAAGGTTTTTAACCCCAGAAACTTCTCCAGGGGCACCACATTAACAGCTGATCCCTACATGTGGCTCTCACATATATTAAGAGATTAAGATGGGATATGTTTAATGAATTCATGTGTACTAAAAGTAAGAACCTTTCTATCTCCCTACACAGTACATCCACTCAGCTGGAGTCATTCACAGGGTGAGTGACCTTTGACCTGGGGGGTGAGAACAGGGCCGGCACTTATTTCAGCTGTGTATGTGGGAGGTGCATCTGTCTCTTTTCGCTGATGCAGTGTTTTTATATTCCAAAAGGACCTGAAGCCAGGAAACCTGGCTGTCAATCAAGACTGTGAGCTCAAGGTACGCCACTAATGAACCCTGCAACCTATAAGAAATGTATCAGGTCAATATTTTTCATTGGCTATGGTTTTTAATGTTTAATAATAACCGTTGGGATGTTCTGGAGTATCTGGAGTTTGCGGGTTTTCTCTGGGTACTCCTATTTTCAACCACAGTCCAAAAGCATGCAGTTAGGTGAATGGGTATATCTGAATTGCCAATAGTGTGTGTGTGTGTGTGTGTGTGTGTGTGCGTGTGTTTGTTCTGTGAGGGATTGGTTTTCCATCCAGGATACCCCCAAACTGTGACCTTTGTGGCCTGTGAGTCTATACTGACTGAAGTGTCTGCAAAATGCGTGTCTGTATTATGTAGCTATATGCCATTGGGACTTGTTAATTCATATTAATATACATACTGTAGCTGTTACTTTATATAATTTAGCTGTGTCTAGTTAAAGTACAGCAGGAAAGTGGTCCACTGTTCTAGATCCTGGACTTCGGGCTGGCTCGACAAGCTGACAGTGAGATGACCGGCTATGTGGTCACCCGCTGGTACCGGGCCCCCGAGGTCATCCTCAACTGGATGCACTACACCCAGACCGGTGAGTTGGGACAGATGAATCATTTCAGGTTGCTATATTATATAAACCCTGACTGTTATACCTCTGTCTTCGATAACTGTTTATCCACTAAAGGGAGTATTTCTCAGCTGGTGGGTTGGGACTGTTTTCATTAGGTTGCGGAGAGTTTCTAGAAAAAACACCAGGTGATGACTTTGAGCGCTGCCATCTCCCACCCCAGTTGACGACTTTGACCGTTGCCATCTCCCACCCCAGTTGACGACTTTGACCGCTGCCATCTCCCACCCTTGTTGACGACTTTGACCGCTGCCATCTCCCACCCCAGTTGACGACTTTGACCGTTGCCATCTCCCACCCCAGTTGACGACTTTGACCGCTGCC
>JAODUD010000062.1:26594027-26609166 GCA_026784285.1 Stomatorhinus walkeri
TTGCCATCTCCCACCCCAGTTGACGACCTTGACCGTTGCCATCTCCCACCCCAGTTGACGACGTTGGCCGCTGCCATCTCCCATCCCAGTTGACGACTTTGACCGCTGCCATCTCCCACCCCAGTTGACGACTTTGGCCGCTGCCATCTCCCAGCCCAGTTGACGACTTTGACCGTTGCCTTAATGTGGGTCCTGGGCCTAACTCAGTGATCAAGCATCTGTCCTAAGTATAAGGGGTTAGCTGGGGGCAAATTAACACAAAGTCATTCTACACCTATAGTAACTAAACGCATAGTAAATGTTGCCGCATGGAGTTTTGATAATGCTAGCCAACCACTAGCTAAGGTGCAACATTTAAGTCAAGCTGGGGATTTAGTGTCAGCCAATATTTCCCATTAGATAACCATCATATACAGCCATTTACACTGACAAATAGGTCCCCTCCTCAGTTCTAGGGCTACTTGAGATAAATGTGGAGACACTTTCCACATCTCTACAGATGAGGTTTCCATCTGCCATATAATTAGCCATCAGATGTGACTCAGACATAATGTGTTTTTGAGCAATTTGGGATGAACCATAAGAAACTTGGCATGATGTTCACGAGCACTACACTGTCAGAAAAAAATGTACCAATTTGTACCTTTTGAGGGTACAATTACTTGTCACTGAGGCTGTACCCTCCTGGATCTGTCAATTGTACCCCAGCTGTAGGTAAGTGTACCCTTTAGTATAATTTAGGGTACAGAAATGGACTCTAAGGAACAATTTTGTATCATTGGAGGTACATGTTGTTGGTATCTTTGAGAACAAAACTGCACCAGAGCTGTATGCATTTCCTGACAGTGTAAGACTGTAAAAGATTATGCTATTTGCACATCTAAACTCGGAGTTCACTTACCTTCAGCCCTATTGTGTGCGTACTGATTGTGCTCTTCATTTTAGCTGGCCTTTCCTTCATTGCCCTATCATATGGAAATTTTGCATGTTCATACAGTGGTACCTTAGTTCTCGAACTCATTAGAACTCGAATTTCTTAAAAGTTGATCCAACCAGTTAGAAAAAGAAAATTACCTAGAGCTCGATCTGAATCTCAGAAAGCAAACCGTAAATGCCGACCTAAGATATCTTGTACGCGTGGGGAAATGAGTCGGGCGGCACGTCTCTCAGTGGAAACAAAGGGTAACGCTTCAGTCTCAGCCTTGCATTTGCTGTGATAGCATCGTGCATGTTTACACTAGCTGAGTACATATATTTAGACGGTAAAAATACATTTAGACAATGGTAGACAGTAACAGTAATTATTATATAATAAAATACATTTTAGAATAAAGATTTCTTATTAATTATTTTAATATTAATAATAAACCATTAATACATTTAATTATAATAATATTGTCGTTCCGAGCGGGGATGGAATGGAGACAAAGACGCAGGCGTCAGGGTTTCGGGGAATACGTTTAATTACAGGTAAGGCAGGCAAAACGCAGACGGACAACACAATGACCAGACTGGGGAAACAAACTGAAATGCGGACAAAATACGGAGGACTAATGACAACAACCAGAAACGGCTGATCACACAGGGATTCCACACGGGGTTAACGAGGGGGCGTGGCACACGGAGGGAGCGGACAATCGGGGCAGGACACATTGGTTTTTTTTAACTTTACACATTGTTTGGATACATTTATTTTCTTACTTTACAAATTACTGTTTTGATAAATGTGCTTAGATGCGTTTACTACAGTATATACTGTTCTTGTTTTATCCAGTTCATTTTGTGTTTAAATGCTAAAAAAAAAAAAAAACATTTAGGTGTAATTTTTTGGGGCCGGGAACCAATTCATTGGTTTTACATTATTTTTTATGTGGAAAATTTGATAAGAACTCAAACTTTTTAGGATTCAATCCGGAGTTCTGAATGGATTAAGTTCAAGTTCTGGGGTACCACTGTATTAAATATCCCTGTAGGCTCAGTGGAACTATAGCCTCTTATCATTTTTGGGTTTCAGTTTGTGATCCTGGTTCTGCGTGCATGGAAATTGCTTGTTCTCCGCAAGTTCATTGATCCTAAATTTGCTGGAAACAAGCAGTTATGGGAAATGGATGGATGTTTATGTTTCCTCTGGGCACTCCAGTTTCCCCCCACAGTCCAAGGACATACTGAGACTAATTGGAGTTACTAAATTGTGCATGTGTGAGTAAATGGTGTGTGAGTGTGCCCTGTGATGGGCTGGCCCCCTGTCCAGGGTTGTTCCCTGCCTCTTGCCCATTGCTTCCGGGTTAGGCTCCGGACCCCCCGCGACCCAGTAGGATAGGCGGGTTGGAAGATGGATGGATGGATGGATGGATGGATGTTTATCAAAATGCAGAGGAGTTTGAAACTGTGTGGCATTGATATTTGTGCAGTGTAAACTGAAACATCCTTCTACTCTCAGTGGACATCTGGTCGGTGGGCTGCATCATGGCGGAGATGCTGCTTGGAAAACCTCTATTCAAAGGTCACGACCGTATCCTGCTGTCACCTGACCAGTAACGTGTGTGATGCTGGGGTGCCTGTGTAGGCCTGCTGTCACCTGACCAGTAATGTGTGTGATGCTGAGGTGCTTGTGTAGGCCTGCTGTCACCTGACCAGTAATGTATGTGATGCTGAGGTGCTTGTGTAGTCCTGCTGTCACCTGACCAGTAATGTGTGTGATACTGAGGTGCTTGTGTAGGCCTGCTGTCACCCGACCAGTAACATGTGTGATGGTGGGGCGCCTGTGTAGGGCTGCTGTCACCTGACCAGTAATGTGTGTGATGCTGAGGTGCTTGTGTAGGCCTGCTGTCACCTTACCAGTAATGTGTGTGATGCTGAGGTGCTTGTGTAGGCCTGCTGTCACCTGACCAGTAACATGTGTGATGGTGGGGCGCCTGTGTAGGCCTGCTGTCACCTGACCAGTAATGTGTGTGATGCTGAGGTGCTTGTGTAGGCCTGCTGTCACCTGACCAGTAACGTGTGTGATGCTGGGGGCGCCTGTGTAGGCCTGCTGTCGCCCCCATCCCTCTCACACACATATCCATCACCTACACACCTGCCTTCTGTACCAGTTAACATGCTATAGTAAATAGGAAATCCTGTTCACTATTCAGAAAAACTAGAGGGTTATTGCAATAACTGCCAACAACTGGACCTTTCATACCTCGGTTATCAATGTAATTAACCCACCAAGACATTTGATTCTATATTGGGTAACCTTTGACCCTTGACCTGTGGAGAGCAGACTTGGATCAGCTGACAGAAATCATGAAGGTCACAGGCACCCCAACTCAGGAATTTATCATGAAACTGCAGAGTCAAGATGTAAGTCATGAACATGAATTTATATCTTGCCGTCGTGTTTTTGTCCCTGGTGCTTACAAGGGTGTGTATCATCAACCTAAAATGGCGTTAAAAATACTGTTCCTTTCAGTTAGACAGATCAATATTCCCTATTTTAAGGTGACTCAATGTATGATTTTACGTAGCATGGCAACGGAAAACACTGTAACTGAACATATTTCCATTACATTTTTGAAGTAACAGTGTAAACAAATGTTAAATTCCTATAGTCTGAACTGTTGTTTTGAGTGTGCCCTGGGAATAGTTAATGGTAAAGTGAGAACATTATGTCAGCTGCTGTAGCTATAAGACTTTGACCCGCTTATCTTTGTGGGAATGTTATGTTGGCTGTAATGTGAGCTTCCTTAGAGGTGCAAACAAAGTGAAGTTTCTTAAGACTGCATTCCCTTTCTACAGTTTGGTTATATTTTCTTCTGGTGAATATACAGCCGTGGAAAAAATTAAGAGAGCACAGCAACGGAGATCTCTGGCATTAGAAAGTTGCCCTTTACCTGACTGGTTTCCGGTCGTTCCCAGTGTCTCCCGCTTCACCTCATTCTTGTGTACTGCTGTCTTAGAAATATTGGACTTGGAAACAATCTGCTGCTCAGCATAGCCTTCTGCCAGTAGAACCATCATTAAACCAGGATTTAAAAATGAAGATTTGCTTAAAAATATCTCTTAATGTCTCTTAATGTTTTCCATGGCTGTGTGTGTATGTGTGTGTAGTCCAGGTATACCTTACCTTGTGTGGAACAAATGTCTCCATAAGGTGATGAATACCCTTTTTTTTTTTTACCTAAAATATGTGAAAACTCTATTTTATAAAAATCTGTTACTGTAATGAAAAAACTAAATAAGTTAAAACCTCTGTATATTTTTTTTTTGGTTGCTTATGGTTAGGGCTGGATAGGGGTTAAAGTTCCCATAGTTAGCATTAGCATTTTTCCCATAGAAATGAATGAGCGGTCCCCACAAAAAGGCATATATATATAATATTTTCAGCTATCTTTTGCGGTAACATTAATTTTAGTAATGCATTTAGCATATGTAATTCAACTAATAATGGAAATATGTACATTTCAAACACAATCCTTCCATAGTATGTGAGTTAATTTTTATTGCATGGTCATCTGACCAGTAAGTGACTGTTCATAATGTATGGGAAACACTGTGTGTGAAACCGCACTGTACTTTAATTGGGTGTGTTTGTCTTGTATCAGGCCAAAAATTACATCAAGAGGCTGCCAAAAGTTCAGAAGAAAGATCTGAAGGACGTCTTTGCCAACATCAATCCAGATGGTAACCAGATCAGTCTGTCATCAATTTGTCTTTCATGTATTTGCTCGATGTTGTGTTTTTATTCCATCCCAAAAGCATTCAGGATATACCGGATATAACAGCAGGATTTCCAATAAAAAGGAATTTAGCCCTCTAAGATTTATAGGAGTCTATTGTGGTCAATGTTTATGGGGGATGAGACATTAAGGGCCCGATTTACTAAGCAGGGAAAAGTAGTGTGAGGGTACAATCTAAAAAAGTGCCAGTAGAAGTGGCCAGTTCTGCAGGTGACCTACTATGAATACGCAAATGTATGAATACAAACTCAGTTCATTTAAATAATGACGGACCCAATCTACCGAGGGCAACACAAATTAGCATAAGGTCGCGCCTGATGAGGGTGCAGGAAATTTACTAACAACACAGACACAGCCTTTTGGAATCTGAGAAACATTATATAAGCATAGGTAGTCCTAGTGGTTTTAATATCCCGTGTAGTATGTATTCTTCATGTAGCGCCATACAGTAGCTGAAACAACAGCTGTAATGCTTCAATAGACAGCAAATGATATAATATTGATTACTACAAGGTACTAGAAACGCTGTACTGTACAGAGTGTATTGAGAGGGGACCCTGGCAATTGCAAGCCCTTTTTACTAACAGTTAGAACTTTATAACAATTTTCCACATATAACTGTTCAGCATTGTAGAATTTATAGCTACTGCTTCAGTCTATGCCTGAAAATTTGGATTATGTGTAGTACAAATGCATATTGGTAAGGCAAAATCCCTAATATTATCGATTTATCATGGTAAATAATTATTTAAATTATGCCGTTTAAGCAAACGTTGTCACCAAGCTGAAAATATGTGAATAATCAATAGTAATACTAATGGAGCTAATATATATGATTATAATGAATAAAATGTAGCTATCTAGCTAAATATACATTAATCATCTAATTTTTAAAAACACTGTGGTATATCATAAAACTGCCAGAATCCTAAAATATACCTTAATACAATTTTTTTAGTCATTCTGTCATGCACTACATGTAGGTTTATTATTATTCATTCTGTCGTGCGCTACACGTAGGTTTACGTTCCTGTACACTCAGCGGCGCTTCCACTTAGCAGTATCTGTCACAGCCGTGTCAAAAGCACAATGAGACAATTTTCAGTGTTAAACAATGGCGCAATTTTGCATGAATAGTGTATAGCAAACCTTAGTTAATCACGTTGCATGATCCGTTTAAAAACATGGAAAGCAAACTCCTACAAATGGATATGCGGTATAGCCAGTCGCAAAATTAACTTTATCAGTACCTTTCCACTACTAACTTTTCACTGCGTGTTTTTAGGAAATCACAACAGCAATATTTTTACACCAAAAGAGGGTTTGCGCTGGAGCAAACTGTTAGTAAATCTGGCTCAAACCTTCAGGAAATGAGCAGTGGAAATGGTTCTTGCACCACTAGAGGGCAGATGTTTCTCTATAAGGAGAACAGGTGAGGAAACTGCTATCATAATAATTTCTAGTAAAATATTGATACCTATTAAGTTGCAAATAGAATTTTGAGTGATGTTGAGTTTAACATGTATTCACTTGTCTGTCAAATCAAAACCACTCACAATATAAATGTAGGCACTTGTGTATGTATGTTTACGCGGCAACTTTAAAAAGATGCAGAAAATCACCAGAATAAATGAAAAGGCATAAAGGCAAACAGTGTTAGGCTGTGTAAAGAGAGTCACAGGAAACATCCATGCCTCCCCATGCTGGGATTCAGCTGGAGCAGCTGTCGCTACATACAGGGAAGGTCCCAGAACCTTAATTTTTTTACCACTAGAATTGCTTAAAAGGTGAACTGGACTGTGCTTTATTCGCAGTGTCACCCAGGTGGGCGGCCCTGGAGTGAGAGCCCTCTGTCTTTGCTTCCCTCTCTCCCATGCGTGTCAGATTATCTGTTATAGATGTCAGACCTAGACTCCTGAACTGGTTATTCCACTTATCAGCTCATGGGTGATGCTCTAGCTGCCTAGATCCTACATAACACTCAACACTCAACTTCATTAAAAAAAAATAATTTCAATTTAGAAGAAAATTCCTCAGAATAGGTATTGAATATGCCTACTACCCGATCCCTCTGTTTGCTTCTGACCTGTGCCCTTCTCTCTCCTCCACCTATCACCATCTCACTGTCTCTCCAATCTGACCCCTCCTCTATTTACCCTATCATCACCCTTTTATCACCCTGCCCTGCCCTCACTTCATACTGCCCCGCCTTCACTTCATACTGCCCCGCCTTCTCTTCACACTGGCCCTGCCTTCTCTTCACACTGGCCCCGCCTTCTCTTCACACTGGCCCCGCCCTCTCTTCACACTGGCCCCGCCCTCTCTTCACACTGGCCCCGCCCTCTCCTCGCACTGGCCCCGCCCTCTCTCCATAATGACCTCACCCTCTGTTCATACTGCTCCTGCTCCTTCTCTCCCCTAGCCATGACCCTCCTGGAGCGTATGCTGGTGCTCGACCCTGAGAAGAGAGTGAGTGCGGCCGAGGCTCTCAAGATGCCGTTCTTTGCTGAGTTCCGGGAGCCTGAAGAAGAGACAGAGGCCCAGCCCTATGACCACTCGCAGGACAACGCTGAGCTGACACTGGAGCAGTGGAAACGTAAGGCACAGGCTGCCACGCTCTATGGGTTTGTCTCTGCGGTGCCTCTTCTGTGCCAGTCCCCATAAACATGCCCCTTCCCCTCTCCCCACAGGGCACACGTTCACTGAGATCCTGTCGTTTCAACCTGCAGTCCTAGAGTCCAGAGAGACGTCTTTATGAGTCGAGTTAGTCTTCATGTCACCCTCCTGAGTCTGAACCTGTACATTCCTTTGTTTTAAAAGTGTGTATTCCTTTATGACACAGTGTGTGTTCTTGTGCACATTCAGTTCACTGCACTTCTGTGTGTGCACACTGGCACATGTGTACCGCTGGAGACATGTGTGTGTGTTTGTCTGTGTGTATAATGTGTCATCTCAGAATAGTGCACATTCTACTTCTTTAACATCTAGGTGTATCACTGTAGTTTCTTGTTTGTAAAGGGGGAACCTGAAGCATTTTCTGAGTGTGTGTGTGTGCGTGTGCATGCCAGGCTGATCAGTGCGTGCCGGTGTGTGGGTCCTGTACATGTGTGTGCTGGTGTGTGGATAGGTGTCCATGCCAGTATGTTCCTCCTGCACCTCCTAGCGTCATAGAAAATCTTAACACCTTCATCCCTGTGTATACAGTTTACACAGGCCTCCTATAAGCCTGTGTACCTCCTCCACAATTGTCACCTTCACAAGGTGACAGAGGATTTCAGGCTGCGCTGCCTCCTGCGAGGTGGTAGGACTGGTTGTTTCCTGTCACCGCAGCAGGGTGTGACAGCAGCGTGTAGAGATTAAGTCTTACCTTGGAGAGTGTGATTAAACAGTGAATGCTGCGAAATTTGAAACATGATCCGAAACTTGGAGATAAACTCAATTTGCAAAATTGCTGCCATATTTAAACTATGTGAATCGATTGAAACCTAATCTTAAAAAATTTGAATTAATATTACGGTTAATGTAGATTGATGTTCTTTTATGTAATTTTATGTACGTTGGATTGGGCCAAGAAAAATTGGGGTAACATAATAAAGAATATTGAAGGATATTGTAGGAGGCCAATTCATTTTGGTTATGTGTGCGTGGGTGTGTGTGTGTGGGTGGGCGTGGGGGAGTGTTCCCTGACGTGAGGTTTACTTGAAAAGCTTTTCATGAACATTGTGTTTGTGGGTGTATGTGTGTTTGTATCATGCTCGTCCACCTGGTGAGACTGTCTTCCTCACTGCACACGCTTTACTCTAACTTTCCTCATTGTGTGGGGGCCTGATAACAGTCAGTGTCACCCAGCCGCACGCTTTCAGCTGCTCTGTAGTGCTGCTGGCTCTTCTTATGATGACATGGACAAACCAAATGTTTTGATAAAAGAAAATGTTATTAAAAACTAAGTGGTCTGAGGTGTTTATTTGTTGTCGTAAGCTGTGTGATTTCTGGTTCTTGGTTTTTGCTGACAGGCTGACATGAGTAGAATCTAGTAAGATGTGTTAAAGCAGCAGTGTTGGGTGCTCCCTTGCACAGTAACTCTGGTATTTGCTGTTCAGCTCTCTCTGATGTACAGTTCACTCTGTGTGAGTGACCTCTGGCATGGCAGCCTTGGACCAATAGGGAGGAGGGTGTTCCCCAACCATGTGAACTCACTCTCAGGTTAACTGCAGGCAAAGCTAGTACTGTAGTCTAAAATTGTATTGCCTTATTTATAAAAAGCAAGCTGTGTTTACTTTAAACATGACTAATTTATCCAGACTATATATACAGTGAAATAGTCAGTCTATACAATCTGGGATACGCTCCTGGCCTATGTGTCCTTGCATTAGCTAAAGTCATGGGGTATTTCTCAATAGCAAGAACGCAAAGATCATACTTGTGGTCTTGGCAAGACCAGTCTTGCTAACTTGCTCTCCAAGAGTGAACTTCAGGCGCAGTGAATCATGGGATTGGTCTTGTTTGATGAGGATGCAGCCGATGTATCCTTGATATTTATGGGTGGGGCAAGAACAACATCTAGGTATTTTTACCGTCCTCTGTACTTGTGTTCTTAGTATTGAAACTGGTCTTCGGCAATGGAAGATGATGTCAAAGGGGTACATGAGAACACAGTTACAGTCAAATACGCATATTGAGAAACGCCCATGGAGGATCGGTAGATGAAGTTACTCAACCTGAATGAAAATAAAGTACAATGAATACTTTAGTGATTTAAACTTGGATTATGTCATGTCACTCTTCCAGTCTTTATACATTTATACAAGTTAATTCATGGTCCATTACAACCATATTACTCAATAACAGCAAGTCTATCATGAGGGACCATTCAAAAAAATCTGAAACTGAAAAAAACAAGCCATTTTACCATGCTTGAATACTGTTCTAACTCAAGGGGATAAAATAATATCAGATGCAAAGTGTGTCATGTTTCTTACAGAACATTGCAAGTGTTGCAAATATACTGACAAAAAATCCTGATCAAACTGACCGTAACACCTGATCAAACAGAAACACTGACCTTGTAGTGCTTTTGGAAACATGGAGACCTTGATTATATTTAGGTAGTGGCAGGGGAAAGCAGGCTGTGTCCGTATAAAAACAGCCCAGACGTTGTGGTTTTTATGCATTTTACACACTTCTAAAACAATGAAGAGGCTCCTTCTTTTCCTTGTTCTTGCCTGTCCTTTGGTGAATGGATTGGGTAATATCCATTTTAACTGTGATGCCACAGAAGTACATTAGAGATATAATTAAATCTTTGGTGTCATTTACTAGATGGGTAGATTTTTTAAATCTTTTTTCTTGCAGAAAGAGTTTTTAATTGCTATTGTGTTCTTATTGCAGAACCCCGCTGGGAAAATAGTTATGATAATCCTCTGAATTTTGACTGCCCGTACAAACAATCCATTTCTAGTATACATAGGTAAGAGGTGTGCTAACTGCTGTCGGTTTGTAAAATAATTGTCTGTGGGTTGTGAGAGGAGGTGAAGCCAAAAGAAACTCACACAGCCACAGAGAGGTCCTTCATACCTCCGAGTTCATGATATATACCTGCCGTTCGGTTATGATCTCCATTGCGTAATTCAATTGTGTTGTACAATGAAGCAAATGCCAGTTTCAACATCCTTTTTTTTAGCAAGCATGACAATCACCGTGAGGACCGTTTATGGGAGTTTCAGTGCAAGGATACCTTTAACAAAGACCCAGAGTGCTTATGGACATCTTATGTCAATGATTTTGATGAGGAGTTCACCTTTAAGTGTCCCAACAATTACGTCATGACGGGGATGAGCAGCTTTCATGACAATAAACATGAAGACAGAAGGTATTATTATTATTATTATTATTATTATCATTATTTTTATTATTACTACTACTTCTAGTAGTAGTACTACCAGAAATATGAGGCACTGATTGTCACTAAAAGATTCAATTTGTTGTACTCTTGGCGTGTTATTTTCATCAGCTTGTATATTTTGGGCTATACGGAAAAACTGCAAGAGTATGCACTTCTCTGTTCCTCAAAGCTTTTTCAAATTTTAGCATGCATATCACAAACATCTCACAGTATGAATTGTTTTGCAAATAATTTCTGTGTTGTTCTGGTCTCCATTGGACAAGCCTAAAGTTTCAGGTAGTCTCAATTTTCATATAAATGAATCAATTTGCTGGTCGGTATTTAACCACTTTGTTGTTTTTCATATTGAAATATATTTTAGTTTTCATTTCATATTTGTTTTGCAATGTCCCTTATTTACAGATGGAAGTTTCAGTGCTGCCAAATTTATAACTACTGTAACAGTAACTGTCAGTGGACGCCTTACGTGAACAATTACGATGAGGAATTTACTTGGTTTGTTCCAAGTATGAATTACCTTGTTGGAGCTGAAAGCATCCACCTTAATAAACATGAGTACGTATTAAATCTGATACCTAGAAATGGGTTTGACATTTTTATATTGTACAAAGTCATACATCATCTGTTACAGTTTGTTCAACATGAAAGTTCTGACAAATATAAACTGCTACCTTGATTCAATGTATTTTTACTTACTTACAAATAAGTTGTAAGTATCTTTTACTACTTTGCTTATTAGTAAAACTGTTCTGTGTTTTGCCAGAGATCGTCGCTGGAAGTTCTTCTACTGCACACGGGGCAATTGCTGATTTCCAAATGCCTGATAATCATCCATCAATAAACATCATCAATAAATGCAAAATGGACTTCTTAGCCTATTTCAATGTCAGGATTGTCATGTCGCACTGTCACCCTTGCATTGCAGGGCAATTGGTTGAACGTCAGGGTCTGCCAGAACAGTTGGAAATATGGCGGTCCTCTTAGCCACAGTCCGTTGCTGTGTCCATTGGTTCTGCTTCTGGCCACCAACTTACTGGAGGGTCACCACATCAGCAGTGAGGTGGGGGGGTGTCCATGGGCAAGTCGATACCCCCGCCCCCAAGTCAGCACAGCCAGTGCAGCCTTATATGGTATTTCCAGATGTCTGAGTTATACCTCCTGCTCTGTGGAGCAGCCCCCTCCTCTTCATCAGTGCACACACCAGTGAGGAACACAGGTCACTCCTGCGTTGTCTCCATCCCTGGCAGGGTCGGCTGGTCAATTCCTTAGAGGATGCTTGGGCAGATGAGGGTGATGGTGAATATAAATATAATCAAGGTCTTCATGTTTTTAAAATCAATATAAGGTCAGCACTTCTATGTGTGAGAGGGATAGGGGCTACAGCAGGCCTACACAAGCGCCTTAGTGTGATACACGTTACTGGTCAGGTGACAGCAGGCCTACACAGGCGCCTCAGCGTGACACACATTACTGGTCAGGTGACAGCAGGCCTACACAGGCTCCTCAGGGTGACACACATTACTGGTCAGGTGACAGCAGGCCTACACAGGCGCCTCAGTGTGACACACGTTACTGGTCAGGTGACAGCAGGCCTACACAGGTGCCACAGCGTGACACACGTTACTGGTCAGGTGACAGCAAGCCTACACAGGCGGCCCAGCATCACACACATTACTGGTCAGGTGACAGCAGGCCTACACAGGCGCCACAGCGTGACATACATTACTGGTCAGGTGACAGCAGGCCTACACAGGCGCCACAGCGTGACACACGTTACTGGTCAGGTGACACAGGCCTACACAGGCACCGCAGCGTGACACGTTACTGGTCAGGTGACAGCAGGATACGGTTCTGGCCTTTGAATAGAGGTTGCAAAACTGAAAGCTGATGATGATATTTCTTTTTTAAACTGCTACTCTTTATCCTACTGAAAATGGTCACAAGCCGGCAGCTGAGAAATATTCCCTTAAGTGGATAAACAGTTATTGAAGACTGATGAATACTGGTCAGGGTTCAACTGTTCCAACACACCGGTCTGGGTGTAGTACAACCCCAATTGCAAATTGTAAATAAAAACAGAATACAATGATATGGAAAACTCATAAAGCCATATTTTATTCATAACAAAACATAGAAAACACATCAAATGATTCATCTGAGTATATATGTATAATAAGAATGTATAATTTTAAGGAAAAGATAAGGTAATTTTGAATGTCATGGCAGTAACCCGTCTCAAAAAAGTTGGGACAAGGCCATGTTTACCACTGGGTGGGGCCCCCTCTACTTTTAACAACAGTCTGTAAACGTCTGGGGACTGAGGAGATCAGTTGCTAGAGTTTTGGGAGAGGAATGTTGTCCCATTCTTGTCAGATACAGGATTCTAGTTACTCAACTGTCCTTGGTTTTCTGTGTCATCATTTTCGTTTTATGATGCGCC
Organism: Stomatorhinus walkeri; assembly: GCA_026784285.1. Classification (NCBI taxonomy): domain Eukaryota; kingdom Metazoa; phylum Chordata; class Actinopteri; order Osteoglossiformes; family Mormyridae; genus Stomatorhinus; species Stomatorhinus walkeri. The sequence goes on from JAODUD010000062.1 coordinate 26,607,091, forward strand.
GAATGTTCTCAATGAGTGAAAGATGTGGACCACTGGCAGGCTAGTTCAGTACCTGGACCCTTCTTCTACGAATCCATTATGTTGTAATTGATGCAGTGTGTGGTTTGGCATTGTCATGCTGGAAAATGGAAGGTCTTCCCTGAAAGAGATGTCATCTGGATGGTAGCATATGTTTCTCTAGAACCTGGATATACATTTCAGCACTAATGGTGCCTTTCCAGATAGGCACGCTGCTCCTGCCATATGTACTAATGGACCCACACACATCAGAGATGCTGGCTTTTGAACTGAGCGCCGATAACACGCTGGGTGGTCCTTCTCCTCTTTAGTTTGGATGATACGGCATCCCTGGTTTCCAAAAAGAATTTCAAATTTAGATTTGTCTGGCCACAGAACAGTTTCCCGTTTAGCCACAGTCCATTTTAAATGAGCTTTGGCCCAGAGAAGACGTCAGCGCCTCTAGATCATGTTCAAATACAGCTTCTTATTTGAATGATAGAGTTTCAACTGGCAGCTTTGGATGGCATGGCGAATTGTGTTCACTGATAACGTTTTCTGGAAATATTCCTGAGCCCATTTAGTGATTTCCATTCCAGAATCAGGCCTATTTGTGAGGCAGTGCTGCCTAAGGGCCCTCCAGAATCCAGAAAACTTGTCCCTTATACACAGAGATTTCTCCAGATTCTCTGAATCTTTTGATTATATTATGTACTGTAGATGAAGATATTTTCGACCTCATTGCAATTTTACACCGAGGAACCTTTTTCCTGAAATTGCTCCACTATTTGTGGATGCAGTATTAGGGGGATTGGTGATGCTCTGTCCATCTTTACTTCTGAAAGACACTGCAACTCTAAGACGCTCTTTTTATACCCAGTTATGTTACTGACCTGTTGCCAATTGACCTAATTATTTACAAATTGTTCCTCCAACTGTTGGGTTTTTTGTATGAACTTTTCCAGCCTCCCATTGCCCCTGTCCCAACTTTTTTGAGACGTGTTGCTGTCATGAAATTGAAAATGAGCTAATATTTTTTACTAAATAGCAAAATGTCTCACTTTAAACATTTTACGTTTTATATGTTCTGTTGTGAATAAAATATCAGTTTATGAGATTTCTATGTTATTGCACTCTGTTGTTATTCACAATTTACCCCACGTCCCAACTTTTTTGCAATCGGGGATGTATATCCAGTACATTTGGGGCCCGATACCAGCAGGTAACCTCGTAGCTGGTCATCTCATTGTGAGCTTGCTGATCCAGCCCCAAGTTCACAATCTAGAACAGTGGTTCATGTTGCTATTAGAATTTTGCTTGACACAGTAAGCTGACGGCGCACACGTGTGCAGCAGCCCTTTGCTCTTCATTCTGGCGCTTTGTTTGTTTACATTTTTGTTTAACGAACTGTGTTATGTCCACTTTGTGTATAGCTGTCAGGACTTAATCAACATTGGATTGCAGTATAAATCAAACATTCACATGCCACTTTCAGCGGACTTACACAGAAAGACATAGGAAAAACACCAGAGACTCCGTAGATTGTAATCGGACCCAACAAGCGACAGAGACAACAGAGGGAGAGGAAGCAGAAGCAGGGATGCGGGTCAGGATGTCCGGCCTGCAAACAACCCCACAAATCTCTGTTATCAAGCAACTTTCACACTAACATGAGATCAATTACTCGTAAAATGAAGGAGCTGCAGCCACAGATTGCTGCAAATGGTTTCATCCGGAATTGTTGTGTGATAATTATAACAAACACCAGGCTTCAGCTGCAAATCCCTGATGCTACGGTACAGCTAGTGGACTGCACAATTGACTAGCAAAAGTGAGACAAGGACTCAGGTAAGAAGAGAGGATGCGGACTATGCTACGATCCAGGACTAGAGAAGACAAGGGACCTAGGCAGGGAGAGATTGGATCGATAAGCAAGAAGAGAAGACGAGTTAGGAGGTCCGGAGGGTTTGTTAAGTGTATTAAAGGTACAGTTTTAAACAAAAACCACTTATTACAAACACTTGTAAAAAAACAGTATGTGGGCTTCTTGTTTGCAAATATATAACAACTATTCATTAT
>JAODUD010000062.1:26630418-26651393 GCA_026784285.1 Stomatorhinus walkeri
CCCCCCCCCCCCCCCCCCCCCCCCCCCCCCCAGGCCACACAGCACTACGATACTGGACAGTGTAACACTAGACAAGACTATGCAATATAAGAATAAAAAAGTTGATTTGTAAGTACCTACCGCAGTATGGGGATGAGGTAAGATTGCAGAACGTGCACAATGCGATAGATAGATTATTTACTGTAAGTTTGTTTTTGTTTGTTTTACTCCAGAAACAATATGTTAGCTACATTCAAAAGCAACTCGTATTTTTTTCCAAGGAGTTCTACTGTATCTATAGTTTACGAAAAAAAAGTTTTCATTCATGTATTTCATTAACTAACCAATCTCAAGATATTCAATGTTGAGTTAAACGAAAAATTACAGCACTTTTCAAAATGCAGGCATCTGACTATGTCCCTAAAATAAGGCTATTGTTGAAATGTCTCTCAATTGTCCACCAGATCCGATCTCAGTACAGCCAGCTTCTGTCCTGCCGCCCACCGACGACAGACCCTTCTCTCTGAATTGTATCGGTGCTGGTCCTGCTGCCTCTGTTCAGTGGCTCAGGAACAACCTCCCTGTGATGCTCAGCGACAGGGTCACTCTATCTACGAGCAACACCACACTGTCCTTCTCTCCACTGCTGCGATCTGACGGGGGATTATACCAGTGCCGCGTCATCGAGGGAGCCGCGGTGACACCGAGCCTGGAATATCAAATGGTTGTCAACTGTGAGTGCAGAGTATGGAGTTTTACCGATGCGGCCACAATTTTCAATTTGGTGGTCACTATAGCAACCCCATGCGACAGCTAGCTGCCAACAGGTCTGTGTTGTTCCATGTTGACGTTGCCGTTTGGTTCTTCTTTAGATGGGCCCTTGAAAGCGACCATCGTAGAGATCGGTGGAGGTCCAGTTGGCTCGGAAATATCTGTAGCTCCGGGATCATGGGTGACCTTAAAGTGTGTGGCTGAGTGTCATCCGGCGTGCAGCTTCACCTGGCTGCTGGGGAAACTGGTACAGCAGGGCGACCTCCTCTCCCTCACCCCAGTGAATGCGTCCGATAGCGGGCTACTAACCTGCCTCTCGTACAACACAGTGACCTTCAGCTTCACGTCTGTGACCTCTACTGTCATTGTCAACTGAGAAGGATGCTGGCAATTAGATATGTTTTTTTTTTTTTTTATTTGATGAATTAAATATCTATTTGATTTTCATTATATGTAACCCCTTGGGTGTGGTCTGTATGGTGATTTACATCATGTTGCAGTTACATGGCTGTTATTGAACCCATTTGTAATGGTTCCAATGCATGTGATGTTCCCCTGTACCAAAACTTAATATGCAGTATGTTACATTTCTATGATTTAAAAAATAAAGAATATGCTGTTCAGATCTCTCTGTGAATGGTGGTGTGATGCAGGCCCGTAGCCAGAAATGAATTTTCAGATTTTGAGGCTGGTTCAAACCTGCAATTTTACTACATGGCTTCATGCCTGGTCTGATAGGCCAATAAATAATTATATAGCTATCAGTGAATCTGGCTCCTTTTAGAAATTGCAGTGTACTCCAGTGGCCTACAGGGGGAGCCAGCCTTGCATTGATTCATTCCATGACCAGTTAGGTAAACCATGTGTAATTTTTTCATGTCCATGGGTATTTCAGCTATGTGAAATGGTTTAAGTAAGAGATAGGATAGCAATACTGCTGCATCTCCAAGCCAGTGGATGAAGATTTGAGAAGCTTGATCTTCTCATGAAAAACCACCCCTGGCAAAGAAAGGCAACAAGCTTTACTCAGGATCACACTGCAGGTCATCACAGTAATGGCTAATGGCATGATGAAAGACAACTCCACCCCAAAATGATATTCATTTTATTTAATCAATCATAATATTTAGCCATGTTATTAATTCACATTCTTCTTATTCAAATTAATGTCTGTGCCCTTTGAACCTAGAATTCTTCATCTCAAACTCACAGTCTATTTTTATTCCTGAAAAATTTCACCCATTTCATATGGTGACTAAAAAAATTGTGATTAGAAATTGCAACATCTATTGTGGGTGTCTTCCAGAAATGCTACTAGACCTGTTAAAATGAGTAAAAACACTGAAAGCTAAGAAATGCAATCAGCATCGACTTCACGATGGAGATAAAAAGAGAGAGGGTGCTTAGTATGCTATATTGATTGAATTTCATAACAGCTAAAACCTGACATAATACTTCAGACCTGGAATTACTCTCAAGGTGTTGCACACACTACGTTGCCCTGTAGTCTGTTGTCTGTTGTAACCTCTGTAAAAATAAGGCCACAAACTTGATTTATGGACAACAGTTCCCATTCTTCAGCTTATAAATTTTATAGAGGTTTGTATGAAGTGTGGCTGCCCATGGCTGAAAATCTGGGTGAATGACTTTTAAAGAAAACTCTCAATCAGAAAAAAATATTGCACTGCATCTATAGCTTTAGGCCTCGCTTGTATTGCAGAACAGCTGTAGATGGCTTGATCTGAGAATGATCTGATTAAAACTCGAGGTAGAGCCACCTGCTAGTTCACCAGCAGCTGTGATTGCGGCTCGTTCTGCCCACATGGTTCCAGGTGGCACCACTGAAACGGCCGACACAGAGGCAGCGAGACTTTGCGGACATTTGCGCGGCCAGGTTATCGGACAGATACTTCCGGTGGTTTTCTGCTGTCGCTTTCGTCTCCCCTCATCCCCAGGGGCCGCCAGGCGCTGCAGCTGTCGGGGCCCCCGTTTGGTTTCCATAGCATGACAACATGGTTGCACAGGGCAGCTCGGGTAGCAGGAGAAGAGCACCTGCCGCACTCATGTCAGTGATTTATATCTGAAAGAGGAGAGATTCTTCTGACCATATCAGTAAGTAGATGCTGAGAACACTTACTGGTTTGCCAAAGAGCTTTTTTGTGAAAAAAAATCAACTGAAATATTTATGTTCCTTCTTGTGGTGCCTTGGTGCCTTTGTAAATGCTTTATAGAAGTGCTATTTTGATGTGCAAAACAGTAACTCTTAGGTCAGCTATGAGCAACCAGAGATGACTGGTCACCCCTCCCAGGTTTAAACAAGAATGACTCACAGTAATTAATCTGTCTGGTTACTTAAACAGTTAACACCTTCAGTAAGTTGCCCAGTATTGCAGCCAACTGTGTAGGAAATACTGACACTTAGCCTACAACAGTATTCTAGCATATCTTGGATATTTTGGTTATCCTGTTCGCTTCTGCGAGTGGGTTCACCGTTCACGATTCATAATTACATTTTGTAGTCAGCGATTTTCTGTTGTTCCTAGTTCCTAAAAAATTGTTGTTGTTCTGATTATCTAGACCAGGGGTACCCAACTCCAGTCCTGGGGGGGGGGGGGAGCCCTGTGTAGCTTAGTTCTTTCCCTGTTCCACCATAAATGATTCAGCTCCAGAGCTGTGTGGTAATTAGCATAAGGAGCTGAATCAGGTGTGTTAAATGGGGGGAAACCCAAAAATGTGCAGGGCTCCGGCCCCCCAGGATTGGAGTTGGGCACCCCTGATCTATATGATATTTGACAGAATAATGAGCCAACCATCACAACGCAGTGGAAGAGGAAGAACAGAAACAGCAGCTGAGGTATGTCAGTTTCACCTCCTGACCCCCAGAGTACCAAAAGCAGTGAGGGAGTTTTCTATTAAACGCCAACCAGGGAAACAGTTCCAGGCAGCTTTCATAGGAACCCAGAACGGTGCTGCAATTTTTTTTCAATTTCCAATGAAGCAGTCAAACAACTTGTTTGCAATTATTTCTTACTGTCAGGACCAGCCCTTGTTTGGGTTGCCACCATATTGGGCAAACAGTCTGCACCCTGTGATGGGAACAGACTTATATAGAATCTATCTTGTTTTCATTCAGTAGAATTCCTCACACCTGGTGTCAAAAGCAATTATAACCAAAACGACCTAGTAATAACGTGGGGGTGTATTGGACAACGTAAAGATGGTTTATTGTACTGTTGGTATGGATTTCAAATCATTGATTGCCTTAGGAATAAGAACTTAAAATTTATAAGGAGAACAAAGAATTTAGTAGGGGTAGATGTGATCCCTTCTCACAGACAGCTATACCCTAGTCATCCTTGAGCATGAGTGGGGAATACTTACTGAGATTTACTTGACACCTATCACTGTTCAGGCTCTAGCTGGGAAACCCCACTGGGCCAGGAAAGGTTGCATCATACTTCTGTCAGAATGAGGGAAGGAGAATTCCATATTAATGAAAGTCGGTTCATGGTTCATGGTTACCCAATCCCTCTTAGTTTTAGGGCTTGCCGGGATCCACTCACCTGGATCTCACATATTATGGACCTTGGGGGAGATTATTATCTTGGGGAAGAAACTACCAAAATCAATGTATACCCCGTGTAATGAGCTACTACTGTAGAAGGAGCTGTGGAACCAGCTTCCCTATAGTGCAAGGATCTCAGAGAAGTGTTTAGTAAATGCTGTGCAAGTTTACTTCCTGCACATTGTTTCTGTAACTGTGCTATTTATCTCTTTCCAGGAAACACACAAAGTCAGATATTTTTCCTCATTGCATATACCTAAATCTAAAGCTATATCCTCCTGAGACCCAAGGGGAAAAAAAACATCCTTCAATTTTAGGTTATTTGCCTTTGCAGGAAATAAGACATCTTACAATTTAGATTTTTTCAAATGTATTTTTATTTTTAATTTCACAGCAGTTTAGTGTACAACCACATTAAACATGTTTCCTAACATCAGTGAAAAGATAGATGCAAAAATAAAATGTCCACTACAAAGGACAAAAATGAATGGGTGGGGTCTCAGGAGGATAGAGGAGTGCATCATCAAGCCCTTCAGTTTGAGATCTTCCATTCCTCAATTGCCCCAGAAGCATCCAGGCTTTTCCTAGGAGCTATGATGTTGGGGGTATGGTCTGCTGCTATGGTCTCCCCAGGCAAAGTGGTCCTAAGTGATTGGCCAGACTATGTGCAGTTCAAATTGTTCTTTATGATGGTTGAATGTAAGGGGCATTACCCCACCCAGATGGAGGAGACTGGGGCTTCACCCTGGAACCTGGCCTGGGGTGGGAGCTCGAAGGCGTGCACCTGGTGGCTGGGCCTCCACCCATGGGGCCTGGCTGGACGTATCGCGAGGGGACCACCACCTGCAAGGAGAGCTGTGGAGGTCGGGTACAATGCAGATCAGGTGGCAGTCAAACGCAGGAACCTTGATGAACCAATTGTCAGCTACCAAAACTGGCTCTTAGGCCATGGAATGTAACCTCTCCGGTGGAAAAAGAGCCTGAGTTTTTGGAGGAGGTAAAGAGATACTAACTAGAAATATTGGGTTTCACCTCAATGCATGGTTCAGACTCTGGAACTAAACTTCAGGATCTTTTTAAAAGGGAGATATTGCGAATAAACCAGATAAAAAGACCTCATTGGTGTGGTGGTACTTTGCAAATTTAAAGAAGACTAAAACTAGGACGCAGACTAAAATTGGAAATACTATTAATTTATTGCGCCACTCGGTGTATTGCTATCCAGTAGATTATACAGAATGCAAGCACATACAGTCACAGACCAAATCCTAAGGTCACCAAATTGGACACCCTCAACGCCCTGGCTGCGCCTAGAAATTCTGTCCATAAAAGCTATGAAGAGAATCAGTGATAAAGGGCAGGTCTGACGGAGTCCAACCCTCACCGGAAACAAGTCCGACTTATTGCCGCCCATACGGACCAGGCTCTGGCACTGGTCAAAGAGGGACCGAACAGCCCTTAAAAGGAAGCCCGGCACCCCATCCTCCCTGAGCACTCCCCACAGCACTCCCCGAGGAAGACGGTCGAATGCCGCCTCCAAGTCCACAAAGCACATGTAGACTGGTTGGTCAAACTCCCATGAACCCTCCAAAACCCTGTGGAGAGTATAGAACTGGTCCACTGTTCCACAGGCAGGGCAAAAACCACACTGCTCCTCCTGAATCTGAGGTTTGACAATCCGGTGGACCCTCCTCTCCAGAACCCCCGAATAGACCTTACCAGGGCGGCTGAGGAGTCTGATCTCCCTATAGTTGGAGCACACCCTCTGGTCCCCCTTCTTCTCGAACGGTGGACCAGAATCAGTCGTTCTCCATGGCCTCACCAAACTCCTCCCACACCCGAGTTTTTCCCTCAGCGGCCGCCGAAGCCGCATCCCGCTTTGCCTCCTGGTACCAGTCAGCTGCCTCTGGAGTCCCACAGGCCAAAAAGGCCCAATAGGACTCCTTCTTCAGCTTGATGGCATCCCTCACTACTGGTGTCCACCAGCGGGTTCGGGGATTGCCGCCGCGACAGGCACTGACCACCATACGGCCGCAGCTCCGGTCAGCCACCTCCACATTGGAGGCGCGGAACATGGCCCATTCGGACTCAATGTCCCCTGCCTCCCCTGAGACATGGGAGAAGTTCTGCCGGAGGTAGGCATAAAGCCCCAGGCAACTTAGCTCCTGGGATCATTGGAACACGCAAACCCCTCCACCATGATAAGGTGTCCGCTCCAGGAGCGGAAAATCTATTCATCTCAGTACAAATATGTATACTCATCTGGTACATTGTTTATTAGATTCCAGAACAGGTGTGACAAAGCAAAAATATTTCCATAGATTACCTATGATAGTTTAACTTATGGCAACAGTCCACAGCCTGTAAAAGGATTTTGTCTTTAGAACATGCAGCTGAGTTGCATTAAGGGAATTCCGGTTTGATAAATAGGAAATGCAGTCAATAAGGAAGATTCTACTTGAATGACTGAGCTTATTCACTTACAGTCTCAGAAATGAGTATTCCCTTTAACTCTCTTGGGATAGACTGGTAGAGAAGTACAACGCTGAAAGTGACTTAATGAAATGCTGTGGAAGCAGCAGTAACAGGCCAAACAAAACCAGAGGCAGTTGTCCCCAATGCAATGAAATCACACCGCACTGTTTGCAATTCAAATATAAACACGCAACGGATTGTTATATGTATATGTTATTATATGTATCATATTCTATGGCTGAGTAACACCAATACTCTCTTTACTTCCGGTAATTTCTAAGCATATATAGCAGATCCTGCTCTGCAGCTTATTAGTTCTACTAGGTACAGGCAAGTGGAAAAGGTCAAATGGGGTATTCTACATTTGATAACTATGAAAAGAAAGAAAAACTAAGGGTCAAACTCCTACAAAGAAGTGTCTCTGGAGGCCAAACTGGGCCAGGCAGAAGTTCGGTGACGCAATATGAACCGTGCCGTGTCATTTCTGATATGGCTTGGCTGCTTCTGAACCTCACAGTCCATATAAGAGAAGAAAAATAATGCAGATACAGTGCAGCAGCGTGTCACCGGTAAAACCATTTTGGCTCGGCGGCAGCATCTCCCAAAGCAGCATGCTGCGCAGTCAGCAGCATGCGGGATCTGCAGCCAGTGCTGCGCAGGTCCTGAATTTCCTGGGAAAAACTCCGGGATCAGAGTCCATATTTCTTCTTCAAGGTACAAACAGAAGCGTCCGGTAATCCAGCTTTATGAAGACAGTCAAAGAGTTCTTCTAAAACTAAAAAGAGAGGGACAAAAACATTTAAATTATACTCTTTTATCCATAATAATTATACAGTACTGTGAAAAATGATGTTTAAATGAGCATGTCAGTGTAAAACTAGGCTACTATGCCTGTAAAAGTGTTTTAGCTTTGCCTTGTCAACGTCCCTCCTAAAGTCACCCCAGGATTTGCAACAACCATCCAACATCTCCATGCGGTTTTTGACATGACCTCTACCTTGCCTTTTCAGCTAAACATTATCTCATTGTGTTTACTAATTTAATGGGTTAATTAAATGGGCTGGTGATGAAATTTAACAAAAGGGTGCCCCTGAGGAGAGGTTTGGGACCTAAAGTGGTATTCATCTAAGCAGCCAACAGGGTATCAGAAAATTCTTGAAAACACCAGAAATTCTTGCTAGTTTTAAATTTTGTTAATATTAATTTCATATTTTTAATGTAACATTTTTTTTTAATTTTGCATTTTTTTTTCCTGAGCAAATATACACTTACTGCCCAGATAAAGAGCTATAGACACTTTTGTTGACTGCCTAAGCCTTTCGCATAGTACTGTTCATAAAACAATTTACAGGTCAAAGGAAATAAACTGGTATACAATACCTTTCCTTTCAGCAGAGGACATGAACATTATTACCATGTCAAACCTTCTTACATCTGAGAGGTTCTTCAGGATTTCAAACATCAGAGATGGTTCTTCATACCTAATATTTAAAGGGCTCAGTTACAATTTAGCTCTGCTTTCATTAAAAACAGTTAAGCGTCCATGAAACACCTCTATACTTACGGTAGGTAGAAAGCCTGCAGTATTCTCAAGAGCTGGTTGAAGATCTCTGGTTCCAGCGAATTCTGGAAAATCTTTAAGTATGAGTTTGGTTCGATTTGCTGTGGGGAAAACAAGGGACAAATGAAGGCTGGTTCATAACTTAAATACTCTTTGCAAGGCTGAGAGGAGATGGTTGCTTTCTTGTTCTTATACGTTACCTTTAAATACTTGTAGGTCAGCTCAGGGTAATTTCTCAGCTTCCTCAGGTCAGCTTCCAGCTGGAAGCTGTTCGTTGGAAGTGTAGGAAGAGCCACACCCTCTGGAGGCGGCAGATCCTGCTGGTCGCCCGGCTTCTGCCCCGTCGGCTCTGCTGGTGCCTGAGCACTCACGCTGTCCTCACGAAGGCCTCTGGAGCGGAGAGCATTCAGTGGTTATTAGCAGCGTGGCAGGGAGCTCAACACCTCAGCATCGCTCGGAATATTCACGAATGGTTCTATACAAGAGCAAAAAGTGCAGAATCCTAAAATGTTCCAGCATTTAAAAAATAATAAAACAAAATTTTGTCACGCAAAAAAAGAAATAAAAATGTAAGATGTTATGTATAACAAAAAATAAGTTAATAGGCTTCAGCGGCATTACAGTAATACAGTAACAGTGATATTCTGGGTATACTGTGTGAACTGTATCGTGCTCCACCCATGTCAGCAAATTCTATTGTGGGCGAATTTTATCGCTGAGATTTGAAAACACAGCCTTGTTTTTTTTAAAAAACTTCACCAAAACACTGTATACTGTGGTATAATGTCTGGACAGTATGACAGTACTATAAATTACCACCCAGGCATAGCTAACATTACTGATAAGCGGTAGACAGGTGTAATTCGGCTATCGCTCCACTCAAGCTTGCTGATGTCTTACATTTCTGAGGCCTGTGTGAAAGAGTGCGAGATGTCCTCTATCTTCTGGATCTTAGCGCAGGGAGAGCTGCCTGCTGACAGGTGCTCTTCCTCGCTGGCCCCCATGTCGGTGACAGGCCGAGCTGCCCCGCTGGCTGCTGTACATGTCGCTACGGTTACAGGAATGATGGGGACTGGATCTCCAACTTCTTCAATGTCCATCCTTTTAAGAGGTTTCTGAAGAACCAGTGTTAAAAATTTGCTTTTTAAATAAATTTTGAAGTACATGAAATTAAAGAGTCGAGAACCTGCTTGTGGAACAACTGTAAACAGCAATGTTTTTTTTAATTTTTATTATCAAGCTAATTCTAACCTGAGACCTGTATCACAAAGCCAGATTCCCTGCTTAGGGCATTTTAATATCACAATGCTGCTTCTCTTCGGATAACTGGCATTTTGATATCACAATGCTGCTTCTCTTCGGATAACTGGCATTTTGATATCACAATGCTGCTTCTCTTCGGATAACTGGCATTTTGATATCACAATGCTGCTTTTCTTCTTAGTGGGATGAATCACCACAGTAACACGTTACGCTCCAATCCAGCTCCAGAGCATATTGTGTTTCAGGAGAATGGATCTCAAATGGTTCTTGAACCAGTTAAAGAGAAGACATCGGTACATTCCTTGATGTAACAAATGGGCTTTTTCCCAAACTCTCAAAACTCTCATGAGAATCTAAGAAAATCTTGAAATGGATTGCTCACAGTCTGGGTTGTGATAACGCTCATCTTAGATTGCATTTGTTTGGTCAAACTGGACCCTATTTGAAACCTGACTTTGCTAAACCAGCTTTGTGATACAGCCCCCTGTTAACAAGGAGACATCAAATACCAAATTAAGTAGTATATTATCATTATCTAATGCGCATCTACAAAATCCCATTGTCTCAGAAATGTGGAAAAAAGCATTTTCTCAGAATCTAAAATTAACCTAACTTTATGCCATAACAGCTATCAGTGGTTAGCTTTACAAGGACTTACATGGATTGTTGTTAGCGAGGTAAATATGTCAGTGTCAACAATACAAATTAATCTTGCCTTATATTCGACAAATAACCATGGTGTTTGTAAGCTAGCTATCAACATTAAGTTATTAAAATTAGCGACAAAGTAATCTATACAAGCCACCATCATGAATACAAATGTTAACTAGTACAAACATAAATACTAGTTAAATAGACGCCATCATAACACATCTTTTCATTGGTCAGTTGCATATCCTACGCTATAAGTAGGCAGAGGAGAATGGGCTGTACGGCTGTAAAACTTGCTCTGTTTGGAAGATCATTCATCTTAAAGTCTGCAGCTCTCTTACCGTCGACCAGAGGTGGGGGGGTTTACTGACTGGCTGTACGATTCTCCTCTGATTGGTCGGGTCCACTTCCACTTCCACACCACTGGCAGCCATTTCCTTGCAGGAAAAGATAAGACTTATAAACTGCATCATTGAAAAATTTGCATTAAAATGGTCTAGGTCTGGTCTTTGATGCCTACAGCTGTGATTTTCGTGATCTCATTCACTGCTTGCTTGTTTCCTGGCTCCAACTTCAACACCTGTTCGAAATCTGAAAGGAAATTACAGAATCAGCGGCCTTCACTGAGCTGACAATGTTAACATACAAATACCAAAACATGAATTTAAGAATTTAGGTCTGAGAATGGGCAACTAAGAAGTCTGGCTTGTATCTAATTCCATAGAAAAGCAACTTATTTTGACACATGGTATTATGTGCTTGTGTTCATTTAAAATATTATTCCTTTTTCATTTAGTTTCATTAGTTAAGTCTAACAGCATCACAACTGAATCCGTTAGTCTTAAAATCAACTGCAGTTGAGTGATTAACATGACTTAAAAGGTTTCTTCCGGCGCAATCAAACACCATCATTATGTGACGCACCTTCCTTTGCCTCCTTCAGCTTCCTCATGGCTGCCCTGGCTGTTCCCCTTCTGGCAAAGGCCTTGGAGTAAGAGCGGTCCAGGGCTATGGCGCGGCTGCAGTCACGCTCCGCCTCCTGGTACCTGCCAGGCAGATCATCCATGAAGGAGCACAGTCTAAACTTCCGGCATCAACACCAGCACCACAGGGGCAGCTTCACGAAGCGGGACGAACCCGCTCACTGGCAAACTTTCGGCACACGCTCTATTACCGATTTCGACCCCACTATTAAATGACCCCTATTATAAGATAACCCCATACTCTTTGAGCAACTATTGTTAGGGAAAAAAAAACTTTTTGCAATACCCAAAATCTTATCTTAATTTTAATAAGTGCATTAAGCTACAAACATGAAATTTAGACTAATTAGACCATAAAACTACACTACAATAAATGCAATAACCTGAACATATCGAAATATTTCTCTGCGATTCATTTAGCCAGTAAACAGCTAACCTACACCATCTACTGTTGTATGTGCATAATGACATTTGAATTCTAGTCCTGGAAAGGAAGACACCCCCAGTTTGTCACTGTGTTGGATTCGGGCCAAACTGGTACTATTCATCAGCACTGTAGAATGTTTCCAATCACAAATGTAAGCTGACATAACTAATGTCTGTGGGTGCTATAGAATGCATTTATTGCAGTATTTTAAATTGTTCCCTGTTGTCTTCATAGAACAGGGTTGCCAGTGTTATCCGCAAAGAGCCAGAGTGTATGCAGGTTTTTAGGATAACCTGTAGGTCAGCTGTTCAAACCCAGGTGTGAGGACTCTTCAGTCCTCTGATTAGTAAACTAATTAGGGAGTTGCAGTGAATACCCACAACAATATGTTACATTTAGAAAAGGCAGTATTTAGAATAGTTACTTTAAAAAAAATAACTTTTAAAATATACCTACTGTAACACCTTTACAATCTAAACTCAAAAGTTTTTTTAAAGACATGCCTTTTTTTTTTTTATCAATGGAAAAGCAGTGATGCGTGGCTCCACTCATGAGTGACATGCTCTCATCCTGGGCTTTAATTCAGCCTGGGCTAACTTACCCAAAAGCATAGATGCTGGCAACTGGATAGCCCCAAGTACGCAAGTGGCAAACGGCAGCGTTTGGGAAAAGTGTCCTTGAGTAAGATTCATCTTCATAGCCTACTAGTAGTAAATAACCTTTCATCATTGGCTGTAACTATATATTTTTCTTTCCCCGCCACGTGCAGGACCTTTGGGCTTGACGGTGAGTTGGCTTACGTTGCATTTGGGGTCGTAGTTAAGACCGTTATCTAACAGTCTAGGATTTTTGAATCAGCCCATTTTCCCACCTTCTTTTACATATGCGGGATTTATATTTGAAAGAGGGAACAACAGTGTCTGAGATTCACAGTGTATCAGGTCCGTATACCAGACTCTCCACTGTCAGCTATGCGGAGGTAAAATCCCATTTTCATTCTACGGCACCTTTAAATTACCCCACTAAGGCATTTCATTGAAATACACAGGGAAAACAGTCCTCAAAGAACAGGCTCCTCTGACAGATTGGACGACTACACTTGCCTGTCGAGTCTCAGATAAGCCATGGCCCTGTTAGCCGGTAAGAGCACATTGCTGCCGTCGGCCTCCATCCCCTCGGTGTAGCATTGCACAGCGGCCTCGTATTTCCCTTCTTTAAAGTAAGCATTTCCCTGCGTTGTGCAAAGAAATGAAAGGGGAAAGGACACATCAGCTAGGAGTCTCTGTCTGGGTGCTGCCATTCCCATGCTGTTCTGGGCATGGAGAAACCTCCATGTGAACCATCCAGCGGGTTCTCAACCCCAAAGGGTGGGGGCTAGATCTACAGGGGGAGGGTCCAGCCTAGGGGTAGGCGGGGCTTTGGAGCCAGTGCAGTTATGCAATTTGTGCAAAACATCCGTTTTAAATAAAAAATGAAAATGCAAATGGTATAATCAAAAAATTAAGGAGCCTGAAAAAAAATATTTTAAGTCAGCAACTATTTACCCTTAGCACTACACACAGAAACCATTATTTTTACAGTCAACAGTGAACTAGTTTAATGTTTTAAATGAACTTATGTGAATCATTGTCACCGAGGCAAACGTGTCAACAAGATACAAACTAATCTCAGTTTATATTAACAATGATGTTAGTTAGCTAGCTATCTAGAAAGGTTGTTAAAATTTGTAATATGAAGTAATAAATGCAAATGACCAGCATGAATACAAATATTAACTAGTGCAAACAAATACTAGTTAAACGGATGACTTCATAAAACATCCTTTTCAATGGTGAATCAGATATCAAATTCAAGGGACATGAGAATGGGTATAATCCATCAATAGTAAAAAGTCTATCGTCAAAAAGTGGATATTCGGTCTGCAACGTGCCGATGTTACACATGCAAACCACGCACAGGACAAAATGACTAATTAGTCAGCACAATTCCTCCACCGGCAGGGAAGAACAGCATCTCTGTGACTCATCCTCTGCATGCGGTTGGATCTCCAACAGACTGAGGCCGGAACTGCAACCACAATCCGGTACGCCGTCCCGTAAGAGACACACACCCGGTCTTTCTGCACGACAGCCTCCTGCCATCTTTGCGCTTCCTCAGCTTGCCTCTGCTGACTCTCTGACTCCGTCACCTCCTCCTGGGCCGTTTCGCTTGCCTGGCTCCCATCTGCCTGCGGTGGCATAGCCTAAGAAGCAAAGGCAACAAACGACGTGGGTCACATGTGACAGATACGATGATGTAACATATCCCAGACAAACGGGCCAAAGTACAGCCGTACCGTTTTTATCTTCTTCACTTCATTTTGTGCTTCGTGATTTTCAGGGTCCAGTTTAAGAACCATTTCATAATCTGACAGGTGAAGAAAAGAAAAGAAAAAAATAATAGCAGCTTCTTCTCCCTAGTGTAGCTGTGAGAACAAGTAGGTTAAGACCTTTTAAATCAGGTGGCCAATGATTTTTAAAAGGTTACAAAAAAAAAACCAGTACAACGAATGAATCAGCAGTATGAAGCACAACCTCAACAACCGCGAATGTAAGCAGTTGGAAGAGACAGTGGAATACATTCTATCATTCTTCGGTAAACAAAAATGAAAAACAAAGCATACCTTCTAGGGCAGACTCGAGTTTTTTAAGAGCAAAGCGAGCGGCTCCCCGTCTGGCATAAGCTTTAGCGTAGTTTCTGTCCAGAGTGATGGCCAGGTTACAGTCGGACTCTGCGACGGCATACCTAAGACAGAAGAAGTGGCCGCTTTGCCTCACGCACCCTTCATGCTGCTGAATTACAACAAGGCCGTGCATTACAGCTGTGGTAGTTTATGCTATGAAGGATCTATAAATCCACAGTTTTGTCAAGACATTTAGGGCAGGACGGGATGTCAGCTCCAGCAGTAACTGCACTACAACTGCAAATACAATACCGTGAGATCGGGTTTACAAGAACATTTCAGCTGCTTTGTTCAGTCTATCACCAGCACTGACTTTTTGAGTTTCAGAAAACAAGTTGCTCTGTTTGTAGGCAAAACCGGACTGTAAGGATCAGCACTCATGCCTCTGGTGTAACAATCAATGGCATCATCGAATTTCCCTTCTTTAAACATCTGGTTGCCCTAAAAAAAAAAATACAAAAAAAAACAAAAAAACAAAATCTAAGTCTATCCATTCAAAAAATGTAAATTATTCAGATTACAGTTGGGAAAGGAAGATTTATTGATGAACTTTGAGAATTTAAAAACAAAGAGTAATTAAAACATACTTTCTCCTTTTCAGCAAGAGCCTGTTCTCTGTCAATGTGGATCCCGGTTTCTTCTGAATCTGACTCGGACTCGACGGGGCTGACATCTTTGTCCAGCATTTCTAATGCTTTATCCTATTGGGATTCATATTTTTGTAATTATGTTAATACATTTTGATTCATTATGCATCGAAAGACCTAGGAGAATATTAAATGTGAATGACATCATTTAAATACTTTAATACGACTTTTCATACATGTTCATCAAAATGAGATCTAGGGTTTAAGACACAATGAGAAATTTACCGCGTCAAATTTTTCCCATGATTGGTAGTCGTAGGATTTTATTCTTGTTTCTTTCTTCTGATCGTTCTTTGTAATGGTGGAAGCCACGTTGTTTGTCTTCTGCTTTTTATAGTCCTTGTTTCTAACAGGTGGTAGATTTTGCTGAAATGACGGTATGTGTACAGTACATATAGTTATGCTTACAAAGAGAATTAGGGAACATTTCCTTTAGGAGCACTATACGGATACTGTAATGGATTAAGTTTACAGAAAGTATGATATCCATTCCGCGGGGTATTGTTTATCCTCGTTGTTCCTATCAGCTTTTATAAAGTAATAGTCAATGCACCAAAGTGCAGAAAGAGGAAATGTGTCATTCGCTAAATTTGAAGTAACGAGCGCTTAATATATGAGTAAATGCTGTAACTGTTAAATATTAAAAGTGGAGAACAATCTGCTTTAAAGAATAAAGCCTCACCTTCAGAATGTGATCAGAACTCTCACTTTTCAGCTCTTCGTCTTTCTTTTTGATATCGTTTTCCCAGCTGTCAAGTTCTCTAATAAAGTCATGCAGCTCCTCTGCATTCTGGCGCATCTGCAGCTGCAGCTCTATGGCTTTATTTCCACCGTACATACTCCTGTGCTCCAACAAGAATACGCATGGGATTAATAGCTAAAACTTATAAGTAGATGGTACCTTCTCAAAAACATACATGTTAAACAAACGAGAACGAAACCGCCTCCGGTAACTAAGAGACACTAAACACACGTGCATGCAGTTTATTACTAACAGACTAACGACTAATCAAACGAAATGCACTCCAAATACCTTTAAAATGGCTATTTCAAGAAAACAAAGTCAACAACTAAAAACTAAACTAAAATTAAGACATAAGATAGATTAGCAACTGTCACAAGGGAGAAACTAGAACGTTAAACGTGTAGCGCCATGGTAGCGCGGCCGCGTCCCCTCGCCACCGCCGGAAGTGACGAAATACGCAACGAGGTGATGTCTACGGAAACTTAATAATTTCTTTTTTATGACAAAGAGTTTATGCTTTACTTACTTAAAAGTAAAATAATGTCACAGTATCAGATTAAAATCATATTTGTGTTAAAATTTCTACTGTCGAAGAATTGTGTAACCCTTTACCTTTGACCTTTCACTTGTAACCAGAGGTAAAGTAGAACATGACCTACCTGGTGTCTTCGATTTTCGTTTTCATCTTATAACTTTATTTTATTCACCTTTGGAAATTGTGCATTGATCTACTCTCAAGTTCTAATTTTATAATGGACCAAGCCAGAGAATCGGAACAGAAAGACGAGGACTACGGTTATGGCTTGTTCCCGAAGAGAAAAGAAGGGAAACATAAGAAAGGGTCACTTGGAGAAAGCCTGTTCACTTTCCACAACAAATGTCAAGTAATGCTGCGTTTTGCGCTGGAGACGAGTACGTTCTTAAACATCGCACATATGCATATGTCTTAACTTAGCAAGATAATTCAATATATGGCTCTATAATGTGATCCAAATCACTGACATTAAATAAACCCATGTTAATTCCAAGTGATAAGTCACACAGACTCAGCACGTGCGTTCAAGGGCTATAATTAATGTGTATTTTAATCGATAGGTCCGTATGCAAAATTCCTACTCGGTGTCATGAAACAGTCTGGATGGTATGTATTACGTCGTTAAAAGTAATCTTATTTCAAGAAGTCAATAAGGTGTATTCCCATTAAGCATAAAGAAAAGCATTATTAAAATACCTAGCGTAACTCCACGTAAACATCACGTAAAAGACGGTTTGTGGACCGTCTATCTTCATCTTCACAATTTTGTTGTACATAGTAATTGTGTAATTACGTGGACAAGAAACCATTAAATGATATCAGGATTCTAAATATCATTACATTAGCACCAGATTAAATACTTTAAATGTTAGAAAACCCCATATGCTCATCGTGTAAGCAGGACGACGCAGTTGTTTCGACGTTCTGCTTTGAGCGTGTACCTGTGTTTATTTTCAGTGCTGCATATAAAGACCGTCATTTTGCCTGTGAAGACTGTGACGGGATTGTCAGTGGTGGTTTCGACGCAGCTACTTCTCAAGTAAAACGGCCATACCTCCTAATAGATCATGAAATGTATCAAACCAGATTTAACTAGTATATATGAATCTTATTTGCTGAACATTTTCATACAGGCCTAATAAAGACACATATTACAGGAGCAGGTCTGATTGAAATTAACACAATATTTTTTCCCTATTTGATTACAGATTGTTTTGTGTCAGAATAATGTTCACCGGCAGTCCCACATGAATAGAGTGGTCACCCACGAACTTATTCATGCTTTTGACCACTGTAGAGCCCATGTCGATTGGTTCAATAATCTAAGACATTTGGCCTGCTCAGAGGTAATGTGTTTGTGTGTGTATTCTCCTGCTTTACCTCCTGTCTGTTTCCTCTGTGAGCTGCTTTATATAAGGGGTAGGCAATCCTGATCCTGGAGTACCAGTGTCCAGCAGGTTTTCCACCTTACCTGGTCTCTGATGAACCACTGCCAGCCTCAGACAGAAAGAAACTCATGAGTAAGGATAGAAAACCAGTGGGTTGCCAGCACGTCAGAATAAGGGTTGCCAGCACGTCAGATTCAGGGCTGCCGGCACGTCAGAATCAGGGTTGCCAGTACGTCAGAATCAGGGTTGCCTACTCCTGCTTCATATGATATCTCTAGATAAGTTTCGGCTTGCAAGGCTGCCGTCACAGTGTATTAATAGATCATTCTTCCCCAATTATCCCCCCCCCCCATTCAGATTCGGGCGGCCAACCTCAGTGGAGACTGCTCTTTTGGCAATGAGCTCTCAAGGCTTAATTTTGGAGTCAAAGGACATCATCAGGTAAAACAGAGCGGAGATTTTTCCAATGGTTGTATGTCAAACACAAACAGTTACATAGTTACAGGCATAATTTTAAAATAGATGTATAGGTATGCAGAGTCACAATGCAAATTGTAATTGAGTTAAATTCAGGAAGCTTAACTGTAATGGTGGACATTACTTTCAGTTGCAGTTATCTTCATTTGTCTGTGTGTTATAGATGTGTAAAAGGATACCCAAAATGACCATTCCCATCACCGGGACTAAACTGATCATTTCCCCCATGTGCTAAATAAGCATCACCAACCATTTGTGGCAGCTTATTGTGCAAGGAAGGAGAAGTTGGACGTGGCATGTTGCATTGCATTTTACAGGACTGTGTGCGGGACCGTGCACTGCGCTCTATCCTGGCCGTGCGGAAGGTGAGTCCCGAAGAAGGAAAGAAGGTGGTGGACGAAGTTTTCGACAGCTGCTTCAACGACCACGCGCCCTTCGGTCGCATCCCCCACAACAAAGACTATGTCAAATTCTCATCCCATGATTTTCGGAATAGAGATCGATACTATTCTAACCTATAAGGAAGGGAATGAGGTGTCGCGCATACTTCCCTGGTGCTTAGGCAATAGACATGGCTGATTGTCTACCTTATACATCAGGAGCCCTCAGCAGAGATTCTGTGCATGTAGCTGGTATAACAGGATCAATCGCACATGAAGAATCCTGAAATGGGGCCACTTGTTCCAGGGAAATTGGTTCCTGTCTGTGAATGTGCGTGTAAATAAAATAAATAAATTATATACCTTTTGTAGATTCTATATGGCTGTTTTGACTTGGTGTGTTCATGCTAATTGTTTTGCGAAAGTGGAATGATGATTCAGGGATGTGTTGTTTTTTTTTTTTAAAAAAAGAATCCCAAGGATTTTTTCAGAGGAATGACTTGTAAGAGACTTTTTAAAAGGCACATGGTCATTTTAACTATGCTGATTTAAAGTGTAAAGTGCATTAGTGACCTCACATCAAATGCATTATTTAAGAACTACATTGTTAATGTGAATTTACCTGTTTTTCTTTTGGTATCTGTAACAGCAGTGAAGCTACTGTGTGCAGGTGTTTGTGTGGGGAAAACAATCTACATAAGCGTCTTTGAGAAGTTGACATAGTAAAACCTGGTGCTGAAGGTACTTGAATCAGGAAAAGTTAGACATATTTCTGTTTACTTTGATCACACTAGACTTTTGTAGTTTTTCCAAGTTGAAAATTACCGCCCTGTAGTTTCCAGTAACATAATTTGCAGTC
The DNA here is from genome assembly GCA_026784285.1 of Stomatorhinus walkeri. Taxonomy (NCBI): domain Eukaryota; kingdom Metazoa; phylum Chordata; class Actinopteri; order Osteoglossiformes; family Mormyridae; genus Stomatorhinus; species Stomatorhinus walkeri. The sequence goes on from JAODUD010000062.1 coordinate 26,649,847, forward strand.
ATGTTAATCGACTAGTAAATCTAGTAAATTAATATTAAATGTTACTTTTCAATATGTTAGGAAGTGAACTGTGGGTATGGACGGGTGCCAAACTGGTCGTCTATTTTCTGTGCAGCGTCTAATAAGATGCTTGCAGAATGTGTGAAACAGTAGATGGCGTTGTTTACCTTCTATTCTTACACCCAGCTACCTTAGTGGAGAGATAAGAATTGCTTTGCTGTTTATTATTCCCATAAAAAACAAGGACTGTGATATCGATTATTAAGATATATTTTCCATCAAACATGAATCCTGGTCCGAGTTGTGGGTCAGATGTTTAGCTTAAGATTTATTTCAAATTCAGACAAACTATACAACTGGTTGACCAAATCTGCTATTATATAAAATTACTTGCTCATATCTATAGAAGTTGAATGATATCAAGGCAGTTAATCTGATGGATAGCATTTTTAAAAAATAGCTCATGTAGTTACAGTTTTCTCACGTCAGCTGTACTGTTCCAAAATTGCATCATACATTGGTTTACATTCAGCCATTATCATTTGGCCTGATTTTTCCCCCCATTTAGTCAATAATAGCAATAAATGGTATTAATGACAATTTAGAAATCTTGTCTTCATAATACATGTTCTGCTTGCAGACGTGAAACGAGTAGCATTTATTGTCCTTTTATGGTTTGTTACAGGCTGCAGACAAAGTGAATTAAAGACTTTATAGCCTCTGTATAATATAAAAGGCAATTGCTCTTTTATATGCAGTTCCTCGAGTTTATTGACATCTTATATTCAGCTTCAATGCAGAAACCTACCGGTGGCGGGGGGGGTGGAGTCAAAGATAAAATTGCCAACTGGATTAATTTTCCTTTTGCATCCACTCTGCAGCATGTTGTCATTTTGTCTTTGTGTGGTTTGGGTAAACCTTCAGACTTCACACCTAATGTTCACACTGCTATGTGCTTAACAATGGCAAACAATATTCATCTACTGACCTTTGACATTCATGTGCAAGAAATATGATATATTGCTCACCCCAGGAATATTGAAAGAAGTCACTGTTTTCTGTTTTCCGATGGTGGTCCATGTAAGAGGACTGTTTGCTGCTCACAGTAGCAAAGATATGAGATTAATTGCAATTAAAAAAATAACCATTTGCCAACCCATGTCAAATACAAGGTGTGTGATTAAACACAATTAAAATAGTAATAATAATTTTACAGCCTACTTCACTTATAAGTTGTATAATTAATCGTGATTAAAAAGATTGTTTGATTGCCCGTTTCATCACATCATGCTAACTTCACTGCTTCTTTGACACCTTTCCCCTCCCCCACGTGGCGTAGTCAGGTAAGGAGTACGTCTAGGGGTGGCAAAAAGAAATTTTACTATTAACCACAATGTCACTATGAAATGTCCTGTAGTGCCAATGTACATGTGTATAAATGGGGGCAAAAAACAACCATAGGCCTAATTGTTCCTATTTTTATGAAGTGTTATGGGGGCTGTATCCAGTGCATATGAAGTGTTATGGGGGCTTTATCCAGTGCATAT
>JAODUD010000062.1:26690037-26701564 GCA_026784285.1 Stomatorhinus walkeri
ACGCTCTTCCGATCTCGGAGAGCTGTTGCCCCCCCACCCCCCACTCGCTACTCCCTCTCAGGCAACCTTTTGTTCCTCTGCTCCCCCCACAGGCTGAGGGGGAGGGGTGTGCTGTTTACTCTGCTCGGCAGGTCACTCTGGTGATGCCTACTCCAAACAAGGCCATTATCTGCCCTTTGTGCAAGGTGCTGAGAGCTGAAGACCCCGAACAGCCCTCCAGCCAGGTGGGTAGGAAGCAAGACATTGTGTGTGTGTGTGTGTGTGCGCGCGTGTGGCAGTCACCCATTAGCCATTCTTTGTAAAAGTACAGCTGTAGGGTGTCATTTTCTATGGCCTAAATTTATACCAAGGAGTATCCCAGTTGCAACTATTCAATATATCTCAATTTTTTTTCTTTTTGTGTGCAGACAACCAGCATTTTAACATCAATTTCCAGCAAATTTTCTTTCTCTGTATTGTACAGTTTAAACAATTTTTCAAAAGTCAATATGTCCAAGGTAACTCTATTTTAAAATAATCGTCAGTGTGCATAAAACCAGAACACTTCATTTTGCTAAGCTTTATAACCAGGGGTCCTCTTACTGGTTTCCAAACATTCTTGAAGTGCTGCAGTAGTTCATCTTATAGCTATTCAGTGATGTTGATCAGTTGAATAAACAACTTGTTATTTAATTCCACGGCTTGCTTTCGGGTTTCGCCTTTTGCGTTGGGGTATTTTAGAGATTTAAAGGTTCTCTGGAGACCCCTAGAGGCAGAGAAGAACAATACGTGAATACCTGAATGACTTTAGGTATTAGCAGGGATACAAACATAGATACAAATCTAGAAATTTATATTATAAAAAACATTTGTTAAAAATATTAATGAGCAAATGTCGAGTAGTTTGTTCTTAAGTGCTGAAATTGTTGTCTCTCTTCTTATGTAGCATTAAGTTTAGTTAAAAATAATTCTTGTAAGAAAAGCGCACTGTCTAATTAAAATTTGAACATCGATATAAAAACACACATTAATCTTTGTAACAAATTTAGTTTATAAATATCGGGATTCTTGGATTTCATAGATAATAGGCCTACAGATGTGAAGACATTAAACGTGTTTCTTCAATGGATATATTTTATGCAAGACACAAACAAAAGACAGGAAGACAGCTGCTTTATAATATATGTGAACCGCCTTGGGGTGTCGTGTTAGTCAGCTCACTAAAGCAAGCGGGGGCGCGGGGAGGGGGGGTTTCTTGCCTTTTCTTATGTAAGTTTGTGGCGCATGTAACGTCCGATTGTATTGCTTTTTGCGTATTATTCTATTGCTGTTATAACGATACATTTAAAGGAACGGAAAAAAAAACTAACAACAAAGTATTTATTTGCATATAAGGAAATATAATCAAGTGAAACACTTAATTGGCAGGAGTGAGAGCTCTCACTTTCCTCCATGTTTATGGGTTTTTTCTGTATCCGGACAAAAGGGGGCAGTAACGATACGCCGGTTTTCAACATTTTGAACTACAGGGTGTTTAATAGATCTGACGCCAATTAAAGTATGTATACATTTTTAAATGAAGATTTTAAGGGTTTTACAACATGGACATAAAGTTTACTTTCTAACATTTCTTAAATTCATTCTCTGCTTCATGCAACAACAGCGATAATAGTATCATAGATCAAAATAATGTGCAAAACAGCCGCGATGTAATAAAGTGATGGGAATGTAAATATAACCCGCGGAAAAGCAGTGGGATGGGTGGAAATTGTGTTGAATAGTTATATGCCGGTGCTTCTCCCTCCCGGGGATGGAGAACAGCTCCTCTGCGGAGCCCAACTACTGCTGCCGTCCCATCCAGCTGGAGCTCATCAAAGACACCCCCCCCCCCCCAGAATGTGGTATCCCAGGCTGTGCCAAGACCACCTCCCTGTATTCTTCAGTATTGCCAGTCAGCACCAGCCTACACCTGTGTCAACAAGCTCAGACATGACTAGGAGTAAAAAAATAATGCAAAATAAAAGCTCCTCAGAAACACGCGTTCGCCGAAGAGACGGAGGCCTTGGCTTGACTTCCACAGGCCTCTGAATCATACATCTGAGCCTCCATGACAGACGGCATATACATTACAAATTAATAAAGCTGTCAACTCCCAGAGAACTTAAGGGAATTGACTCTTCAGATGATTAGGTCCATGTGATCAACCGCTGCTGAACGCGAGTCCTCCGTTGGTCCAGCAGGTGTGTTTGTTCTGAGTGGCAGCCTGTAGTATCTGTGATTAACAAAAGGACCCCATGAATCACAATATCAAACAGGAAGAACATGGATATTTTATCAGGCAGTGCCAAGGTTATTGTCATTAATGAAAACTAAAAGAAAACATTTCCATAGATTCAAATAAAATCGATCCATCCATTTTCTGTAACTGCGTGCCCTATTTAGGGTACCGGGGGGGGTGGGGAGGGGGGGGGTACTCACACTCACACACCATTCACACACACATGCACTCCTACAGACAATTTTGGTAACTTCAATTAACCTCAGCATGTTTTTGGGGGAAACCGGAGGTAGCCGGAGGAAACCCCATGATGGCACGTGTAGGACATGCAAACTCCACACGCATGGAGCCAAGACGAAGACCTAAACCCAGGTCGCAGACCTGTGAGGCGACAGCGCTAACCACTGCATCCCCATTAGATAAAATAAGGTACAAAAACAGAATTAAAAAAATAACTAAACAAAAGCTATAAACACGGCCCCCGAAACTAACCCAAATAAACATTGACTGCTTTCCTTTACAGTTTTTAGATGCTTTCCTGTACTACGTAGCCAAAGTAATCATTTGTTTATCTTTGCCCATTCAGAGGACATTAGCATATAGTACAGTGTGTATTCATAAAGGATTCTCTACAGATAAAACTCATAAAATAGCTCTACAACATTCAGTCTAACCCTAGGAATAATACAGTCATGCTGCAAACCAAATTTAAACTGGATTACAAATGATAATGAAAATAATATAAAATTAAAACTAAATTAAAACATCAAAACTATAATAACACTGGGTAGAAGTGCAGGACCTTAGGAAGCAGCATTGAATCAGATGGGTGACTGATGGATGGATGGATGGATGGATTGAGTATTACCGGCAGGACCATAATATTTGGACAGAGACAAAGTTATTCAGTTTCTAAGTTCTGTACTTTACCACAATAAATTTTAAAAGAAACAAGTCAGATGCAGTTGAAGTGCAGACTTTCAGCTTTAATTCAGTGGGTAGAACAAAAACATTGAAAAAAATGTGGGGAATTAAAGTCATTTTTCTACACAATAACCTCCTTTCAGGGGCCCATAAGTAATTGGATAGATTAATATAACTGCAAATAAAATGTTCAGTTCTAATACTTAGTTGAAACCCCTTTGCAGGCAATGACTGCCTGAGGTCTTGACCTCACGGACATGAGCAGACACTGGGTTTCCTCCCTTTTAATGCTCTGCCAGGCCTTTACTGCAGCAGCTTTCACTTACAGTTTGAGGGTATTTATGTCTGTAGTTTAGTCTTTAGCAAGTGAAATGCATGATCAATATGGTTGTAATCAGGTGACCGACTTGGCCATTCGAGAATATTCCACTTCTTTGCTTTAATAAAGTCCTGAGTTGCTTTTGCTGTGTGTTTTGGGTCATTGTCCATCTGTATTATGGATGAATTTGGCTGGATTTCAGCAGACATGATGTCTCTGAACACCTCAGTATTCATTCGGCTGCTTCCATCCTGCGTCTCTTCAACAAGAAACACTAAAGACCCAGTGGCACTGGTAGCCATGCAGGCCCAAGCTATCACACTGCCTCCACCCTGTTTTACAGATGTTGCTGTGTTCTTTGGATCATAAGCTGTTCCAGCCCTTCTCCATACTTCTTTCTTTCCATCATTCTGATACAGGTTGATCTTGTTTTCATCTGTCCAAAGAATGCTGTTCCAGAACTGTGCTGGCTTTTTCAGGATGTTTTTTTGCAAACTCCAATCTAGCCTTTCTATTCTTGAGGCTTATGAGTGGCTTGCATCTTGCAGTGAACCCTCTGTATTTGCTTTCATGCAGTCTTCTCTTTCTGGTAGACTTGGGTATTGATACGCCTACCTCCTGGAGAGTGTTGTTCACTTGGTTGGCTGTTACGAAGGGATTTATTTTCAACATGGAAAGGATTCTGCGATCATCCCCCACTGTTCTCGTCTGTGGACGTCCAGGCCTTCTTGCGTTGCAGAGTTGCATACCGAGTTCCTTTGACTGCATGTTGTATGTTCACACCTCAATCTTCCAAATGCAAACAAGACACCTCAAATCAACTCCAGGCCTTTTATCTGCTTGATGGATAATGAAAGAACAAAGGAATTGCCCACAGCTGTCCACGAAATAGCTTTTAAGTGAATTGCCCAATTACTTTTGGCCCCTTTAAAAAGAGGGTGGCACATGTTAATGAGATGAAAGTCCTAAACCCTTCATCCAATTTGAATGCGGATACCCTAAAATGAAATCTGAGAGTCTGCACTTTATGTTCATGCCCATTGTCTAACTTCAAGTGGAATTTATTTCAGTAAACAGGTAAAATAGTAAAACCTGTGTTAGTGTCCAAATATTTATGGTCCTGACTGTATATGCGGTAAGTGAATTTCCAAGGATAAGTATCAGAATATGTGGAAATAGCTTGTTTGTCCGAAGTGATCAGTCAGTAATTATTCATGCATCTTTGCCATCTTGTGACATTTTGTAGATGATTATTTACCGATGTAAAATAAGTTAATAAGTAGAGTTGTTTATGAATGCAAAATAATAATATTAATAATAATAATAAGAAAAACAGAAAGCTGTAGGGATGGGGGGGGGGTTGGATGACCCTGTAGCCCCTTGACAAGGGAACAAGCCTAAGGTGGGGGAGGGAAAAGCCCTGCAGGGTGAGGGACAATCTGCTGGTTCTCTCTAGCATTCCAAAGGCCCATTTCAGCTAAGTCAGACACATGTGTGCCATTCACATTCCGAACAGTCATGCCGAAGCCACGATCTCGGGGAGGAAAGAATCACAATGCTGTCATTTTGTATTGGTAGTATACCTTAATATTTACAATGTGACTTTTTATATAGTCAATCATTATCTGAAAGACATTCAAATGACAATAGAAACTGGATCTCCTCTGCTTTGGCGCTGACAGTTAGGAGCAGACAGTCGCTGGTAAGCGTCCGATGGGAGCAGAATAGGTGGAGTGATGTGTGCTTTGGGCGTCGCTCTCTGCATCAGGCTGTTACACACAGGAATCACAGACGACGGCCCCCTCCCCCAGTCCAAGCTGGCAGAATCTGGGGGAAATCAGCCTGCCAGGGGCTGTACAAACATACCCTAACATTTCAGTCCTGATGTGGAAGGTTCGACCTGCTACAAAGTGGAAGGATGATAGATTTTTTATAATTTAATAACTCGTTGCAGCATATATGTTATACACACACACACATATATATATATATATAACTGGCTTAGTGATTGCAAGGGTGCGAGACATGGTGTCAGACTCTTATTATGCCAATGACTTACATTCTAACCCATTACTTTGGTTTAGTTATCTTGAATATCAGTAGCAGATTGTATGGTGGTTAAGGCAACGGTTTGCATCACTACAGCTGCCATAACAGGAGGGTCCTGCAGTGAACCTGCCATCTTTAATTTGTATCAGGAAGACATCCAGTTGTGTAAAATTAGCAACAAAATCACAGCTATAATGTGGGAAGCCCCTGGATTAAGAACAGCCAATTTATCAATGGACCATAAAGTCTATTATCATTTAGAGAGGAACACGGACTAATACAGGGTTTTACCACACCCATCACATGACAAACCACCTCAGGGATGAGAACCTGAGTGCAGCCATGTGGCAGGCAATATCTCAGCACCACACTAGTCCAAATGGACCAGTGTGAGGTTCTTTCACCAGTGGCTGCAGTGCCAATCCTGCAACAACCCCCAAGTTATTCCCCGTAAGTGGGAGAACCTCCTTATAGGGCTGGATGTAGATTAACATCATACCCCGGATGAAGCAATTGCAGGTTAAGGGCCATGCTCAAGGGCCCAATGGAGTAGAATTACTCTGAGCATTTATCAGCAACCTTCCAGTTGTGGGCACAGATCCATAGCCTCAGTGTCATCCCTCCACCCAAAATCATTTAAATTTAGGTTAAATACAATGGTTTGTGGTAACAAATGCATGCACAACCTTATGATGCTCGTGAAAACATTGCACTGCCTCAGTGGTCTGTCTCGTGGTACAGTTCAGGACTGTATGTAGTTACCTTTGTGACTGCTGTATAATAATAATAATTATTATGTAGACCTACCTATAAATTCAACTTAAAGACAGACTTTAGGGCACGGATGGTGTTTGTAACATAGAGACTGTAATCTAACAATCTCTTTAATTATCTTCTTCATTTTCATAACACTTGTCCTGGTAATAGTTTGGGGCTACATGCCAAGATCACAGCATCTAGCTCAATCTGGGCAAACCTTGCAGAGATACCTCATTTCAGCCACATGCTCTTTACCCCTAGTGCATGACCATAGGTTCACACCGGGACATAGACTGACTGAGGAACTACAAGCCTTGTCAATAACTCAGTTCCAAAAACAGCACCATAGACTCCCTTAGAGCCTGCAGAACTGCAGCCACCAACCAATCCACCTGTCAATCTCACATTCCCTTTTACGGACAATCAAGGACAGGATTCGGAGGTACTTAAACTCCTTCACTAAGGACAGACTCTCCCCCCTTGCCTGAAGGGGAGCAGTCGACTCTCTCCTGAGAAAGTCTTGGATTTGAAGGTGCTAATTCTCATACCTCTCGCATCAAACTGCTAAAGTGCGGCAGGTCAAGATCACAAAGTCATCTGTAAATAGCAGAAACATCACCTGGGAAACCAAGGGTACAGGAGACGATAGTTTTCTAATTGTCGAAATCTCAGAATCAGGTGAAACAATGTAGATTCTAGCCTGGCTGTGGAACAGCAGACCAACTTATCTACCTTTTATTATGGGAATTATAATGTAAAAATACAGTCTACATGAGCCTTGAGGTCTTGGAGAAGACCTAGGACCACATGTCCCAGATCATACAGTAGGGGGTGTAGGAAAATGAGTAACTGGGGGTTGCCACTGCATGCTAATTCTTTTCTGTAGGAATGTTGACCTAGTAACAGTTCTGTCCGTAACCTTGGCGCAAAATGTAGGTCTAATTAAAGCACAACTTCCTTAATAACTGAGTTTTAAAATGAAAAAACACTAAGCATTAAAAATGAACAAGCTAATTTAATACAGAAAGATAAATGCATTGACAAAAATACAGACAGTCTTCCAGGAACAGTGTGATCCCTTCAAATTGGGTGATTTTTATAGTATATTTTTAATATTAAAGTGTATTTATAATTATATATCCAATGTGTTTGAAATACGTCAGGAACGTCCAGGCCCTATTGTGACTAGTCCCAAGTAAGTCGTCTGTACTGCAGTAAATGCTAAAATAACAGGAACGTTTAACTTGTCAATAATCTGGAAAGAACCATTTTGAGCTACGATCCACCTGAAGCAACAACTTAAATCATACCTGAAGGCCTCGATTTTGACTCTATTTTCATGCGTATGTCTTCCATCAGTTTTGTACACGGCCTTGCCTGGTGCTAATTTGCGGGGCTCTAAACCATCGCGGAAGCTACTGCGCATGGCAGAAATGACCCAGGATGGGGAGCCAACATGCTGACGGAAGACACCGATAGCTATAGGGTCGGAGACTCACCGCAGTCTGATAAAGCGGTAAAATTAGCCTCATATTCGATATTTAGTTTGTCTGTTTTAATGTCTTTTAACAGAAGCAAGGTATGACATTTAAATGATTTTTAATGAAATGTGAATGTCTAGTACACAGACAACGATGCACAGCGATTTCTGCAAGATCTTGCTAATGCCTAAGAAAATATGTCATTTTAGCTGTAACTGGATATTGCTTTAGCATTTGGGGTTCATGGCAACTGTTGCACACCCTTTGGTTTTCCCGATTTCTTTAATTTTAATTAATGTTCACATGTACCCCTTGTGGGACAATACATTAATGGTTGAATAACTTAAAAACTAAACTAGACAGCCACATCTAGTGAAGAATGCGTTGATTAGTGGAAGTAGAGGTACGAAGCGACAGCGCTTAACCGCTGCGCCACCTTGCGAATATTTTCTGCACCTAAAAAACGTGCAGCAGTCAAAAGCCGAACCCCGAATCCCTCTCCGATAAGACGTCAGATAATACTCAGCACGTCGAGTTAAGCTTGCAAATCTGTTCCCTCACAAGAAAAGAAATTGGTATTTATTTCTTCATATTTCTTTCCAAAGGAGACATGGAATTTATTGCCAGCCTTCTGAGTGTCATTACTTCTCCATTTTAACATGCGATGCGCTGCCTTTGTTCAATGCATCAGTATTTATATAAATTTCCTGCTTCTCGATTACAGATACTATACTGTCATGCAATAATTCTTTAAGAAATGTTCTGATTCTCCACCTAGCACATTTCGCTATTGCTATTATTTTGCATGTGATATGTGTACAGTTGGCCTTTGAAATGTCGCTCCGTTCCTTCTGAAATTCATGGAACCAACTTAATTCTTGAGATTAAAAGATTGACTTTCGAAAAAGCTGAATGCAGTACAATAGTGTACAATTAAGGTAAATGATGTGTGAAGTATCTGGGGCGGAGAGAGCCGCGTGAGTCTGTCCCGGCGCTCCTTTCCCGATAGATAAGCGGACGGGGGTCGGACTGTGGTTCGCCAGCCTTTGTACTCACAATGCCATTTACGATTCTGTATTATAACAACAGCAATAATAACAATAATAATAATAATAATAATTATTATTATTATTACAATAATAATAATAATAATAATAATATGATTAAGAGTAGGCGGCAGACTGTTTTGTAACTTTGGGTTTCGCTGGTTGATTTTCTTAAACCTGCAGGACAGAATCAGAGGTGAGTTTTCATTTTTTTTCCGCCCTGCATTCAAACAGCCGCCGTGTAAACTGTGAATCACTCCTGTACTTTCAAAATATAGGCCATGCGGAGCAGGATTAATTGATTTCTTTTGCCAATTTTCTGTTTTGTTTTCAGCGATATATAAAGCAAAATGCATAACTATCATAAATATCAACTCTACAAATTCCCTGTATTAAATTAAAATCCAAAACTCGAAGTGACGAATTCATACATTAGTTTCACTTCCTGACTGCCGAGGTTAATTGGCTGCTCCTGACCACTAACGACAGGCCGTTTTGACAAGTTTTTACTTGGATTTTCAGATATGCCACAAAATAAGAAAATGTTATTGTAGGTCCGCGCCCCTGGGTTTAAATGTTCTGTTCACAGTTTTGTACTGACGAATCTACTGTTGCAAACTATAAACAAACAGAGTGAAAGAAGCCTGAGGTTCGCTTCCTCACTACTGTACTTAGTGTCCAGACGCGAATTCATTTCTTTACCGTAGTCATTAGCAGATGAGACGATGTTATGATCCACGGTATCCTTACCGTGTCAGTAACCCTAACACAGGTCATTTCAAGAAAAACTATTCATTACAGCAATGAAATCTGTGAACTGTATATAGGTGTATTAAATATTTCCAACACTTTTGGGGGAAAGGACTGTGCCAGTGGTAGCATTGAGCTTATCGTGCTATACCCGGTGGCTCTTTCTGGTGTCCATGGATAAATACATCCCAATCTGGGTAAAGCGCTTGTCAATCAATGCATAAAGAGAGGATGAATAACTGGGCCCTGAAGCATTTTTTTGCTACTCAACCAAACAGTATGAATGTTTTATTTCCATTGGATTCTCCTATGTCTTCCCCAAGGCCAGCGCCCATCATTCTTCAAAGAAACCCAGGCGATCTGTGGCGCCCCCTACAGTCAGGTGGACAGGATGTCACGTGTAATGCTGCCAGTCATGAGCGCGTGAGGTACGATGGAATTAAATCCATTTCTATGATTATATTTATTTGTTTGCTTTATAACGCTTTCTGGTCTGAATTTTCTCAAGAGCAGATATGGTTCATGCTATTCCTCTTGAATCACAGGGTGAGTATTAGTCACATATATGGATGTATAATGTATGAAATTAACGCATCCCAGTATTATCCATATGCTTCTTCTCATATTTACATAATTAGAGACCTTTTCACACACAGTGATCAGCTGTAGCAACAACTGCTAAATTCCTGCTAGGTAACATTTTCACCATCCACACCCTGAGTAAGGAGCTTTGTCATTGGTTAAATATATCATGTGTGCATTTCATCTCAGATCAACACACAGTCATTATCAGGATTTAAATGACCAGCTGAAGAAATCTAACATAATTTGTCAGGTGACTGAGGAAGAAATGAGCATCTTCAGGATCACAATTAATTTGGAGCCCGGTAAACATAAATCACAGAGTCACTTTCGCACGCTCGGTTCCTGCGACACGCTGTGACTGCTGTCGTTCCAGCGAGCCTTAATTAATTAGTCGAGACTGAGCCATTTTCTTATATTATTGACAAGATAGAAATCGTGTTAAGCATGTTTGAGGATTTCTGTTTGTATTGTTAGCGTTAGTTAATGGTGAAAGATATCTTTCTTTTATTTTCATTTGTTTTTCTTTTCCCTAAAAGAGATGATCATTTCTTTATTTTATCTTTATTGATCACTGAATCACACTGAAACACAATGAAACTGCATAATTAAATAAGGTAATTCAAATGTATATTTGCATTTGTTTGTTGTGCAAAAAATTGAATGTATTAGTATTAATCTTTATTTCATTGCCGCCTTAATTGTTCAACATAAGAACTATTAAAAACAGAACTGGATATCATAGGAGGTCGTCAGTGAGCATGTGAACGTGATTGAAATTTACTGACTAACAGCTAATTGGCTAATTGATTAATCTCAGCTGTAAGAAAAAATCAGGCGTACAATGGGTTGCCAGGTCCAGGACTAAAAAATCCAGGTTCCAGGGACCAAAAAAAGAAAGAAAAAATAATAGCAGTGGTGGATAATTGTGAAGCAGCCATCTCAACAATGCAAATTAGCTAATTAGCTAAGGGGAAGTGCATCAGAAAACTCAGTGACTGACAGAGCTGGATGATCTTAACCTCCCTACCTGTAATTCATCACGCCAACCGGTTGGGTGGTCTCCACATCTACCTCCAGACCCCAGACATCTCTCAGGGTCCGCATCAGCAAGAGTCAGCGCCCCGAAGCGCTGAAACTCCCCTCAGAGTTTGCCGAGTCCCCTCCCAAGTCAGGCTGGGTGCGCAGGTGTTTTCCACGGATGCGCCTGCCAAGCGAGAAACGTGGCACTGCGGAGCGCAGGACAGATGTGCTCTGTTTGGCTGAGTGAAAAGCAAACATTGCCTTACGGTCGTGATTGACTCCTCCAAGCCGCTTCAGCTCCCCCGGCACCGGGGCGGGGGGGGGGGGGGGGGGGGGG
>JAODUD010000062.1:26711014-26724233 GCA_026784285.1 Stomatorhinus walkeri
ACTCCCTGTGTATGGAGTTTGTATGCACCCCCTGTATATGGAGTTTGTATGTAACCCCTGTGTATGGAGTTTGTATGTACCCCCTGTGTATGGAGTTTGTATGTAACCCCTGTGTATGGAGTTTGTATGCACTCCCTGTGTCCTCACATGGTATTCTCCAGGTACTCTAGTACCAAATTACCCATAGGTATCAGTGCATGATGTGTCATGGTGCGTTATCTCATTAGCACAATTACCTAAAAAAAAATTGCAGAGACAAATTGGCCCCAAAACTGAAGCAACACTACTTAGTGGCAGGAAAGGAATGGGCAACATTTGCACAAAACTTTGTAGACATTCTCTGAACTGCTGCATTTTTTTGGTTTCACGTGGAAATGCTTGCTGTGATAAAACATTGGCATTAAAAAGATACTTTAAGTGACACGAATGTTACTTTTTTTATTTTCTTGTGTTTTTTTGATGAGGCACTGTTTCACTTGTCTTAAAGAAACCTCCGCTTGTGTATCTATTTTCAATAAGTATTCATAAAACCATTCAGGCATATGTTTGCTAGTGTGAATGAGAAGCCTATAGTCTGTAATTCGCAATGGAACAGTACCTAAGTCCTGTGATATGGCATCACATACCATCTTTTGTTATACGACCACACATTGCAATAATCATACCTAATGACTCCCACACCATTATGGACTGAACTGCCATACTGAAGAGCTGACAGCAGATTGTGGATCAGCAGCATCTTTTAACATTCTCCAAATAAAAACCGATCTGGATGTAAGAGAAGATGGAATGATGACTCATCAGGCCATATTCGTTTTTTATGCTTCTAAGTGGTCCAGAATTTTAAGTTCCATCTCCCAGGTTGTGTCTTTCTGCTTTGACATGGACACCAGTTGTTTCCAACAGGTAAATCAAGCTATAAGTTCTAGCTTCCAGCTCATATAATGACACTTTTGTTGAGACTGGATCACGGAGGTGCTGATTCAGGTCTGTGGTCAGATTTGAGGCAACTAAGCCTGTCTGTACCTGACAGTGAGCATCAAATTTCTGCTACTGTTCCTCTTTCCAAATGTAGTTTGTCTATGTTTGGCAGATGCTCTCATTACTTTTTTTGCACTTGACAGATTAAATCATTTTTATGCACCTGCAATTCAGACACCAGCACTTCAGCTTCTTTGGAAATCGGCCATTTTGGATTGTGCAGTATGGAAATTTATCAGTGCTTTTCTCAAATAACTCCTATTTGATAAAGCAGGATGTAGTGTTTTGTAACCCAGAAAAACTTGCATTAATATGTGATACCATTTTAGTGGAATCTGCATTTGAACTCTGTACTCGTAATGGCTGTACCCTTAGGCAGAATTTCAGGCTACATTTTAATCGGCCATGACCTGCAAACCATTTCATTTATCGAGTATAATTTTCACGACGTGTGTAACTCCTATTGACAATTCATGGATAATTAATATCAAATTTAACTGAGTAGCTGATGTCAATGATCAGTGAGTAGCACTCTTGACAGTGCATCTGTGTGTGCCATGTTGGTTATATATATATATATATATATATTACAAATGTACTATCCCTTTAAGGATTTATTAACATTTGTCCCTAGCCTACAGTGACTACAGGAATTTCGTTTCATTTTATGATACTACAATAAGTACCATGAAGCCATGGGCTATTTCTAGAATATGCAGTGCTGTACGCTGTTCCACTTTCTGAATTCCTCTAATGCAAATATTCCCCAAATGGATTTTGCCGCTTGCTAATTTCAGAGTAGAAATGCTTAGTAGATACCACACTGGCAGAGTTCAACTGATATATTTGCTACACTTTAAGAGGTTAATGTGCACTTACAAGGTTCAAAATGAAAAAATATCCAAACGATAAAGCATATCCAGGTTTAATGTGAGTCAGGATGCTGTAGTAGGTTCAAACCGAGGTGGAGGTTAGAATTTTACCCCTGGCTCTGCGTGTATGGAGGTTCTGCGTGTATGGAGGTTCTGCGTGTATGGAGGTTCTGTGTGTATGGAGGTTCTAAGTTCTCCTGTGTTTTTGCAGGTTTCCTCCAGTCTGCTCTAGACCTCCAAAAGCTTGCATTTAGGTCGACTGGTGTATCAAAAGCGCTTTTAGTGTGTGTGTTCACCCTAAAATGGATGTTCTCTGGTGCCTCCTGAGATCATCTGGCTTAACATAACCTAATTGTTTATGATAGATGGATACCCAGAATTTGGGAGTTGGTCGATTGATCTTCCAGTGCAATTCCAGTGGAGTCGGTATCCTAAAACAAAGCAATGCCCGTGAATACCCAGAGAATTCCGGAAGAGTCTAGAATTTCAGGAACCTGGGTCACTGGTTTCACTCTTTTCCCAGGGAGGCAGCAAGTTACAGGCGTGTCTGTTCTGTGGACTGTGGAGCCTCACTCATCCAGTCATCTTCGCTCCCAACGGCCTCCCCACCATCACACTCAGCTGCCGAATCGCTCCCGGACTCCTGGCTGGCCAAGCCCCCCACACAGAGCCAGCCACCTTTCCCTGTAGTGAAGCCCAGCTTTTAAATGGTCCCATTTAACCTTCATTTAAATCAGGGAGACCCCGCACTCCGGTTTGATGGCGGAACTCTTAAGATGTACAAACGAGCCTCCGGGCAATCGGTGACATATTCCGGCACACATCTGTCTCGTCCTGCCAGACTCCAGCTGAGATCTGGCGGGATGATAGTAGGTCATTATTCTGCCCGTGTTTTCCAGCCAGCCACTATGCAACATACTGACGCCAGCACCAGATCCTTTTAGAATTGCATAGTCTTTCCATGGTTGTTTACCGGACGTTTGCACATCGGCACATTGATGCTTATAGAGATGTCATTGCAGTTGTGGCATGCAAAGAGACACCCTGATCTAAATAACAAAGCAATGCAACGCTTTTAAATTGTTTTTTCCTCTTTCGCAGGTCATATGTCATGTTTGAGCATTAAAATCTAAATATTATTCCCTGCTGTATTTAATGGTTTTGACTGATTTCCCAGATATTAAACTGCTTGTGTCTGATAGTTCGCAGTGTCCTCTTATAAATTTCCCTTCTTATCAAAGCACCCAGACTAACTGATTTTGATTTTACATTATTTAAGGTCATACTGACTGAAAAACGCTGATTTTTTAACTTAATATCAACGAATTGCACTTATGAAACCAATAAATGGCATTGCTGTATTTTTTTTAAACAAATATTGATTAAGAATCTAGGAAATCATTAAAAATGACCAGGAAATTTGTCTAATTCATTTGGATGGACTCCTTCTTGCTTCAATTACGAATATGATGAAAAAAGAAAGTATTAAAATGCCTGAATTATCAGCTTTAATTCAGATTTTAAACATTACAATTTTAAATGTTAAAGTATGCTAAGTTCTGTAATCCATCATGAAGCTGATGCAAGATGAAGACAGAGCAACCAAATGACTAGGAAATGACCTATAGGGGGCACTCTTCTCTTGTTAACTTTAATACAGAAACGTTTTTTTTGAACCTCCATTTTGTCTCAAATCAAGATTTTCCTAATAATAAAGAAGGAACAGAATACAAATATGAACAGAAGAGCTTCTGGGATTTGCGTTGCAATTTTAGGAGCAGACAAATGTATGGGACTCTAGGGCTTATTTTATGCGTCACGTGATATGAAGCTCCTGTTTTCAGCCCTAAAGACAATGTGGAATACAGGCTTTGGGCCGGATACTTTATAGTGCACATGGGAATGACTCTGAGCTCCGTTACACTGTTCACTCTTGCTTTATTCTCATGTTCCCATGGGCTACAGCTCAGCACCTGTGCAATATGACAACACACTTCACAGCGTTGGCCATGTGAAGGTATATTAATTAATAACCTGCTAAGGCTTTAAACAAAACCCCAGTTCTGGGGATCAATAGGACAGGGGCGGGGCCAGTGGCGCTCCTGGAAAGTTTCGACTGGAGGGAGCCATCCCATCCGAAGCCAGTTATATTTATGAGGGCGGCCTCTTCCGTGGTCCCACCTGGAAAATAAAGTAATCTATATTCTCGGGGAGAGCCATAGGTGACCCTAACCACCCCTAAGACCCTCCTGTGGGTGTGGCAAATGTTAGTGACTGAAGCTATGAAAATAGTACAAAGAGTTCCATTGTTGTCTGATCTAAATTCTGACCGGGTTTTCATCTGCTTCTAACAACCTGATGGTGTACAGCAGGTCCCCCCTCCCCCCGCAACTCACCCCCACCTCCCCCGACCTCTGTGAGGTACCAAGGTGTGAGTACAGATCCCTGAACTACACAGGTAAAATGCCCCCGCTAATCTCAGGCTAAGTAACATATGTTGCATCTGGTGGTGGTTCTGACATCTAAGAAACAGCCACCTTCCTGGTATTTTCACACATTTACAGTGCCTAGAATTTACAAAGAATGGTGCGATAAACAAGAAACATCCAATCTGCACCAGCTCTGCTAATGAAAACACCTTGTTAATGAGAGCGGTTAGAGGAGAACAGCCAAACTAACAGAAAGCCAGCAGGAGGGACACGAGTGCAAAAATAACAGCTCAGTACAACAGTGGTGCACAGAATGGTTTCTCTGAATGCCTCAGTTAACTGGGAACATTCCCAGTACTTCATCCAAAGTTACGTGATGGTCTTCTCAAAGCTGTCAGAGAACGTCCTTACTGTAACGTCAATGAAATGTTACTTCCACTTTTCATATTTTAACAAAACAAAGGTTCTGTGAATGTCATCATGAATGCTATAATGTGATAACCAGTCCTTGAACCCATGACCATAGAAAGATAAAGTGACAGTGGTGCCCTCCACTCGACCACACCCACCATTGGCTTCTGCATTATACTGGGGGGGTAACTTGTGGGAACATCAGGAAAAATGGACAGTTTGAATGTTTTCATACCTTAATTGTAACGTTCAGTGAACGTTCCTAGAATGAAAAATTGCTACCGGAGGCATAACTTGTCAACCTTTGAAACAGTTCAAGAGCAAAAAGTGGGCCGTACCTCCTATGCAGCACGTGTAGCATGACCTTACAGAAAGAAAACATGTCAAATACTCATTTCTGATGCATGAAATTCTGATTATGAATGGCAGGCTTAGAACCTGAAGGCATTTTCAGTGATGAAGGACCTTCAAGTCACCTTCGCCTTGAATGTCATTGGGACGGACAAAGAGATTGGAAAGGTGAGAAGACCTTGGCGGTTGGGTAGGGATGAAGCTGAGAGAAGTGAGAGCTGGAGCAGGACAGTGGAGGCACTTCTATGTGAAAAAATCTATTAACATCCATTCAGTTTTCAATGGCAACCTGTTGGACTTGTGCACCTAGGAGACACCACAAACATGATCTCTGCTCAAAGGACAGGAGTGGAGGGGGTGTCCTAATTTCTCAGAAAATTTGATGGAGACAGATGACCTGATAATATGGAGGAGAGGCTCTCCACACTAACAGTGTGCCTCAAACAAGATTTATAAGTATACAGATTAGGCTTGGGTGGTATGACGGTATTACGCTGTACACCCATACTTAGAAATCCCAGAAGTATTATTTGTAGTAATAATGTCAAAAGTACACATGTTCCTCATTCTATTAAACTGGTACTGAGATGTTGTATTGAGGCGATGTACTGTAGTGCACGACACACACAATTTACTGGTGAGAAAGATGTAGTTTACGCCATTTTTGTATTTTTGTTGTTTTTAAGTACCGTCACATACTGTATACTGGGGTGAAATGTCTAGAAGTTATGACAGTACGAAAAATTAGATGCTGTCAAAGCCTAATTCAGGTCCACAGACATATGATTGCGTCTTTCAGAGGAAAGAAAACACTCTTCATTTGCTCTTCATTAACCTCAAAGCTTATAAATGCAAACAGTTACAACGGATGGATCTCATACTTTGTAGCCATATTTCAATCAACATGACAGCATCTCTGACTTTCACAAGTAGGAACTGAAGCCTATACTATCTGATCATCTACATTTCCAGAATAAAAGTGCCCTCTGCCTGATCCATGTGTGGAAAACTTATCAAATGAGGCTTCATTTGCCAGTTGCACAAGAGCACGTCCTTTCACATCTCCCATCTTGCTTTCCTTTGAGGATATACACATACATATATAGTTCAGAACCAAGCCTGGGGTCCAAAGGATGATCAGCCATTTATCCAGCACCCGAAGCATTTCAGAGGGTTAAAGGCCATGCCGAAGAACCCAGCAGAGATGTGACTATGCTGTGGAGGTCAGGGCTCAAACCCACAACCTACTGATGACAAGTACAGGGGGCGTGTTGTCGCTCACCACTCCCGTATTTATAATTCAAGATTCAAGGTTCTTTATTTGTCACATGCAAGTTATACAGGTACAACAAGCAGTGAAATGGATCGTATGTAGGTCCCAATGCATTGCATAACATGGACATGGGTGGATAGCTCAGCTCTCCTCTCTCCTGCAGACTGGAAAATGTCACCAGCCCCAGAAGAAGGTCATAGCCCAACCAGAATCATTTTAGGAAGCCACGGTATGCTAAAGAGCTTTTAATCTAAAGAGAACGTTTAATAAAGGTGCTTTTCTTGGTTACTGGATTGCAGTGAATTGGTTAAGGGAACTTGTATAAAGAGGAACAAGCTGACCTTTTTTAAAAAAATAATTCATTTTTATTTATTCATAATCTGTAAAATGGCAATCAGGAAACACAGGAAAGTGCAAGATGTAAAGGTCAGAGCGGATAGAGATGCAGATGAAAATGCTGTAACATTTGTGCTGAATAAAGTTGCATTTCGATAGTTAAATGTCTGCCTTTCCAGCAGCAGAGGAACTTCATTTTTACACTAACCGTCAGATGTCATAAGAAAGTATCAAATCAGACTGGGTTACGGGCAGATTCTTTCTTCACAGTTATACCGGAGTGGCAAATTACTAAAATACCACCACCTGTGTGCATTACTTGAAGACTCTGAGGTTGTGTCTCATTTGTATCCTTTGCTGGAGGTCAGGCATTGGATCAGCATGCAAACTGTTGTCCATGAGTAGATAACAGAAAAAAAATTATCTGTTATGCTAGTCTGGTCAATCAATGTGGAATTTCATATATTTGCTGGGTGATTTCATGATTGCTTTTTCCCTCTTTCCATGACCAGAGACTAAAAGAAAGACAGAAAGAAAGACAGACAGACAGAAAGACCCTACAGCTTGTATACCTTCCCGCAACATAAATCAGTCACAGACCAGGTGATCAATACAAGCTTCAGATACTGCCTACCAGTGAAAGAAAATGGCTTTAACATCTCCATAGCTCTGTAAGTTAGACTGTGGATTTATAGATAACTTGAACCAAGGATTTCTTAACTCATCATAATTTAGCGTGCCTGTGAAACGACTGGCATTTGCTGTTCTCTCAAACTGCGTTTTAATTAAGACTGAACTGTAAGAAAATGTGGACACTGTTAGAAATCCACTGCAAACACAAATTCTTGCAAGGTGATGCAAAAATTATGTGAAACCTTTAAAAATTATCACCAAATGCAACTTAATGCACTTTAAAAGTTTGGAATGAAACTTTTAAAGGCTAGAGTTTTGTAATATTTATTCACAATTTAATATATGCCTACTAGAATTGTAAATCATTGCTTTTCAGACATAAAATAATTATTACACAGATGCTGCAAACATATTTATAGTTCAATTTTGCAATGGACCATGGAACACAATGTGGGGGGGGGGATACGACATGTCCACTTGTATTTTCGCTTTTGAAAAACTCCACATATAAGCATTTGTCTTGTCTGAAAAACAGGGATATAATTCAGACTTTTATTAATAAAGTGATGCACTAAACTATTTATAGGTTTTTTTTCGTGACTGTTCAGCACTGCCTTCTTGATAACAGCCCCCAGTTGCACAATCCATAAATTTCCCAGCAAAACTATTAACAGACAGGGAGAGTGTAAGTATGGCAAGTGACTAATTGGACATCAAGGAGTTGATTGCATTGTTGTTGTTTTTTGTGCAAAAACTAACTCCATAGATGGTGAACGGCATTGAAATACCTCTATGGTTCTTTTTTACTTTGACTAAAGTGCATAAGACCGGCTCCTTTTTCTCCAAGGATGACGGGTCTGTGATGAAGAGACCGTCTTTGCCGATGGAGATGTCGCACACTCTGTTTTTCATGCCACCTCCTACTCAAGGGACGCCCACTCCTTCATCGGTATAATTATCACCTCCTCCTTGGGGGGGCCCGGACTCACGCCGTTTAATCACTCCGTCAATGGATTCCCAGCTCTCTGTAACCTCCGAGGCACCTATCGGGATGGAAGATCGGAAATCAAGGGCAGTTTGACTTAAGTCCACATTCATCCGATTCGGAGTCTGAGTTCGGGGGGCCAGGCGGGGGTGGGGAGGGGTTTGACTGAGACTCGCCTCTTCAAGAAAGGATGTGATCTGCGGAGGCTGTGACAGTGTTAGTGAATTCCAAAAACCATGGACAATTTTAATTTCATACATAAAAAATGTGTTTGAGAATATTTTTATCCTTGGAATATCTAAAATTGAGTTTTATTTAGTTAATTTATGTATATAACACAGGCCTATTTGTTATCTAACATCGCTGAAAAAGACTCATTATGATCCAGTGTATTGATAAATAGCTTATATTGATAACTTGATAAATAATGTTATATTTTGTGAACAAGATTTTAATGCAAAATGTTTTTTTTAGTTTTTAAAATTTAGATTAGAATAGTACTCAACTAAAGTAAGACGAGTTAAACATTTTGGGCCGGTTTTCCGAACAAAGATTAAGACTAGTCTTGGACTTAATTGCTGTTTCAATGGAGATTCACCATTGTATCTCAAAGCTAGTCTAGGTTTAGGCTTAATCCTTGACTGGGAAACTGGCCATTTGTGGTTTTCAGGCAGGAAAGAGACTGCAACTGCACAAATGAAATAAATGAATGGTCGTCTGAAATATTTTTTTAAGCCAGATCATACCATTTGTGACCTTAAACAAAGTCTGTATTCGCATTCACTGGAAAGCGAGACTGGAACTGGTAAATAATTTTCAGAAGCGCGATGGCGGCGCTGATCATTGACTTTGGCCGGGATGTCTCTCTCTTTTCCTTCCCGCGGTAATGCTGCCCTTTCTGTCCGTCCCCTGTGAAGTGCGAGCAGAGACACTTTAGTGAGCCACTGTATCCGAGCCCCAGCGCCTGCCTGCGGTTTCGGGAGTCGAGGAAAAAGGTCACTATTGGTACCGCATCCTCTCAGATTGCATTAAATGTAGCGGAAAAGCGCACTGAGGAGTCCCGGGAGATGTTGAGCGGGCTGAGAGACATCGAGATGACTAGGACAGATATGTTTATTTGTTTAAAATGCATTAGGAGCAGTGAAATGAAGAACAGCTTGTTGTCTCATTTTTCCGTATTGGAAGGCTGAAACGTGCTGTGCACTCTCATTCTTTATAAGAAAATATGCCTGTCCATTCATTATCTTACCATCGTCATACCACTGTATTTAAATTAATTTTTGGACACTCTAGATAATTTACAAAATGCATTATTCGCTTCATATTTAAAGCAGGTGTCATTCAAGCTTGAAATAAACCTTTTAAATTTAAGCAAAGGCTGCCCCCGTTTTGGCTTCGGCTGGTACGTACAGTTCAGCGTTTTAAAGTTACGTGTTAAATTACAAAAGTACGGAACGATTGTTTTCACAGGAGGACGTATTTCATGGTTTCAGATTATAAAAAGAAAGTACCTGGCATAGATTAAATGTGTAATATGTGAACTAAAATCATTACAAGTGGCGGCTGTAGTATGTGATACGTGACATTAACAAATTCCGTAACATTAAAAATTAAACCGATCAATTGTATGTTTTATGTCAAACACTTTTATTTCTGACTAAAATATCAATTTTAACAGGTTTTTGTGCATGAAATCGAAGGTTTTCTCCATTTACATTTCTCTGTTCAGTTCAGCCAAGGAGACCTCAATAGATAGTTTCGACACGAGTGTTTATTTGTTGAACAAATTTAAATTAGTATGTGATTTGGTGAAGCCCGTCTCTTGGTCGTTGGTTCCATCGACTCTGAAGCTGACAGATCTGGCTGGGCGACCAGGCAGGAGGCGAAGGAGCCAACCCCGGACCAGGACATGGAGCCGAAGGTGGTGGAGTGGTGGAGAGGTGGAGGTGGGTGAACTGAATAGCTGTAATGGCAAAGAAGTGGGCTAGATTTACTCTTTATATAAAACCTGGACCGCTGTGATTAGACACGCTGGCGTTCATTAGATCTCCTTGTTTGAACTTTCGTATTCACTTTCATTTAAATTTTAGTCTAAAAAATAATTCAGAACAAATTATAATAATTTTATAATAACAAATTTCTAACAAGTTTTTTGTTAAAAATGATTACTACACCACTTAAAATTCGGTTATTAATTTTTTTTTTCTTATTGTGACCAGTAGAAAAATTACCATATAGAATTCTGTCCAGCCATTGTTTTTTTAAAGACTTTAACAATTAACTTAGGACTTTATCATCTAATTATTTGTCAGTGCTTGGGGAGGGAGTTTCTTTTCAACATCTTACCTTGTGTAGAAAAGCTGGGAAATGGGACAATGGGAAGATTAGAGAACAGTTATCACCTCAATCAGACAACCTCAAAAACAGTCACCCTATTGCTAAATGATGTCATTGCTTCCATATACTGCGTAAAACCCAGTTTATTCGTCTCATAAATCATTAAAAACTTTTTAACGCTCCAGCTTATTAGAATAGATTAATCCAAAATACATACTGAAAATGATTTATTTCGCATGCATGTGTTGGTTATCGATTGCTAGAATATCGGATAACACAAATTCAGCACAATATACATGACCTGCAAATGTGCTCAAGCAGCGATCGCTACGTAAAACACGGATGATGCCCCAAGGTGGCTCTAATTATATATATTTATATTTTCTTATAGAAATGATCGTGATTCATGACACACTGTAATGTGTGTGTAATGAAAATAAGGCTTATCTCGGTGTCACAATTTGAGTCATGGGGTTTCGTGTGATGATGAATCATTCGTAATAAATCCTACATAGGATTCCTTTTTGTCTCCAGAAACATTTCAAGCCTTGATGAATTGTGTGAGATGCCTTTCTGCACCTCTCTCTTAGACTGAGCTGTTATTTTTGAGCATGTGACCTTCTTGTTAGGTCTAATGAGTGCACCCATTCTCTTTCGACCTGTCTCATTATAAAGGTGTTTCTGGCTACTGAGATGTCATTGACCGGCTCACCACACTATCTTCTGTAAACTCCACACACAGCGGCGTGTTGTTTCTGAAATGCCAGAACCAGCACAGCTGAAGCCAACAATCATGCCACGTTCTAGAACACGTAGCTTATACATATTACAGTTCACCATCACGGCAGGGTATAGTCTTACTGTATATCTTACATGTGACAAAGAAATAATCGTTGAATCCTCAGCATTTGTAAAGCTGAGCTGTATAATGACTGAAACCCTGTCTGTACACTGTATGTATTCAGTTCCAGTCACATGAATCGCATGAGCAGGTGTACCTAATAATTTGGCCATTGAGTCTATATAGATATATAACCTTTATTTTATATTTATTTTGTTTTGTCCTTTCTATTTTTTCATAATCTTGCTTTATACAAGACTGTAACTCCCCACTGACTATTCTTACTTTAAATATTGATTTAGTCTTTAACATATAGTTTTCAAGCATGTAAAACAAGTAGACCATATTTGTCCATGATTGCCTTACTAAACTTTTTGTTAAGATGCAACTTTTTGTTATCATCCAAGATTGCTTTTTATAGTCAGTGCTTTTTATAGTTTATTGTCATTCATTAATCCATTCCATATGAATCCAGGTTGAGCAATTTCAACCATAACCATGGTATCCTCCCTCAGTTTACGTGAGGTTAGAGTAAAATATAGGTTTTCAGAAAATGCCATAAACATGACGTAAATCAAACAAGAAATATTGTAGATCAACATCCTATTCTTTTTTGAATTGTAGGGTAATACTGTGCATTATAAAATAAGACTCACGGATCATTCCCTATCAGAATAAATGTCCCCCTTCAGTCTTATATCAGTCACCCTTGTCCTTATCTGATACTTATAATTAAATACAGTGGTCAAACTCTGGCTTATAGAAAGATTGAGGTGTTTGTTCACCTGATCCCAAATGCACATGGTGCCATTGTCTGTTGTAGAAAACTGAGAGCCTGTGAAGTTCAGATGGGACTTGGGAGTGCATGTGAAGTTCAGACAGAGCCCCAGTAAAGTAACCTGCCTAATGCACACTTTGTTAATATTAGATGAGGCTGAGACTTTAATGGATGCCAGAAGTGCGGGGCCACAAGTGGGGCGGGGGTGTCGAGGATGGAGGACTTCTGTTAGCGCTGTGGCATCACGGATGGAGAACTCCTGTAAGTGGCGTGACTTCACAGATGGAGATCTCCTGTTAGCACTGTGACATCACGGATGCAGATCTCCTGTTAGCTCTGTCGCATCATGGACAGAAATCTCCTGTTAGCACCGTGGCCCTGTGGATGGAGATCTCCTGTTAGCACAGTGACCCTGTGGATGGAGATCTCCTGTTAGCACAGTGGCCCTGTGGATGGAGATCTCCTGTTAGCACCGTGACCCTGTGGATGGAGATCTCCTGTTAGCACAGTGACCCTGTGGATGGAGATCTCCTGTTATCATCTTAGCAGAGACACCATAGATGGAGGCCTCCTGTCAGCACCTTGGCAGAAGCACCCTGGATGTGGATTTCTTGCTAACATTGTAGCAAAGATACTGTGGATGTCAATATTAAAATAAATTCCTGGTGCTCAGATATATTTCTGCTGATAAAGAATGAAAAGATTTTCTGTGGAGTACTGGGAATCAGATGCCGCTGACACAGTCCCGATAATGAAGAGTTATTTCTCAGTGCATCTGAGCAGCAGTAAGCAACAGTAATTTATGAGCAACTCAGATGATCTGGACATGTGGATTGATAACCGTCACACAAAAGGCTTAAATCTGAGAGCATCTTCACCTTTCTGATAGATGACTGGAGCCTTATGTGCCTTTGCGTGCCCTAATTATTTCACCATGTTATCCCAGATGAAAGTTTTTTATAATTAAATAATTGTGGTTACTTTGCCTAATT
>JAODUD010000062.1:26747477-26767118 GCA_026784285.1 Stomatorhinus walkeri
GCGTTGTCCCTTGAAAAGATATAATAAAATATTTACAAAAATGTGAGGGGTGTACTCACTTTTGTGAGATACTGTATGGCAATGTTTAATAAAGCTAATACCCTTTTAAAGTGAACAGCTCACCTATATTAATTCTGCTCAGTTATAATATATCCATGTATTGTATATGTGGGAGCTGTGTCATCCTTAAAGTCACTGTGATTTCATATTCCACTTCCATTTTGTTCTTCATTATTGTAATTTTGGTTGTATGATGGTACTTTTGAAGGCAACATTGTGGACGTGTTCCTCACCTCGAAGACTAAACGATGCTGCCGACTTGGGGACCAGGATTTAACAATCCCCGGATGTCTGCCAATTTCCAGGCTGGATCATTGAGCCTCAAAGTCCCAGTGCAGAAACGGAGAGAGCAATGCAAACACAGCACAAAACAGCCATGCCACATGACCCTGGCCCCCACCTCTGTGGAGGCAATTAAAATCTGCTGGAGGACGTTCTTTGGCTCAGAGTCGCTCTGAAAATTTCACCCTTCAAATCCTCTTCTTAGAGACACTGACCCTAATCATCTTCCCTTTTATTGCGAAATGCACAGGATTCATTCACAGAAACAACTTCAACTGATGACATGAAGCATGTGTATGGTGGAGGTTTATTTTCAAGCATTACTAACTGCATCTTTTTACAATGAACACTGTCAATCACGCACGAAAAAAAGATTCCTCCAACAAATTGAACATAAAAATGTAAAAGTGCACCATCAGAGGCCTGGCATTCTGTGCACCTTCAACTTTTAAAGTAATGTCACAAAATCTGAGAATGGTGGGAGTTTTGACGCAAGTGCCATGCCCGTTAAATTCAGAACTTGTGTCGGATCATAGCAGGAAAAGCATCCTCGGTTTGTGGGGTAAAGATTAACAACAAATTACAACAAATAGGAAAGATTAACAACAAATTAGTGTTGAAACAGAATAAGTACCTTATTTACAGATCCATTCTCCATAATCACTTATGCAGTGCAGGGGCTGGAGACCCTCCCAGAAGGGACCCTGGATGACGCAGTAATATATGCAAACAGGTCACGGATATTGACTGAATCACTGGATGAGCACTGGCTGCTAACCTGCTACCTCAGGTTTGCGTTACATCCTCAAACCCCGACTATTTTCTGACTCTGCAGTATATTTGCACTACTGTCTTGCTGCACATGTATATTGTACAAATCTATACCATATGTATTCTTCCAGATACACCCATATCTCCACATTTATATTTGCATTTTTGTACTTATTTTACCTAATTCTTGACCTGTTGCTAAGTGCTTGTCCTACGCCTTGTTACCTGTCTGTAGGAATCGCTCAAGCAAAGCGTCTCATTGTACTTTATCACTAGTACAAATGACAAGAAACCTTTTGGATCATTTCCTCCTTTCATTTCTTCTGTATTTCCCTTATCTTCTGGAGAATGTATTACTTACCATCACTGAGAACAGTTTATTACGATGCCAGCACCTCCCACAATCTAGGGAAGAGCGTGATTTGTCACCAGTATAGACAAACTTTAGACTTTAACTAACTTTAATGTCAGAAAGACTATAAAGGTTTCAGGGACTGAGAACAAGGATAACCCCACCCCCCCCACCAGCAGATAGATTGGTGCAGTGAGATTTAGATCCTCAAAGTCTATCGCTTAGCTGAGACTATAAGAGATAATCTGTAACTCCACACTAACATTGGTATTCATCTGTGAGTCTAGGTTTGTTTCCTAACTGAATTTCTAGCTGGATGACCGAGTGTGTTCTCTTCATCAAGGGTGGAGTTTTCATCACCAGTTCTATCATAGGTGTTAGGGTTGCATCAATTTATTTGTTTTTGATGCAACGGGAACTTTTTTTTACTGTCAAAACTGCTTTCCATACCCTCACAAAAACAGCTTATCCCTTTATAGCCCATAACGAAATTGCAGTGCATTCATTTCCTTTCTGACAGTTCACCTTTGATTCTGTTTCTCTGTCATTTCATTCTCTGCTTTATCTGTCTGCAATTTGCTTACTTTATGCGATCTGATTTTAGACATTCTGGTTTCTCTGGGCGCAAAATAAGTTCTGTTATTGTGATGAACTGATTCTTTGATCTTTTGTTTTCATTTGAAACAATTTTTTTTGCAAACACTGTAAAGGAACTGTTAAACGTTAAACTGAAACTAGAAAATTCGACCTGTCCTTGAAATAAATCCTCATTAATGAGGAAAAATTCACATTTTCTTCCACAGAAGCAATTTACAGCTTTATTTCTTCAACCTGTTTTAGATTCTTACACTTTTATTAGCAAAAGTATTGAGACACACCTCTCACTCATTGAATTCAAGTGTTTCATTCAGACCCATTCACACAGATGTATAAAATTAAGCACCCAGCCATGCATTCAGGTTTGCAAATATTTGCGAAAGAAATGTTTCTGAAGAGCTCTGTGAATTCAAGCACAGAACTGTCATAGGATGCCACCTTTGCAATGAGTCAGTCTATGGAATTTTCATCCTTGCTAGGTATTTCATGGTCAACTGTAAGTGATATTACTGGAAAGAGGGACAACAGAAACTCAGCCACGAAGTGTCAGACCATGTAAGGTAACAGAGAGGGGTCTCAGAGTGCTGAGGCGCATAGTGCGTAAAAGTCACCTCTTCCCAGTGTTAACTCACTGACTACAGAGTTCCAAACGTCCTCTAGCATTAATTCTAGCACAAAACTGTGTGTTGGGTCCTTCATGGAATGAGCTTCCATCGCAATTGCATGCAAGCCTCACATCACCAAGCACAATGCACAGTGTCAGATGGAGTGCTGTGAAGCAAACCGCCACTGGGCTCTGGAGCAGTGGAAACGTGTTCTGTGGAGGAACGAATCACACTTCTCTGTCTGGCAGTCTGATGGGCCTGTCTGAGTTTGGTGGATGTCAGGAGAAAGTTACCTGTCTGACTGCATTGTGCCAAATGTAAAATTTGGCGGAGGAGGGATAATGGCATGGCGTTGTTTTCAGGGGTTGGGTTTGGCCCCTTAGTTGCAGTGAAGGGAACTCTCAATGCTTCAGCGTACCAAGACATTTCGAACAATTCCATGCTTCCAACTTTGTGGGAACGGTTTGGGGAAGGAACTTTTGTGTTCCAGCATGACTGTGCCCCAGTGCACAAAGCAAGGTCCATAAAGACATGGCTGGGTGAGTTTGGTGTGGAAGAACTTGACTGTTCCACACTGACCTCAACACCATCAAACACCTTGGGGATGAACAGGTGTCAGCCCCAAGATGGCAAGCCAGACCTTCATGTCCACAATCAGTGCTTGACTTCACAAATGTTCTTCTTGATAAATGGGCAAAAATATCATAGATACACTCAATAAACTTGTGGAAAACCTTCCTAGAAGTGTGGCAGCTGTTACAGCTGCAAAGTGGGGATCGACTCCATATTGATTCCTATGTATTTAGAATGGCATACCATAAAAGTTCCTGTAGGTTTTGTCCATTAATGTACTTTGGAGAAGCTTTATTATGATTCCTTACTGTCTTTCCTCTATAGATAATCTAACTTTCCCACCAAAAAGGCTCAATTAGCTGATCTGTAACCGCCAGGGTTATAGGTCTTACAGCGGCACTGGCAATTTTTATGAGCAAACAAAATGGCCAAAAGATGGAAATGAATTGGGAGCATGTCTCAGTCCCCAGATCTACATTTCCCAGGGAAAGGGGCACAGAGCAGCGCAGCCACAATACAAAAGTAAATCACAGTTGGCCAATTTCCACAGCTACCAAATACTTAATTCCTTCTCGCCATTCCTTATCGCAAATTTCCTTTAAGGCTCTTCTTTTGTATTTGAGTGAAAAGAAGCCTTTAAAGTTACAGACTAGTGGATGCTGGATTCACAGTGGATCCATAGATGACTGGGACCTTCAATGTCCCAGGAAACGCTGACGCTTTCATGTACGTGTTTCTTTTTTTAACGCGTGGTTCTTATCCAAGCGAAACTTGCATCGGGTCTCTACACTTCTGGTCCATCCTAAGAGGTAATATTTTTAACCACGATCTAAATGCACTGTTTGACTTTAATTTGCTACAGCAGGCAAGTTGTACCATTCATTTCCCGAACCAGAGGCTTTTTCTGAAAAGAAGTGTGACGTATAAGAGACCATACCGTGAAGATGAAGGGAGCTGGCAGCTTTTCTCTGGCCCCCACTGAATCCCACCATTCTGACTCTGGTTGGCTTTCAGGAACATTTATTATTAGTCTCAGTAATTCATTCATACAGGTACCCTGGCAAGCTCCTTGTTTATAATAAAACAAACAAATTCACCCAAGACATCATCTTACATCCAGCACAAAGAATATGAGCAGGTGATTTTGCTCTATAACAAATACTGTGTCACAATTGCACCAGAAATAATGGGCATATCTTCCATCATTCATGCCGATTTTACACCATTTATTCACTTTCTCTGATTCCCAGGTGAGCTTGGAATTCACCAACAGGCTAGAAAAGGATTGTCACCACGTATCATTTTAGGATTTACACCTGATTTCACATAATGCATGCAGCCACCATTGTTCAACCCCAAAAGCATCATTATGCTGTAACGATGTCATCTTCATCTTTAGTAAACAACGCCTCTCACATGATTGTCTGGTTCATAAGACAAGACATGACAGTTAGGTTTATATAATATTTTGGAGAATATGGGGGGTCACCCCACCCAGAACAGGTAGGGGCAAGAAGTCCCAGTGAGGTAGCTCCACCCATTGAGGTAGGGCTAAAGGTCTCTGTGAGGTAGGGGTATGAGTCCCTTATGGGGTAGAGAACAGAATTCCTGGTAGATAGGGTAGTTCCTGGCGAGGTGGGAGCAATAGGCCCTGATGAGGTAGGGGCTAGATTTCCTGTTGTCATGTATGTAGACTTGCAGAGGCTGTCTGACCAGGCTACCAGGTTGGTTATGTAAATGAGCCCAGATTCAGTCTGCTGCTGTTTTCTCACCTGCAGGTCGTCGCAACTGTAACACACAGCTCCGCAGACCAGCTACAGGGCGATGCATCCCTGTCCTCTCGCCCTGATGAGCATGTACCCCGCCCCCACAACAGGCCCGCGGACGTGTGGGGTGGCGTAAGAACCCCGATAGAGTCATATAATAAGACTGTCTGGCTTAAGAACAAAAGGAACATCACGTCAGCTGGGGCGGCGAAGAGGATTAGGTGTCGATCCGCTTCTGCCCGGCCCATGTCCCTGTGGACCACAGAACCTGTAATGAAAGAGCAGCAGCTTTTCCGGGCTTATTATCTGCACTGTGCAAGTGGAACGCGGCGAGCTGAGGACCAACAGGAACTTCTCGTGAACTTGGCCCATCTTCACTTTCTCCCCACGCTTTTATCTCAGGTCAGAACCCTGTCAAGGTTTTATCTTCTGAAAGGTGTCTGGAACACAGACAAAGACGTAGTCTAATGATGCAGTAATTAGATGAAGGGAGCTGGCAGCTTTTCTCTGGCCCCCACTGAATCCCACCATTCTGACTCTGGTTGGCTTTCAGGAACATTTATTTTTAAACTTCTTTTACCTAAAGTTAGTTCTCACACAAACAGGCACAAAGTAGGTGACAGTGCACAAACAGATGTGGTGTAAAGATGATATTACATTTCAAAAAATGCTGTGGGGGTTTTAATTCCATGTTATTGTATGGGTTTCCTGTGGGGAGTCCAGTTTTCACCCCCCATTCCAAAACTAAGAGTGAACTCCATCCAGTATTCATCCTTCTAATGGATTATCCTGCTCTGGGTAGTAGGGGGGCTTGGAGCACATCACAGGAAGGACAGGAACGGACAGGGCAGGCGATACCCTGATACCCTGATACCCTGGATGGGCTGCCAGTCCAATTCAGGGCACACATGCATAGCATGGACAACGTGGAATCTGCAGATGCCCGTTTACCTAATTGCAGGTCTGTCGACTACAGAAGGAAATCAGCAATCCCGTATGGAACCTGTAGGACATACAAACTCTATGCACATAGAGGAGGGCTGGCACTCGAACCCCCAGCCCTGCTGTTCTGTCTCATCTGCTTTCTGCTATAGACTTCAGGCTCCCCTTGACCCTGAACTAGATAAGCAGTTAGGCTGGCCGATGGATGTTCATAATGAATGTGCCTGTGTTATAAACAGGGAATCTGAACATTCAAATAATAGTTAAATAACTATTTCTAGTTTTTTGACTGCATTCACAGATCTTTGTGGGGACTTTAAAAATGGTCCCCACAATGTCAAAATAACAGTTTTTTTATCACATTGTGAGGACATTTGGTCCCCACAATGTAACATATACCTGGACCACACACACACACACACGCACAGACAATCACACACTAAGACCAAGTTAAATGCATGATTCACCTTGGAGTGTGGGAGGAAACTAGAGTACCCGGAGGACACTTACAGGAGTCTGGAACAGGCTGGGAATTCTCCGCATAGACGCACAGCACTGGGACAGGAATCAGGTGTCCAAGCCCAGCGCTCACACACGCTCCATTTCCTGTAGCTAGCAGCATTGTCACCTCACAGCTCAAGGGTTGAGGCTCCGAATAAATTACTGCAGGTTAGCTCTCGGAGAGGAGTTGAACATTTATAGAGGTCCTAAAGTCTAGTATCACTTGAGGAAAGGGCAAAACACAAGAGATGCCAGAAAACCCTGTAACAGTTTTTGCTGTGGTATCTAAGGAATGATATTTCACGACAATGGTGAAGCAGAGATTGTGCTGCATTTATTTTACCGTGCTCGATATGGCACATTTCATTGGTGGCAGGTTGCATCTACACCAATGTAATCTAAAGGGTAACAATGTCACAGTTATGTGTCAAAGCGTTATTTGAAAGTAGGGATTTCAGTGACCCTACAGAATAAGAGTTTGTTTCATTTATGCTTTGAATTTTGTAATCATTTTTACTGTTAAATTATCACCATATTATTTAGAGATTATTTGTGTTTAATGTCACTGTCAAATCTGTGCCTTTGTCTATCCCACTTGAAACTGTAAAGACTGATAAAGTTTGGAAATTGAGTTTCAGAATCATCATGGGTCGGATTACCGTTGTGTTATTAAAACACAAGTTTAAGTAATATGTTCAATAGGAATGCAGTGAGACTTCATGAACCAGGAAGGTGTGACCCCTTCACCAATCACTAATTAGCAAAGGATGAAGGAAACTCTCTGTAGAATTTATGGAGCTTTTGAAATGCCTTTTGCCATATATAGCAGTAAATAGTAGTATGTAGCAGTAAATTTTTAATGCACGCAAAGTATGACTTTCTAAAATCGAGCTGTTTACAGTGAATACTGATCACTGGCACAGTGTGTAAATATGTTTTATGCAGAATTATGTATGAGTCTCAGTCTCTTTCTCATGTGCTGCCTCTTCAGCTAGAGATAGTCTTCCAGATTCTCAAAGGTGACGAAGGTGTGGTGCCAGGGACAGACAGGAAGAATCACAAAGCTTTTGAAAACTGTACGCATATTTTGCCAGTGTGATAGAATTATCAGTACTTACTAACTTATCAGTCTCTTACTCTGGGAATATGCAATGTTATTCTCTATAGTCATTATCACTGTCATTATCATTTTTATTTATTAAATTTGTTTTTCTGCAATGGCAAATCAGGGGACTGTAGCTGAAAGTTGTTTTTGCTGGTATATTTGGTGGAACTTTTAGTGCTCATTATTGCAGCGTCTCTGTAAGTAAAGAAATATACAAAATTGTACTGTGGTTTCACAGAGTGCTGGGAATTCTCCTTGCTGGGATTTATAGAGATTTCTCATATTTGAATTATTCCAATTTCATGTTAATGGAGCTTCTTTCTACAGCAACATCCAAACAAACAAATGCTCATACGGCTGTTTCTTTCATGCAATCTTGTTCTTCATGTGGCTTGGATCAAGTATACCCTATTGCTGCAATCATATTGCATATTCCTAGATCATTATAAAGGGAAATGCTCTTCTCAGACCATTTCGAATAAGATGTGCAGTTCAAGGGACTCAGTATATCTTGCTCCCAGCTAACTTCTGAGTTATACCTGCATGCAAAGCACCAAACATCTACAGGACATCATCCAACACAATTACCTTAAATCAAGGTTATTCAAATCATAGTCCTCGAGGTCCGAGCACTGCTGATTTTCCAGCCTTCCTTTACCAGTCAGTCAGGTGTGAAGCCTCTGACCAATCAGAATCAGTAATTATTAAACTAACCACCTGGAAGAATTGAAAACAAGGCCTGGATTTGAAGAGCCCTACCATAGAAATAAACGACGCCCTACCATAGATATAAACGGCGCCCTACTATAGATATAAACGACGTTATGCTCACAAGAGTCAGGTGGGAAATTTAGGCATTTGTTTTTAAAGCCTAATAATATTAATGAATATAATAATATTATAATGCTTATCATCAAGGCAAACCGACTGACCTAATTTGTCTGTTTCAGAATTTAATAGTTTTGTAGGGTTTAAAAATTGATTCGTATTTTTATGTTCATACAAAAATAGAATGTAATATGTCCATGTTTAATATGTATTATAATATGTTTGTGCATTTGATACTTATGTGTGGGTTTTCAGAGGCATGGATAGGAATTGGAGAGAGGGATAGCGAGAACAAGGAGTGCTGGTTGTGAATTAAAAATAAGTTACTTCAGATCTACTGAATTCATTCAAATTCTTTTTGGCCCTCTGGAGAATTGAGAGAATATCTATATATCTACCAATGAAATAGCAGGGTTACAGTTCTTCCAACATGACTTATACAACAGGTTAATCATCTTGAGGGAGCCAATAGAGTGGGGGGAGAGTGGGAGGCTGCAATATACGAAAAGACGAGTTTTGCTAATCACACGAAAAGGGGAGACTGTACATAAGGCACTGGCAGAAAAAGGCAGGCAACTCTTAGTCTCTCCATAACGTTCCATTATAAGTCTACTACATGGAATTCTCCAATGGAATATTCTAAGAGAGAATAAAATTATTCTAGAGTCTGGTCAATATTTTTTTTTAATTTTTGTTCTCAAAATCACCCCAAGTCCTTGTTGTGTACAAGTATTGAATAAATCCAGGTACAAACAGAGCAATGAGATTGCCATTGCTTTACGTGCCTCTTTGAATGGAACTCTTATGGAACTAGTTAGTGCTGTTGCCAAGACAACACTTCTAATTACCTAACTGACCAGATATTCAGTGTATGGAAAAAAATGGTGTATTGTAAGAATACTAGTAAAAAGAATGGCATCATTTAAAAACGTAATATTTCTGTAATGCACCAACGGGAAATTCCTAGTCATCCCTTGGTAGATTTTACTGATCACTTACATAATACAACATAGCAGAAATGGCATCGACACAACAAGGCATGTAATTTGTTTTTTTCTGGGGGGGCGGGGGCAGGGAGGGGGTCAGTGATCTGAGCACTTGATCTGAGTGACACTGAAATTGGATATTTC
The DNA here is from genome assembly GCA_026784285.1 of Stomatorhinus walkeri. Taxonomy (NCBI): domain Eukaryota; kingdom Metazoa; phylum Chordata; class Actinopteri; order Osteoglossiformes; family Mormyridae; genus Stomatorhinus; species Stomatorhinus walkeri. The sequence continues at coordinate 26,756,990 of JAODUD010000062.1, forward strand.
CCAATTTCAGAAACTGGATGACATGTTTTAATTAAGCTTGTAATTCATTTAGAGTTATGCTGATGGAAATCTGAGTGTATATCAGATAATGCGTGAAAGGAAAAATTAGAGGCAGATATTATAGACCAAATGCAAAAGCTGTGCAACTCTCAGCGTACCAGGAACCTGAGCTGATGATAGTTTGGTAATTACTTTGACGTGAAGTGAGGTAGGCAAGGACAAACAGATGAGTGGAAGCATGTAACTGTCAGGGAGATTTTCGCACCAGAAGCTTCTGGTGTTTAAAGCCTGGATACCCTCACTGAACTAAAGCGCCACCTACAGGACAGGTGCAAGTAAAGGAAAGAAGAATGATATGACCTGCTTTTGTATGATTGGTAATCCTGCTTTTTGGTGCGCGGTGCTGATGAGGTCATAAGAACATAAATCATGCAGAGCAAAAGATGGTAATAAAGACATTCATTCGTTGACATTAGGAAATGATTACAACCATAATTTATTATTATATAATGTTATTGATCACTTCACAAGTAAAAATGCATCAGCGAGGTAAAGATAAAAGCAACCAGCTGAAAAAGCATCATTAAATAAGTATATTAATTAGTCTTTCAATAATCTGGATCTTTAAATTAAAGCCAGTTTTCTATTTATCCTTTCATCTTCATAAAACAGAAACATTTTTGGGGAACAGCTGGGCTTTCCTTATACACATAATGCATTTCAGAGGAAGAAGCTTCATAGCCAAACTGAGCACTTAGTTACTATGTATATGTCGGTTGTTAATTGTTTGGTTCACCACCATACTCAATGACAATTTAGGGTTACCATTGGAAATATCACTATGAGAAGAACTGGTCATTTGTTTATAAAAGACATAAACTTGTCCAACGCTGCAAAGACCGTAGAACGGTAGTAGACAGTCTCCTTTCCTGATCGCTGCTTCTTTCATTGTCTTTCTCCAAGCTGCTCCATGTGGTCTGTTCAGTTCATTCAGTAGCCAAGAGGCTGCGGGGTCTTCACCTCGCCAACCACCTATATTTACAGGAAACTTGGAGCTACACAGTTGATTGATGTCGTCACATTACTCTACCTGCAAAGAGACATGGCAGACTTGTATTAGCCTACAGTTGGAAATTCTAAGCATTAAAGGGCCCCTATAATGCTTTTCTGTTTTTTCCCATTCCTGTATTGTTATATAGCGTTATGTGCATAAAAATGGTCTGCAAAGTCTTAAGGCCCAAGGTAAACACTGAAGGGAGTTCTGATCTCCCTGAAACATCATGTTGGAATTCCAAGACATGGTGAGGTCACCTCGTAAACACACTCCTTATTGGTCTCCTACCTGCAAGCTTGACACACCTTCACACAACCCGCAGCCTGTGCAGCAATTTTTTCTGACAGGGAACGAATGTGTGGGACCAGCTGACTAATCAGAACAGACTGGGCTTATTGGGGGTGGGGTTTAAAGTTCTAAAAGAGCATTTCAGTCATTTACAGTTATAGATAGAGTGACTAGAGTTGCACAGTATGAGAAAAATAATTCATTTTTGGAACACTGAAGCATGTAAATCTATTCTATCCTAACCCAAAACAAAATTATGAACGGTTAAAATGAGCATAACAGTGTCCCTTTAAGTTTAGCTTTTTAACTTAAAGCTAGCTATGGTGAAGCAATTATTTTTTAATTAATAAAACTAGATAAAGAACAGTGACAAGTTAAACAAGTGCAGGTTAAAATGCATGCCTATGTAGGCCAACGACTTAAGAGCAAGATGACAAAAGTGACAGCAGAAAATACCAGCAAATCAATTCGCAAGCATTATCACTGTAATAAAAATAAATATAAAAATACTTAGTATATGGTACAAGCATAAATGTTTCTTTATGATCTCATATTTTTTCTTAATTGAAGCAAAATAGCCGTGTACGGCATGCTAAAAATGTCAAATGGCATAAAATCACCCTTAAATGCATCTCAGGGCTTTTGAGGTCCTCATAGTGCTGTTCTTTATATCAACCTTAGTTCACAGCAAAGCATGAGCACTGAAAATTGCCTGTGATAAATGATATCAGAACACTTCGAAATGAACACATTAAAGCCCAGACAGCTGCTCTGTTTTGCTATTTAGGGTTAGCATCGTCACTTGCATATTTCGAAGCACTGTCTCCATGTGCCGGTTGCTATAAATCCACTTTAATGCAGAGACAGTTTAATTCCAAAATGTCATTGTGATTAATGATAAATTCCCGAACTGTTTAAAACTAAAGATTGACTTACTGTCATTGTCAGCTTGTAAAGACAAAGAGAACAATATGCCTGGTTTGGTTTGATAGATAACCCTATAATTTAAGGGATGCTAAAAAACAAAAATGTATTATGTATGCTCAGTGGCCACTTTGTTAGGTACACCTGTCTAGTACTGAGAAGGACCTCCATGTTGCCTGAATTCTCTGAAGCATGGATTCATTAAGGTGCTAACTTTCCGTATGGACTTTGGTCCATGGCGTTTTTACACTTATGGCCTTCCTGTTAGCTTCCTGTTAGCTTTAACCAGTCTGGCCACAAACTCTGACCGCTCTCATTAACAAGGTGTTTTTCGCCCTCAGGTCTTCCTCTGGCCAGATCGTTTTTTTATTTAATCGGCCCATCCTCAATAAACTCCACCTCCGCTACATACGGCATAAAAATCTCAGCACGGTTGCCATTTCTGAGCCTGCTAGCAACAATTATAACATTCAATAATGCTTATTCCACACATATTGTCCATTTGAAAGCTTTGTCAAGAGGTGTGTGAACCTCTTGACCTGCTCCGCGTGCTTTGTGTGATGAATTGTGGCGTTTCTGTGAGTAGGAACAGGCTGTTGGCATAAGTGGCCAGTGGTTCCTGATAAAGTTCCTGTTAAAGGTTCCTGTACACATTTGTATTAGTGTCTGCAGAAACCATCCAAAATATTCAGAAAAAAAGTTGCAAGAGCGTTGTTACTTTAAAAAGGAGAAATTGAAAAAAATTTAGGGTGACATGATGGTGCAGTGGTTAGCACTGTTGCCTCACACCTCTGGGACTTGGGTTCAAGTCTCTGCCTGGGTTACATGTGTGTGGAGTTTGCATGTTCTCCCCATGTCATCATGGGGTTTCCTCTGAGCACTCTGGTTTCTCCCCATAGACTGAAGACATGCTGAGGCTAATTGGAGTTACTAAATTGCCCATAGGTGTGGGTGTGCCCTGTGATGGGCTGGCCCCCTGTCCAAGGTGGTTTCCTGCCTCAGACCCACCATGGATAAATGGGTTGGAAAATGGATGAATGAAGTTTGCGAATACAATTCAACACTGGAGGTTTAAGAAAATTAGTTTAAGGTTAGACTTATAATATGCAGGTCTCATATTTGTCAATAAATGTCAATAAATAAAGTCAATAAATCAATATACTATATGTTAGAAATGCTGGAAATCCATTATGCAAATGTATATTAAACACTTAACCTCAATTGTCAACTAATATCCTCCAATATCCAATGTGCATTTACAGATTTGTAAATAGCAAATAATTTTTTGAATTAAAATTATATAGATTTTTACATTCAGTACTTGCATTAATATGAGTTTTAAAAATCTGTGAAACATGATATGATTATAGCTTGTGACTTGTAATAGCAACCAGGACAAAAATAAACTTACTTTCACTGGAACTGAATTGAGTTGCGAAATCAAATAGCAATAATAAACACAAGCAGCACTGGGCCCATTTTACATGAATGCAAAAGTCTCATAAATAGGTTTCTATAATTTGTACTTTTTTGCACTTTACACAAATGTGAGAACTAAAGACTGGCTAAAAATTGCAGGTCACACAAACAATTGTACTATAGACAGTGAAAAAGTATTGAATACACAATTCACATTAACTGCTGTAACGGTGAACCAAACTTCAGTGTGTTATTCTCACAAGAATGTCTGTAAAGGGCAATTAATATTAACCAGAAGAGAGTGAATATTGAGTCACAGAAGAAACTTTTTACCTGGGACTGCAAGTTTGCGACGTCAAGGTTACCAAAGCTGGTCTCTGTCCGAGGAAATCTTAACGAAAATTGTACATTAGCAGAGGAGAAAAAAAAAATCCATTTTAATTTCTTATAACAAACACTAGGTAAATCTTCACAATTCGGGATATTTCAGCAAATGACGGCCAGACTGGCAGCGAGGTATTGAACAGGTATGGCAGGTACATGGTGTTTTTTTAAACCTGAATTTATTTTTGTATAACGGCATCTTTATTTCTATGAATATTTATATCAGGGTGTTGGGAAAACCAACCTTGCGGAGCAACGATTAGCGTAATGAGGACGGCAACACTTGTTCAATCAAGGAAACCAAACAAACATAAATAACATGTTAGCATGATGAACGGCCAAATGAGCAGCCCGATAAAACAGCAGTGTCAGTTCCCCAGCGAGCTTACGGCAGCGCTGCACCCTGAGAAAGCCTACCCACCATACTGCCTCCTCTGGTGTAAGGCCAAGAATGACGCGGGGGGGGTGGCGGAGAGATGGAGGAGGAGGGGAAATGGAAAAGGGTGAGAGCAAAGAAAGGTGAGGAGGAAGCCTAACAGTAATTTACCCACATAGAAATGCAGCCCCACTAAGTGACTAAAAAGTTTGAAAATGGGGAAAACCTCAAAATAGACCAATAGAAGGTCTGGATTTTTCCATATTTTTAATGTAATACACAGAAATCTCTGGGGAAGAGTTCCCCTTCATATTTTTTAGTATGTAACTTTTGTGTCTTCAGACTTTTTTAATTTTGCTGAACCCTGGAGAAAAGATGTATTTTTGTACGTGTCCATGCCATGTTCCCGGCTAAATATATCCAGCAGCCCAGCAGCCCTGGAGCGCTTCCCGCCCGGAGCCCCGGCCCACGTCCCCTCGTCCCCTCAGGCCAGATGCTTTCCGGCCCATCTGGGGACCTACCTTGGTGGTCTTGATCTTGTTACCAGTGGCACAGCTCCAGCCTTTGAGATCAGGCAGAACTTTGCACTCCTCTCCATCCAAGCAGGGGTGCATTTGACACCACCACCTCTGCTCCACGATGGAGGCTGGGAGAGGGTAGCGGAGGGGAGGAGCGGAGGGGAGGAGCGGAGGGGAGGAGCAGAGGGCATGAGCAGGCATTAGACACATGGCCAAATGCGGCTAATGAGCAGGACAGATCACGGCTAGATTAACACATAAGAAGACACAAATCAAACGACACTCTGCAAAACACCACCCAGGCCATTGACTCTTAGCCCATTATGATGGGATGTTTCCTCGTTGCTGCATAGTGGTCTGTTTCCAACCATTACTCAGCTATGAAATTTAATGACAGTTTTGTCCCAGGAACGTCTGAAAAAAGTTGAACTCTAAACACAGTACAGTGAATTTCTTTTATCTTCAACTTTTTTCACACCTTTCCTCACACAATAATCTGTGTCATATCCACCAATCAGCCATAACATTATAACCATTGACAGGTGACGTGAATAACATTGATTATCTTGTTACAATGGCATCTGTCAAGAATGTCATTATATATTAGACAGCCAGTGAGCTGTCAGGTCTTGAAGTTGATGTGTGGGAAGCAGAAACAATGAACAAGCTTAAGGAACTGAGCGACTTTGACAAGGTCCAAATTGTGATGGCTAGATGATTGGGTCAGAGCATCTCCGAAACGGGAGGTCTTTTGGGGTGTTCCCGGAATGCGGTGCTCAGTAAATAAAAGTGCCATAAAGAGCACGAACCGGTGAATTGGCAACAGGGTCATGTGTAACCAAAGCTAATCGATGCGCGTGCGGAGCGATGGCTAGCCCGCCTGGTCCGATACCACAGGAGAGATACAGTAGCACAAACTGCTGAAAAAGTTGATGCTGGTTATGATAGAAAGGTGTCAGAACACAGTGCATTGCAGTTGCCCTCTGTCCAGTGTGGAAAGCGGCTACGATGGGGACATGATCATCAGAGCTGCACCATGGAGCAATGGAAGAAGGCGGCCTGGTCTGATAAGTCACATGTTCTGTTATATCATGCGGACAGCCGGGTGTGTGCGTGGTTTACCTTAAGGAGAGATGGCACTAGGGTGCACTATGGCAAGAAGGCTAGCCAGCAGAGGCAGTGTGGTGCTCTGGGCAGTGTTTTGCTGAGAAACCTTGGGTCCTGGTGTTCTTGTGGATGTTACTTTGACATGTACCTCCTACCTAAACCTTACTCCAGACCAAGTACACCCCTTCCTGGCAGCGGTATTCCCTGATGGCAGTGGCCTCTTTCAGCAGGATAATGTGCCCTGCCACACGGCAAAAATTGTTCAGGAATGGTTGGAAGAATATTCAAGAGTTCCAGGTGTCGATTTGGCATCCAAATTACTCAAATCTCAAACCTATCCAGTGTTTGTGAGATGTGATGGACAGGCAAGTTCCACATACCACAGGACACCTTCAGAGGTCTTGTGGAGTCCACGCTTCGATTGGTCTAAGCTGTTTTGGCAGCATGAGGGGGACCTACACAATATTAGGCAGGTGGTATTAATGTTATAGTTGATCAGTATGCAGTATGTGTTGGGCTGCAAGTAAAATGTGCTTAAAATAAGGACCAAATTTCTTATAATCTGATGGCCCAGTGGATCAGTCTTGTTGCCTTACACCTCCAGGACTGGGGGGTAGCATCCTACTTCTGCCTCAGTATGGGGTTTGCATGCTCTCATTGTGTCGTGTTGGCTTTCCACCACAGTACAAAGACAGATTGCTGGATTGACATGCATTAAGCTGGCATCCCATCCAAGGTGCCGTATGTCCCATGCCACCGAGGTTGGACTCCAGACTCTCCACAACCCTGTACCTCTGAAGCAGCTCGAAGGCAGATGCATTACTGGCCAAAGCTGTGGAAACTCTTCCAATCTTTATACATTCCAGAACTTTATTCAACTGTTGCTACAGTTACCTATGTCCAATGTATGATCTTTGATTGCTTCTAAACATTACTGCCAATATTCATGTAGTAATTTTAATAGCGTTATGCCAAAAATGCTTGGTGTTTCCACAATTTTGCCCACTAGTGTATATTACCTATGGCTTTTTGTAAGATTTACATCATTAAATAGTATGGCATAGGAATATACAGGTGTTTTCATTAATGCAATAACACAAACATATTAAAAATATGGAAAACTGTTGTTAATTTAAAACCAGAGAATGTTAATGCTGGCTGCCACAAACAGCCAGCTATGCTGTAAATGAAAATAACACCACCAGATTCCACAAACATAATTACGCTGTACAGTATAATTGAACTACAAAAGCTATAAAGGATGTCAGTTGGATGCCAATCAGTGTGGCGTGAGACGTCCTTCAAAGGGAAGTACCATCGACGCAGGAGGGTGCGGCTCGGGTGGTTCCGGCAACCTGCCCGGGAAAGCAGGAACACTTGACGGTCTGCGAGCGCTCCTCGATCTTGTTCTTGTTGCAGCACCGGTGAATGGCCACCACCTCGCAGGTCCCGGTCCGGACGTGCTGCACTGTGGACACGGAGGAGAGAGATGAAGCGTGCAACGACGTAGGAAGTCGCTTTCATCTCCGGTCCTCCTGCAATTACCCCCCCTCCCCGATTTCCAACTCAGGCTGCCACGTCTGAATTATTTAACGCGTGATGCGCCCCGTTATTTTTTAATTGAAAGTGACATTTTCAAGCAGCATCTGTCTAGGGAAGGAAGCTCACCCTAGTGTGGTAAATGACTAATTAGGAAGTTGTAATGCTTGTCTCAGAAGCGTCCATAATGCAACATCAGACAGGAACGTCTCATTAAAATGTTTAAAATGTTGTTTGCCAATGCAGGTTTGTTGAACCTAAAGTAAACAAATAATAAATAAATATGTCCATTTATTAACTGATGGCTTAAGTATTCAATTTTGCATTATTTTAATTTAGGGATCTGAAAGCTCTATTTCCAAGAGGAACCACAGTTTTACTGGCTTTGAGGGACCTAGAAACATTCATAAACATCAAACAGAATTATTAAGGCACCTTTCATGTTAAAATTTCATACAGATGTCACAAAGCTCACAAATTTGGCACACGGAGGATGACTTTGGTTTAAAGTGAACTTGGTTCCACATTTGAGGGAGGTATGTCACCCTAAGACAAGTTCACGCAGCTCAATACAAAGAAGCCCTTAGCTGTTGCCCCCACCCCCCCACCCTAACACCACCCTCGTCACCTTCCAGTCACTTCCAGATTCAGCCCCCTGTGTGTAGATTAGACCTCTGTCACCTAATTATAAAGAAAGGCTGTGGAGTCTGCACTGCGCCACTCACCACCCTCAATGGACCCCGTTCACCAGGCTATGAGAAATCGTCCAGGCGGCGGCGGCTCAGGCAGACAACACGGCGTTTCACTCCTGCCTCATCACGTTACGCTAATTACGAGATGCAGGCTGTCAGTGACTTCCATTTTCTTAAAATGTTAAATTATCTGGCCTGACATCTACTTCTTTATGCCTTCTAAGATTTCCAAGCAAGCCTGAATTGTCTCGGGTCACTCTAATGAAACGCCATCCTGCTAGCCTGTTTTGGAAGCACTTGTGGCATCCTGGCAATTAGCGTTACTGTGAGATTCCTGAACGCCTTACCGGGCATCTCCCAGGCTCCTATTACCTGCTTGTGATTGATAAAATTGACAGTAGAGAACAGAATGGGTGTCTGCACACTCAGTTAAAGCGTTACACTGTTACAGCGTGACAGACGGAATCACTCAGCTGTCATGTTGAATCAAAACAACAGACAGAAAACTGCGGGAAGCACTAGGGGCCGTGAGCCTAGAGGGCAAGCTGATGAAAACGGAGACATAGAAACCAGGGTGTTCATGAGCGTGATTGACACCCCACCCCATTAGCGTGTCTGTAGGTTTTGTTTTGCCCCACCTGCTAATGTACGTAATCACAGCTGAGTGTACAATGACAGCCAATCAAATTGGACATCATTATCTGGTCCCAGAAGAACGACAGAGAGGGTAAATCTCAATACCAAGAACGCAAAGACCGTTTTTGTGGTCTTAGCTAGAGTGGTCTTGCTAACTTGCCTTCCAAGAACAAACCTGGGCCGCAGTGAATTATGGGATTGGTCTCGTTCAGCAAGGATGCAACCAGTGTATTTTTGATATTTGGGGTAGTAACATCAACATCCAGGGATTTTTACTGTCCTCTGTACTTCTGTTTTTAAGTATTGGAACTGATCTCCGGCGATGGGAGATGACATAACATGGGTACACAAGAACATGATCGGGTACACAAGTACAATCATTCACTGAGTTAGTCTTGGAACTTGAAAGCAACCCCCACCCTGTCCACTAGGGGAGTTTTGAGTTGGTTTGATCAGTAACATTATATGAGGTTAGTAGGGATACCAGCCTGCAGCAGGACACTGGGAAGAGGTATTCATTTTGTCTACATTTACTAAAGCAGGTAAATGGATTTTTAGACGTTCATAACTAATGTAGGAGAGGAAATCTAAATGCGCTTCTCCTGCCTTTTTCAGATATATCAAATTGTAATACTGTACAAATGCTTTCAAAAAACTGTATAAGTATACATCACAGTATACTGTACAGTATATATCATTGAGCTAAGTTGTTACCATAATATTCAAAAGTCATTCAATAACTCATTAAATTATTAATGCTACGTAACTAGACATCTTTACTGTGTGAAAGTCAAGGTTTTAGAAAACCAGAATATATTCAGAAATATATGTAAGATGCTCCTCACTTTTCAATGGTTTGACTTGCAACGGACAATGCTGTGACAGCGATGCACATTCAGGGCTCATCAAACTTTGGATTTTGATCTATTCCCCAGCTAGTGATATGCCAGGTGAAAGCAGCATCCATCCAGCCACGCACCCAGTCTCTGTAGCGATCGTGGGCATAAACATCTCATATGGGAGCGTATGAGTGGGCAGCTCCCACCCAACAGAGACGGATCAAATGTATCCTATCATTAATGATCTAATATAATCGGCCAGTTATTCATTTTTAACTGTCAGCAACCCCTAGGTAACAATTTTGACCACAGTCACTCTCCCCCATTAAAATAATAGTACCCACCTAAAGGTA
>JAODUD010000062.1:26776460-26793210 GCA_026784285.1 Stomatorhinus walkeri
CCCCCCCCCCCCCCCCCGTTTTATCTGCAATTCTCCACAGAGCACAGTGGCGGGAACATGACGAATATGGCCAGTTTTAACACAGAGAACAGGGATTCCTCTTACAAAAATATGTCCCTACGTCTGAAATTATTGAAAAAGTAGAAAATGAGTAGAAATGAAAATTAATATTGTGTAATTAATATTGTAAAAGTATAAATACAGGTAAAATTGCCTTATGTTAATTTTAAATAGACCAGGCCAAATTTAGTGATCTCTAACCTCTGGCTAACAGTATCTAACCTATATCTAAAATATAACAATATCAAACAATAGTTTTAAAAATATTGCATTGAAAATCACTCAGAAAGAGTTATTGTATAAACTGTAGATATTTGCATTTGATTCTAGTGCATACAGAGCAGAACACAGGAGGGATGCACATCTCAGGCATATTCCAGTGTTCAATCAAAGACTCCCTTGAATGTCTCCAGTGGTAAATCAGACTCCCTTGAATGTATCCAGTGTTAAATCAAAGACTCCCTTACATGCATGCAGTGTTAAATCAAAGACTCCCATGCATGTACCCAGTGTTAAATCAAAGAACCCATTTTTATCTTAAATTTTAAATGAAAGACTCCACGCATGTCTCGGGTGTTAAATCAAAGACTCCCATGCATGTACCCAGTGTTAAATCAAAGACTCCCATGCATGTACCCAGTGTTAAATCAAAGACTCCCATGCATGTACCCAGTACTAATGAGCTGAATGTGTTGAACCTGAGAGTTGTGCTGTGCTGTTGTGTCAGGCATCACAACCCAGGGTGGAGCCACATCGCTCTTGTTGGGTTTTTAACCAGGTCGATGCTGCTGCACGTGCAGAATGACCCTCGCAGAATGGCCACCATGCCCTCAAACTGATCATCTGTTCCTCAGTATGAAGGTCCTGCAGTAAGTTGTAATAAATTCCCAAAATCTTTAAGAGATGGTTGTTTTCATGCTAATTATATGGCTCAATGCTTTATAGGCAACAGACAAACGATTCATTTGACGTTTCTGTTTTAAGCACCAATTCAGCCCCCGAATGAGAAGATTTCTGGGATCCAAGACAAAGAAACGACGGGACGGGAGGATGGGGGTGCAGGTTCGCCGCTGGTATATTAGGCTGTTTGGCAAAAGGTGTGGAAAAGCAACAGAGTGAGACAAAGCTATTTTTAGGGTCTTTTCATGAAACTCATACCTCATATCAAGGGCAGCCGGGAAATGACAGGTGATTATGCAGTGGTTTTAATTAGACACTGGCAGGAGTAAACCTAGGAAGTGCTGAGGGTGGAGGGTATCGCCCCTCCCAACGGGCTGCATATTTCAAATAGTTAATTTCTTGATTCTTTCACCTAAAATAAATATAATATTCAAGCAGAATCCTTTTGTTTAAAGTATCCTCTATAGGGGCACGACTACCTATTTTGTTTTTGTTTCTTATTCAGTTTTTAATTTTACATCCACGCGCAAATTGTACCCAGTTTATAAAATCACTAATGAGCAATCTGTTGAATTTTGTAAATATTCCAGATTAGTTGGAAGTAACTAGCAAAAATTAGTCATTAAGTACAGCCTTTTTGTGAAGTGAAAACTTGCATGAAAACAGGATGATTTTGTGTGCAAGATTTATCAAACATTAGTTTACTGGTTTGTGAGACATTTAACAAGAAACTGCTATAAAAAATAGGTTTCTGGAACACATCTTTAGGTTTCTGAATGATAATCCAGAACCATGCTGACCAGTGCATCACTATATGCGACAGTAAATGTTGCAGCCAGATGCCGTGCTCATTTTCTGAAATAGCTCTTGCATGTACGATGTTGCCTCAACATCTAAAGGGACTGCACAACAACATTTGATGCTCCAAGCTACCTAATAAATTCCACAGAAGACTCTGGTAGCTTTATAATATTTAGACTATTTAAACTCAATCTAGTAATATTCCAAACCTAGGAATATCTCTGGTAAATGAGAAATCAGCTTGTGGGAATTATAATCACACAAAAATGTTCTGAGGGGAGAAGGAAAAATTGATTGGTTGGTTCAGAGAGATAACCAATCAAACAGCCATATTTTGTATTGTTAGTTACCATAAGAACCTCACAGGCTTCTGTCCACCAAATGTTCCTTCTGGGGTTAAAATGCACGTGTTTATTCAAATGGAATGAGTGGAGAACCTAAAAAAAGCTAATCTAATTACGGAGAGTCCACTGGAAATTCAACAGAGGTGTGTGCATGGAAGCATAGAAATGAAATAGCAATTTCCAAATAATAACAATATAGTAAACAGGCATTCTAATTGTATTCTGTCCTCTCATGAGCTGTGCTGCAAGTCAAATAAGGAATAAATTCATTTTATTATTTATGTTCATGCACGGTCTTAATGTTATTTTTAACAAGGTTTCACTCGAATGTTGATATGGCCAAGGATTTCTCTATTAAAGTGCATTAAGAAGGCATAGGAATTACAACAGAGTCTTCTCTGCGGATGGTAGATACAGGCTTTGGCGTTCCATGGCGGTGAGAGTCACTCTCGTGCAACCCTCAAAAGATGACACTACGCCTGATTACAGGATCCAGCCCTGAGGGAAAAAGCGTTTTTCTACATTTATACCAGATGCCGTTACAAATAAGTTATTTCAGCAAACTATTCATGGTGTCTAAAGCCAGGACAAGCAATTAAAAGAAATTCCAAATAGAGGGATTAGTTAGAATTAATTCTTGAGCTGCTCTGATATTCAGGCTGAAACTGAGAAATGGAACACTATGGAAATGTACTGGCGCAGAGCAGAACTAATGGGAGGAATATTTTGCAAAATTAAAAGTTGCTACTGGATACCAGACCAAACACTAAAGGCAGGGAGTGATAGGGTATGGATTGGTGTTATTAGTAATACAGTGTCTGTTTCTCCTTCCCATTCATGCAAAAGCAGCAGTTTTTTAGGTCATACTGAGCCAGAGCAGCGTGCAAGACACCCTGTCCAGCCATCTTTGGCTCCACCAGGTCACATGGTGAGATTAAGTACCTTCAGCAAAGGCAGAACTTATTGGGATTTAAATCAATTACCATCAAGGCCAATTCACACTTCACTTTTCCCGGTGCACTTACAGACTGGGCACAGGGTAAGTGATGTAAATTTTGTCATGGGAGGCATCTGGAGAACTTCGCTTATGCGGCCCAGATTTTTATGTCCAGCAGACATTATTTTTGTCAGTGCGCATTGACTGCACGTGTGCAAGGAACTTGACTAGGTGTATCCAGCAGGTGGCAGCACTGACTTTTACAGAGCAGAGATCAATGAAGAAAGAGTAGAAGAAGAATAGATGTTGCTTAGTTGTTGTTACGGTGAGCAGCTATATGAAGAGGTGTGGTGGTACTCGCGTATTTAATTTTGTCATACTGTCCAGACATTAAACTGTGCTATACAGTATTTTCTAAAGGAACACAATTTGGGCATTTTGTGGTGGTGGTGGGGGGGGGGGTTGGTTTCCCAGTTAATTTTGCCACAAGGATTGCAAAATACGATACGCCATATTACCTTAATAGTGCCCAAGGTTAATTAACTACTTTAAAACTGCTCATAAAAGCTTATCCATTTCACTACACTGTTTATGTGTGTTTGACACAATACATCTGTGCTGTCTTGATCTGGTGCAGTATTATGCCTGTATGCATCTGCCGACTGCAACTGTAAGTGCACACAGTAAAGTGAAGCATGAAACAGGGCACTGCCTGCAAGGCTCTGTCCAAACACACCCTATTATACACTCTGTCACATTGTACTTTATCCCCAACAAAAGAAGCAGAGCAACTAAAATGTCATGTGACCTGGCAGAGGGATGGGTCCTGGCCCTTTAAGGATGGCTAGTGAGATGAGGTTGTTGTTACATGTGAAAGCATCTAGGGGAAAACGTGTAATTTCCTGAACAGTAATCACCTGGGAAGGATTTTACATGGACTGATTATTTTCTATAAAGGGACCGGAGGGGGCACAGCAGTTCAGCTGGCTGTACTGTTACCTGACACCTTCATGGTCACAGGTTCGACTTTGAGTCCAGTCTCAGCCCTCGGGGGTCTTTTTCTGGGTATTATTTTGAGTGCTATTCCTATGGTCCAGAGACATGTTCAGGTGATCTCTGAGATATAAATGCTCTTTTCTGTCTGGATATACAGTACCGTGCAAAAGTCTATGGCAGTCAAAGAAAATTACATTTAAACATTCTTCATGTTGGTGTAAAACTATGAGTTGTGACTTATGTATTTCACTAATTAAGCTAATTAAATGAGTTGGTAGTGAAATTTACATAGAATGACTGGGGTGCTGAGGTTTCAGAACCGAAGTGATGTTCTCATACTCATCCAATTAGATATCAGTAACTAGTAAAGTGTTTTATATGTAAATATACAATTACTATTTAAACAGCTTTTAACCCTTTTTGTCTTGACCTATGACTTTTGCATAGTACTGTACATCTATATAAACAGTATTTTTTTTTGTCTTTATGCATAGTTATTGTTCAGTCTAGTGCAAATTGAAGCTTTCTCCCAGTAACTTTTAAAGTTTTCAGTGCTGTTAATTTTGCATCACTAATAATGAGTCGAAAGTGTAGTGCCCCCCCAGTGCATGCAGTAGTAACTATGTACAGGGGCATAATTTAGACAGTTTCTATAGCAGAAAATGACAATTAAAGCAATTTGACATGCAAGGTATACAGTACAGTATGGTTATGTTTATTTAGAAATTAGTAATAAATTTACCTTTGATATCATCTTGCAGGCTAGCAGACTATTATGGGTTGAGGATGGGAGGGGGGCAAGTATTATTCACTAAGTTTTACATTGGCAGGGGTCTCTTGCCCTAAACCTCTGTGAATGTGAAGGGTGTTTATTTAAATATTTTGCGATAGTTTTGGCTGCATATTGATGCAAATATGGAAAATGCACCTTAAAGCAGAATATCAATGCAGTCGATTTTCTTTTAATATATTACCAAGGGAATATCCGAACATCCGAAGTTAGATAAAAAAAAAAACAACCTTCACTGTGTATTTGGCATTCAGACATCTCTAGCACGCGAACCTAATGCTGCACAGGACATTACTGCCTTACAAATCAGTTCCTGGTGAATGTGTTCTTTATATTGAGTCTAGGGATGCAAAATATGACAGGAAAATAGAAGGAGAGGAGCAAAGGTGCTGTTTTCCACACCCTCTGGGACGGAGGGACGGTACCTAAAAACCAGTCCCTGCGGAATATACCTGTTTCTCGCAAACCTACCTCCAAATAGCTATAGGCCTATTAAAACTGACAACTAGTAACCCCTGTTCACCATTCACTTATCACCCGTTATCACCCGCTGTTTCATATTTCACTGCAGACCATAATCGGTTTTTGTAACCGACACATCTGCTGCTTTTTGCCTTGCAGATACGGCACCCGGTAGCGATAATTCAGTGTCTTTAAATGTGAAGTTGCAGCAATCTTAAGCTTCACTGGAAAAAGGAAATGTGCTCAGATAAGGGGAGCATAATTTTCACCTCTCAACGAAGTCAGCCCTGTGCCTCAGCCTTAATATTACTGGGCTCTTTGGGTAAAGTTAGGTTTTGTTATAAATCGGAGTTCTGTTTCGTTATCCTTCTATATTTTTTGTATAGCGCAATCAATTCAGGGCAGCTTACAGCCACTAAAAGTATCTACATCTTATGCATCAATTTATTCCGTTGTTTGATTTCAAAGAACTTTGGACAGCCAAATAACGTACTGTTCCCCATGCCTGCTTTTATTCCTGCAAAAAACAGGGAAGATATCTATCAATTTCTGCTAATGAAATTATGTGGTATGTCATTCATTTGTCCAATATCGGTGCTCTTTCCTAACTAGAGTAAGCAGTGCAGAATCCCCACAATTATTTTGGTTTTTAAATAATTTGTGTAGGACCAATATTAAATTTTTTTGGTTTGGTGATTTGTATAGTAAATCATTCATTACACTACAATTTGCAAAAGCAGTTTGTAAATTGTCACCAACAGCTGACAAGCAACTACACAGATTTATCAGAGTACAATCACCACATTAAATCCACCAGAAGGTTTGTCTTTGAAATTGAAAAGGATTTTGCACAATTCTACATGTAGTTGTTAGAGACCATTACAAGATAGATAGATAGATAGATAGATAGATAGATAGACATTAAGAGTCAGAAAACAATGTTCTGATTATGACAGCAGTGAAAATATTAATAGTCTTATTCCACAGATTCCTGATAAAATATATATATTTAACTAACATAGTTTGGTAATTTAAAAGTGATTCTAAAGTGTAAGTATTATGTTGTTAATGAAGCACAGACAATATGCAGCAATATAAGGTTTCAACTCCACATGCAATTTCTTCAAAGGAACAACCTTGGGGATATTTGTTGACATGCTTTGCTCACTGTGCCGCTGTTTTCTGATTCCTACAGCTATCAGCTGTTATCTACTTCCTTGCTATTGTTGAGTATAATCAACAGGACATGTGACTTACTCCAGCAAGGAGGGGGGTGGGGGGGTTGGTATACAATTAAACAACCTCAAAATCAAATTTCCTCATACACCATGGGAGGAAATATCAATAAAGAGCCAGAGATCCTCTTGAGACACAGGATTAAAAATTACGGACTCACTATAATTACGAAGTTTTATCTGCCCTGGTAGCAATATTGCCAGATCATTCAAAGACCCTGACTGGAGTTGACGTAGCACAAAGCATATTAGCCTCCCAGTTGGGGAAAATCATGATACACACACATAATTAAAAACACCTCTTTAAACATACAACGTATACATACAAAAATCTAGAAGAAATTGACTGAGCATTCCGCGTGTTTCAAACTTGTTCAACACAATTTTTGGTCTGGTAAATGAAAGGCTGCAATAAAAAAGGTAATTATGAACAAATCATTCTCCAGTACAAATGTAATTGGTCGGTAGGAACGTAACTTACATCCAATCAAATGACTGAGTTAAAAAAGGAAGAATAAGCCAAAAATAAGATAAGCGGCTCATGAATGAAAATTCGACACACAGAAAAGTATCATTTAGATTGTGTGTGTTTGCGGGGGGTGTTTCAGTTGCAGTGCTGAGGGACAAACAAGCATTTGCTATTTTAACACATAGCCAGGCTTTAAAACTAATCATTTTTCAACGTGAGTGATGCTGTAGTCATTCTGGACGCTGTCTTCAGGAGCCTCAGTCTAACGCAGCTGTAGGTTAGCTGTCTTTGGTGTGACAGTCTGAGGCTTAAACCACACATATTTTTTCCCTTCTGGTGTTTCATGTATTAATATAAAACATTGACAAATAGAACATCTGATGTTGAAAGATTTTGGTTAGAGTTTAGATGGACAACAATGGACTTAAGGGTTTTATATGTCTTATACAATGTATCCATCCTGAGATCCAGGGGAAAAAAGTCTTTTACTATTGATTAGAATTATTTTGATTTCACAGGAAGAGGAAGTTTGCAAGGTCACACCTCCACACTTATGATGTCATCTGAGAGCCCGAGCTTTCCGCTTTAAGGACCTATAGAACTTAATAAAGTGGTATGTGCAGTTTTTGTATAGAGGATGAAAATTTATTGGTGGAAGGAGGACAGGATGATAGGAGGGTATGTTGCCCAATGAGCAACTAATAGTGTTTATGGTTGGACCAAACTTCTCAGTGTACAATCATCTCTGTATCAACTGAATTGTATGTCACCATTGTCTTGTCTTTACTATGCATGTATCTACTGTATGCACGTGAGCCACTGACAACTGGAAACAAATTCCCTGCTGTGTGATCATATTCAGGCAATAAACCTAATTCTGATTCATTCATACACAACCAGTACCTTCACAGCAGCATTCTGCTCTCAGCAAACTACATTGGCATGTATTTTTATTAAACAGATATTCCCTCAAATGGATTTCAGGTTAAACAACCAAGTCCACCGGATTCCCTTGTGTCCTACTGGAAGCACTCGACAAGCTCGCTGGATTCTCTGGAAACGGTTTTGAACCCAAGGTTTGAGATTAGCACTCTTATCAGCCGCAGAAATCTCACCATGTTCCAGATGGTTACTTATGATAATTAGCCGCTGGTTGGCCGCAGTGTAGGAACAAGCCCCCGAGCGATGTGGGCCACACAGGATCCGTCTCCGGCAAGAAGTCACTGAGGAGCCTCCGTCACGCCATCCTGCTGTCACCAGAGTCCCGAGGAACATAGCTTATCGACAGCATTGCTGTTGGGGGTTTCACCCCCCCCCTTACAGGATATTAGATTCTTTTCTCATGTACATGACTTATCATGTTCCATGTCTTTTTTTCTCTATCTCCTCATTTTGTGACGCCTGCAATTAAAATGGAACATTCCGGGGATCTCACAGATTTAGCAGCTGTTGATTTTTATTTCCTTCCACGCTTGGCCATCTATGGGACGCGGCCTTTGGGTAAATCTCAAGGTCAGATGGCCCCGGGCAGAGAAGCCGCTCGCGACACGCCAGGGCAGCATGGGCATCTGGCCTCACACTGACGGACCGAACACGCTAGAGAAAAACCGTGTGCAGAAATACACACGCACCGATCCACAAACAAGATGGAGAAGGACGGCGTCAAGTTTGGACGAGCAGATGTGCACGCACCCGTCTGACAGGTTGTCAAGATAAAAAAAAAATAAAAATAAATTGGAATACTTTCTGAAAGTAGGCCTCAGGTTCTGTAGCGAACATCTGGCCGACGTGTGAGCCTGACACAATGAAATAGTGCACGTGGCATTTTAAGCCATAGTCAAACACGGATCAGTGTTACTTTCTTATCTGTCGTATTTGGAGCAGAGCTTTCGTCTGAGGTGAGGCAAGATTACCAGGTTCTCCAGCGGAGAGCAGACCTGCTATTAATGCGTGTGAAACAAACCAGGGGCCCCCTCTGCAGCTCACCTCATGCATATGGAAGCGAAATTAATGCTGATTTTCCTCGCTGCCTTTTCCTAAATTTCGTGCCGGTCATCTCTTCACGAGCTCGATAGGACGAGGAATCGCATCCGCTCACATCATCTGAGTTACAATGAAGGAACAATAAGCCGGAAATAAGGAAACCTTGACAAGCAGAAATGAACGGCTTCTGTTGTCGTTCGTCGCAGCAAGCAAAACAAGACCTCCCCCCGCCCCAACGCCCCCCCAGAGTGTGGCCCCTCTAAGTCAAAGCAAACAGACTCCATCACCTCACATTACCATACCTGCCACACATCAGCTACCCAGAAGAAAGGGGGAGACCAGCTATAACCTGTGGGGGGGGGGCTCAAAAGAAATGGATTTGAAATATGAATATAGAAAGAAATATGCTAACGAACACGTGAATAAATAATCGGAATGCCGCTTTATTCAGTGTCTAAAGCCGTTTCCAAATTCACATTCACGGCAAGTGATGGTTGGCTTGGAAAATCATGTATATAAAGAAAGATTATTGTGTTTTCACCAAACCTGAAGATAGGGCTTTGGTTATTACCACAGAAATATCTACACCTGGCAAGGAATGTAGCAGCCAAAGAGGCAGCAGTCTTTTCCCGAGCAATAAGGTTTAAGAGCATGACCTTTCAATACCACTGATATCTATAAAAGTGGTATTTGAAATTGCACACTATCAATTAAAGCAAACAGCAGTCTGGGCATGATATATGGATCTATGTCCCATAACCAATTATCCCAAAAAGAGTTATGTGAAGCCTGGCTCAGATAGTACAGGGAACGCATTGGATGGTATTGAAAGGCACACACACAAAAACACACACAGTGCGAGAAATCTAGGAAATCACATCACACTCTAGGTGTGAGTCTATAATGCTGCTCACTGAGCCAACGTGCCACACCATTCATCCATTCCTGCATGCATGTATGCATCCATGCATCCATCCACCATCTTCTACCATGTATGCTGTATTGGGTCATTATCATGTATTTAATGCTCCTAAGAATTTACCAGAGATACATGAAAATAATCTGAGTTTACAAGTATTAAGTTCAGAGATAAACATTTATTCTCTCTCTATATCCGCTGTGACTGACATAAATGGTGGTTTATAAAAAGGCAGCCGCCCGCATAACACCCAAAATGAGTGCAGACATCACCGGCTCATGGGCAGGTCTTGCACATGCTCTGCTTTATGAAATCCAATTAGCAGCCGCCAAGACATGGAAGGGGCATCCGATTGGTGACAGCCGTTTCCACGGGGCACCGATGCAGAGCCGAGTGTCGGGCGAGAATGATGGCGAGAAGATGGATGCCGGGAAGGCGGACAGGCAGTGGAAGTACTGGCAGCACCAGAGGGGAGGGGGACAGATTAGTAAGCAGTAAAGCCTAAGGGTGTATCTGTCCCCCGGTGTCTCTGTGTACAGATCCTCTAGTCCAGCGGTGGCCAATCTTATCCGCAAAGGGCCGGTGTGTGTGCAGGTTTTTGGGGTAACCTTTAGGTCAACGGTTCAAACGCAGGTGTGAGGACTCTTCAGCCAATCAGTCCTCTAATTAGTAATCTAATTAGGGAGCTGCAGCAAAAACCCGCACACACAGCGACCCTTTGCCGATAATATTGGCCACGCCTGCTCTAGTCACAAGGAGAGTAATGCTGACAAACAGGCCCTGCAGGGATATTGGTCTGACGAAACTCTCTGATCACTCTCAACTTTGTTACGTATTAACGATGATGAGGAGCCGAAGTTTATCTATCCAAACTTAACCTTAAGGCAGTGTTTCTCAGTCCGGTCCTCGGGGACCCACAGCCGGTCCACGTTTTTGCTCATGGGGCATCTGTGGGCCCCCGAGGACTGGCTTGGGAAAGAGTGCTGTAATGGAGGGCATTCAGTTATCAGCAAAATTACCATGTCTCATATGAGCTCTAACAACATAGACAAGAAATTCATGGTGACAACAAACTGTAAACACAACAGTACTTCAGGAAACCTGATCGCTGCGGTCCTCTTACTTGTGAACTGTCCACGCCATTCTCCAAGATTATCACCATATGGAAAAACCATTTATTTCAGCATGGAGGGCTTATTTCAGTTCAGCATGCCTTATGTGCTATGGTGTATGCCCAAAGTATGAGGTATATGCTATGGTGTATGCCCAAAGTATGAGGTATATGCTATGGGGTATGCCCAAAGTATGAGGTATATGCTATGGTGTATGCCCAAAATATGAGGTATATGCTATGTGGTATGCCCAAAGTATGAGGTATATGCTATGGTGTATGCCCAAAGTATGAGGTATATGCTCCGGTGTATGCCCAAAGTACTTGATATATGCTATGGTGTATCCTCAAAGTATGAGGTATATGCTATGGTGTATGCCCAAAGTATGAGGTATATGCTATGGGGTATGCCCAAAGTATGAGGTATATGCTATGGTGTATGCCCAAAATATGAGGTATATGCTATGTGGTATGCCCAAAGTATGAGGTATATGCTATGGTGTATGCCCAAAGTATGAGGTATATGCTCCGGTGTATGCCCAAAGTACTTGATATATGCTATGGTGTATCCTCAAAGTATGAGGTATATGCTATGGTGTACGCCGAAAGTATGAGGTATATGCTATGGTGTATGCCCAAAATATGAAGTATATGTTATGGTGTACACCCAAAGTATATAACTACACTTCAGCTTCGCTGTCTAGGCGAATAGGTGTACCAATAACCCCAAACAGCAGCTCGATACGTTACCATTAGCTGCAGTTGAGTTGTATTCCACTGACCTAACAGTGCAGGGGGAGGGGTGGTTCACTCACATGGTCGCCGTCCGAACCAGGGGACAGACGGGCGCAGCGATGCTCAGGGCACGCTTAATGCCAACAGACACACTGCTAACCACAGCGCCCTTAAGGCCTTTCAAACGCATGCACAAAGAATCTTAAACAGCGAGTAAACGGGTATGTGACTGTGACTGTGAGTGTGTGCAGCCAGCATGAAGGGTCAAACGTAGCAAGGTCTGGATAGTTATGGGGATGACGCACAGATTCCCTCTCTTTACCTGTACAGAGGGGAACAAAGCAAAGGAAAGGAAAAAAAAGAGAAATTGCTGCTTCCATTCACAAGATGTTACTAAATAAGACTGAATAAACAGCCTGAGCTACATCAACAAAATAATAAAGAGTGAAATTCCAGGGCTGAAATAGGTTAGTCCAACCTCGCGCCCTTGATAATTTGAGTTTGTTGTCTATACCAAGTTAATCATATCCTGATCATCATAATAGAAAAATAAAATATCCGAATACTGTATGACCCGTTGAAATAACTTACCCTAAATGTAAGTGTTAAATCATATATCTTGATTATAGGGACACAGTATAAAAACACACTCAGTACCAATGAAATTAACCAAAAGTTATGTATCGCTGTTGGTATTCTTTGGTTACAGGGTTGCAAAAGAAACATACATTGGACCAGGTCACTCCATGACTGGTTTTCCCAAGAATTCCCCATAACATCACAAACCAAGCTTTACCTGAGTATCAAAGTGTATATGAAACCTGTGCCTGCTGCTCTTATCAGGAATTATGTGGGATTTGGTACCATCCCGGGACCCAGGAGAACATCAGGGCAGTGGGCCTGCCTCACCGCACGCTCGCTTCATATGCCGTGGGGCAGCTAGCTCCGGCAGACCTTGATCGATGATGCCGTCTCATGGGCCAAATGATGACCTCCTCAATCCAGATATGGGGTCTAAAGAGGCTTTGGTTACAGAGCTGGGACATCGGTGGGCCTGTGGTCCTGCTGACTCCGATAGGTCATTACTAGCCGGCCCCAGTTCACGAAATCTCACCAGAGCCGATGTGAACCAACTCAGGTAAATGAAAACATCTGCACACCTAAATGCACATTACAGGGAAAGGCTTCTAGTGTTAAGACAGACTATGGAAGAGTCTCAAGACATCTGTGTATTTCTGGATCTCACTCGGATGGACTAATAATTCTTTATTTATTTGCTATACACTCAAACTGTCCACAGGAAACTAATATTTAAAGGAAAATGTTTTTATAAATCACTCCATCTGAGAAGTTACTTTTATACACAGAAAACTGCATGTCACAATGAATTGTAAATGTTGAATTTTGAATGTTATTAACCTAAAAATACTTTTTAGGATTTTATTCAAACCTGACAATAAAAACGGGAAGAAAAATACATTTCAAACTAATGACACACATCTTCATAATATTTTCTATGATTATCCGAGACAACTAATTTTTAAAAAACTATTTTCTCATCATCACGTGTAACAGAATGTTTTTTCTATTTCTTCTGTGCAAAAAGAGCTGTCATAACTGTCAAAATGAGGCAAATCTTTAGACATCGCTAATTCCGTGGTTAATTAAGTGAAACTTGTACTACTGACGGACTTCCGCCCAGTATTTCCAAGCTATTTGCTTTCCACACCATGAACAATGAATTGAACATTTTGGTCTATATCGCATTTTCTTTCTTTCCATTGTACCCAAATTTTGACATACAACGCATGAACACAAAATGTTAGCCCTTGACTTGCCTTATGATCATGTCGTTAGCACTGCGAAGCTTTCTGTAATTTTACTGTTAAATTTGGGGCAGACAAACATTTGGTATGGATACACTATTTAGAACATTAGCTGGAGTACGTCAGTAAAAAGCCATGGCGCCGATTTATGAACATGCACATGCGTTTAATGCATTTTCATGAATTGCCATGAACCACCATGGTAGGCCTATGTGTAATCCAGGTTGCTGTCCTGGTATGTATTTCTATGTCTTTTCATATGGGTTTGCCTGTACATTAATCTTAAAAAGTGCATTAATTTTGGAGAAACAAACAGCTGCACACCACCACATAATACTCCGCTTCGGCGTTTTAGGGTTTTCAGTCCGACTCGGAGGACACTGCGTTTCTGGTGAGCGCCAAAGTCAGAAAAGAAGCTACGCGTGTTACAGAATAAAACCAGACGAAAATACAACCAAAAACGTGTTTCCAGCTATTCTGGACACATTTCACCATTTATTTATTTGGCCCGTTTAAAAAAATCTCATATTGCGGTTTTGTAAATAACAATCAACGTAATCAATGTAAATCCAAGCGTGAAAATCACATGCTTCTAAAGTTGATTGCCCGTTTATCAAAAAATTGTGATTCTTATAGGAGTTTAATGTGATGTCAAGGGTCAAATATATAATGTAAGCATTGGTTTGTCAATTATTTATTATTTAAATGTATTAAATTTTTAAAAGAATGAAAACTTAATTGTGTTTGTTGTTTTATTCTAAAATTACAAAAGTGTCAGTAGACGCGTTGTTCCATGTAACTTCAGCAAACACAATTATGGCATTTAAAAAAAAAGATAGTAACATTGAGTTCAGGATGAACAGCTAGCTGTAAATAACTTCTGAAAGTTTAACTGCCCAGTTTAAAAGAAAATTCGGCTTTTCAGCCATAGAGTTGACGTGCGTTTCTGAAATAACTACCGACATACTTTAATCGGGTTTCTTAAGACACGGTGTGCGACGTAAATCAAAGGAAAGTCGTTAGAATGTTGGGGGCAAAAGATAACAAACCATAATCTGGCAGTATACGTGAACACAACGTTATTTATAGGATATTCTAACAGAGGTCGGATAAAAAAAGGAATAAGATAAAATTGTTAAAACGTTCTCCTGAATAATTTGGCATTTATTATTTCAGTTTACAGCATACTAGTGAGAGTCGTAATGCAAAGACCATTGTATGCATTTTAATTTGAATTAATTGTACTTATACAAACTTGATAATTGACGTTATGTCCCATTATTTAACATTTAACGCCTTTGAAGATCCGACATACTAATCTGGGTTTATCCATTTGATTAGGATATTGCGTAAACGTCTTCACCAGAGGTAGATCGGATTGATCAGTATGGATGTCATTCATTAAAAACAGTACCAAAATCAGAGACGTGGTAAAATCCCTGCCCCCGTCGCGGCTACATACCTGGTGCCCCGCTACCGCCTCTCGACCTTGACTTCAGAAAATAACCACGCTTAATCCATCTGCCCTCCCGAAAACCACTGTGTCTATTTTCCCTTCATTAGGCTGAGACTTCGAAAAGCCCCAGACAAATGTTTAAAAGCCAGGACCCAATGGAAAGCATCCGCTCCTTTTACAGAGACGATTTTTAAAAGTAATTAAAAATCATGAAAGAGCGGCCGCTCGGCGCAATCCGGTTGTTCACCAGCACATCTGTAGCAACGGAGCCCAGTCCTCCCCTCTTCTCTTATTGTATGATGTTTGTGCTTTTTGTCTTATCTGGAGATGTCTTTTCAATAATTTTCTACTTAACTAGAAGCAGCAGAACCGATCACCCTCCGTGTGCCAACACACGTGAACCGGAAAAAAAGTGAAAATAATAAAATTGCTGGTTATGTCGAAGGCACTTTGCCAAGTGAAATGGTAACAGCGACAGGTGAGATACATCAATCCGTCCCGACAGCTTCAGTGACAGTGACAGCGACACCGCTCCGCTCTCCGCGGCGCCGCACCGGAGACTGAGCAGCGAGTCTCCGGCGCACCAACTTATCAACAGCATCCAGAGGTTGGCCAGCGCCGCCTCCAATTAATACCAAATATACCACTGTAGACAGATCGGTCATGCCAGCTGAAAAGCATTCACTCAGGCACATTTCATTACAATGGATAATTAACACACGACTATTTCAGATCTGACCTATGCACTTCACTAGTTAATTTAAACTGTGCGATACCCCAGAATAACTTCCAATTCAGTTGAATTAGATCTATTTTAACGCTGGCAAAGTGTAAGATGCACTCAGCGTAACATTAATCAGTAGAACCGCACTATGATGTTTTGCCGAGTTACTGGAAATTCTTTTCAACACACGTGTATTTTCCGAAAATGTAGGGCTTACCCCCTTTATGGCAGGAAATAGAGAAATATTCGTTTATGTTACATACTGAGCCTCAGCATCTTCCAGTAAGATTTGCCAAAAAGTATTTATGAAATTAATAGTAAAGAAATAGAATAACTTAATGTGATTGAATACACAGGCTAATAAAAAACTAAAACGTCTTAACAATGAATGTTTAATATTATAGTAAGCTGCCTAGTGCAGGATTGTGAACATGTCAGCAGAGACCTATAAGAAAAGGAATTATGTATAATTAAGAGCGGTACAATAGCGCCATCGTGTGTAAATATTGAGGACGCACAGTGTTAGCCGATAACGCATTACAGTTAATTTTTTAATATCACACTGCATTTCTGGCAGTTGTTGCTAGTCGCTTCTTTCCAAACTTTTCCAGGTTTTCACATTAACGTCTCCTATACACCAGCTATTCTAAGAATACACTCAAAATAAGACAGCTTCAATCTTGTCATTTGTATTTTAAGTGTAAATTCAGAATGGATTTGATCAAGAATCACCCAAGAATACCACCCTTTGAGTTCCGTGGTATT
Source organism: Stomatorhinus walkeri (assembly GCA_026784285.1). Lineage (NCBI taxonomy): Eukaryota > Metazoa > Chordata > Actinopteri > Osteoglossiformes > Mormyridae > Stomatorhinus > Stomatorhinus walkeri. Next base: position 26,792,974 of record JAODUD010000062.1, read on the forward strand.
TTAAAAAGTGCTCAGCAGCACCAAATCTCAAAAAGCAACAAATTCGTTCTATGGCTGCTTCTTAATTGTCCACTTTTCCCAAATATAACAATATAAAAAGAACATACTCTGAACATTTCTAATCTTTGTTCTTCAAGATGTGCTTAACAGCCACTTTATCAAGTACAGTAATCCCTCACTTATCGCGGGAGATAGGTTCCAAGGCCGACCGCGATAACTGAATTTCCGCGAAGTAGG
>JAODUD010000062.1:26818914-26837207 GCA_026784285.1 Stomatorhinus walkeri
TGTCGATCGCAATTTTTAAGTTTAGATTTTTAGATGCAGAAATATGTGGGAAAAGGAATTTAGAAACGGAACAGGCTGAATGTTTTTCAGCAGTTATACCTTGAGGCGACGTCTCAAATTACTATTTCAGATAATTACTTTGATCATGATGTTACAATGCAGGATGATGCACATGCAATAACAGGTACTATTAGAATTTAAATTATATATTTAGCTTTTATGTCCATTAATCCGTCTTTCAGTCACTTTTCAAGTTTACAGGTTCAGTCTGGAGCCTATCCCAGGAAACATGGGGCAGACGGGGAGCCAATCCCGGGGATTCACAAGACAGAGGGGGAGCCAATCCCAGGGAAGTATGGGGCAGAGAGGGAGCCAATCCTAGGAAAGACAGGCAGAGAGGGAGCCAATCCCGGGAGGCATGGGACAGAGGGGGAGCCAATCCCGGGAAGCACGGGACAGAGGGGGAGCCAATCCTAGGAATCACAGGACAGAGAGGGAGCCAATCCCAGGAAGCACGGGGCAGAGGGGGAGCCAATCCCGGGAGGCACGGGACAGAGGGGGAACCAATCCCGGAAATCACGGGACAGAGGGGGAGCCAATCCTAGGATGCACGGGACAGAGAGGGAGCCAATCCTGGGAAGCACGAGACTGAGGGGGAGCCAATCCCAGGAGGCACAGGGCACAAGGTGTCAGAATACCTGGAATTGATCGGAAGGGACACACAAACACATTCACAGTCACGTGTTCAGTTTGGGCAATTTTGAAGCGCCAGTTAAACTGCACGCTCTTGGACTGCATGCGGAAACCTGCAGAACAGAGTAAGCATTCATATGCACATAGAGCAGGGACAGGATTCAAACCCCAGCCCTTATTATACCACCCATCTCACGTTATGTTCCCATAACACTGCACATGAACTCAATTATAAAGATGATGATGATGATCCCATGGTTAGCAGAGTGATGTCACCATTGGTCCATTGGCTGGCTGACCCTGATTTGTAAACTGTACCTCAATTTGGATAAAAGCATCTGCTATCTACATAAATGTAAATCTAAGTAATTATGTGCTTGCTGGTTTCTCAAGGAAGGCTTTAAACTTGGATTCAATTCAGCAACAGTATTCTGTTCATCATCTAACGAATGAATGATAAGTGGGATGCTTACTGTTTGGAACCAATGGGTTGTTTTCTTGCCATACAGTATTTTGCTACTGTACAGATATTCTGGTATTGGAGAGCAATGATTTTTAAGTCGCTGGTCACTGTACCCGGCTACTGGAAATCTACCAACCTGCAGAACATAGGTGCCACCTTCATTTAACACACCTGATACAGATATTGTACAAGATACAAGTATTGTGGCCAGTTATGTTGAAGCTAAGCTGGCTCTAAAACTGAGATGCTACTGAAGGGCCTGATTATCTCAATCAGGTGTGTTACATTAGGGCTGTGCCTAAGCTCTGTGGGGTGTTAGATCTCCAGGAGCAGGTTTGATGACCACTGCTTAAACTGTTCTATAATTTATATTGACGAAACATTAAAAATATATCATTTGAAAATTCAATGGTTCTTTCTTAAATATGATAATTCCTTTCTTGTTTAGGAATTTCCCAAATGAAATTACATGAGATTGTGCCAAGCATATTAAAAATGTGCTACACTGCTGCCCCTAGTGGCAGATGTAGATGCTTGCAAAATGATTATTGGTTCATTGTAGTGATTGGAAGGCCCGTTGTCGGTGCTGAACAGTTAGTTTACTCTCTCTTTACTTCTCTAATTTTTATACATACATTTAGTAAAGCTTGGATAAGTGTAATGTAGCCATTTTAGCTCAACAATTCAACTTGCTGCTTTGTCAGAGTTAGTAAGTATTAAATGATGAGTCACGCAATTCTATTATCTGTAACATATATGCTTATCCAGTAGGGGGCTATGGTGAGCCAGAATGGAAAAGGCATGAGGGAGTACGCCATGGAAGGGATGCCAGTCCATCACATGACATACAAAATCACATAGTTACTGTATTTTAGAGACACTGAATCACATTACTACATGTTTTTGGATAATCAAAAGTCAAACTGCAGGGATAAACCCCCAAACCTGGCTTGTGAGCTACCGTATTACCGTCAATTTCAAATTACCACCAAGTTTTAAATATTCACCTAATTAATAAATTTTTTCAGTCGGTAGTATTGCCTGTGTCACCAGATCCATTAACCTTGAAAAGTGAGGGATCGGTATTGCAGTTTATGTTTTTTTTAACTAGGTTGTATTTATTTGGAAACCTCTCATATCCAGATTCTGTTTCAAGACCAGGATAAAACGTTATAAAATCATGCATGATTTAGTACGATCAGTACAGATACACCATCAAGTTAATTGTAACTCATGCCTAATAAATAAAAGCCCATAAAGCTTTCCTGTATCATTACTCACATCTACTGGTCATAACGGTTACTGCATGTGTTACTGATTTACTATTACAATTCAATATATCACGTAATATGTAAGGAATTTTTTCGCAAATGCATATAAATGGATTTTCAAAGTTCATAGAAAAAATATTGAACCGTTTCGGTCATGGAATTCAAATACTCTAAATTAAAGTTGTCAGAAAAATCAAAAGGTTATAAAGGACAAATTATAGACAGGAAGATGTGCAGAGGGGAGACATTTTGACGCGACAGTCAGCCTGCGCTCCACCTTCTCGCCCACGGACGCTGACGTCTAGCAACGCCACAAAAAATGTTTCGGTTTCGTTTCGTCATCAGCAGATGAAATGATCTTTTGCTGTTACACGCAGTTAAAATAGACCAAGCTGTCGTCGCGCCGTGTTACGGAACGAGAATGAGCGCTCAGATCGCCGGAATGATCTGTGCCCACGGCGGGGGTATAGACTACGATGATTTGCCCGCTAGTGTCAGACTTAACACTTGCATCTTAAATGACTCTTCTGACAGTTTCCACGTTGTTGTTCTCAACGGGAGGAAGAGAGTGATCGCCAAAACAAACGTCAGAATCTGCAAAGCGAGAACGTGTGATAACTGCAGTAACTTGCATCTGTGCAAATTCTATCTATTAGGAGACTGCAAGAACATTAAAGAAAGGTAGGCCTACGTGTAATATAAAACCGTATCCAGTAACCGCAGGCAAGTAATAATTATTAAGAATTTCAGAACACGTCTTTCGAGTTTATAGAAGTATATATTTTTTATAAAACTTTGTACTCTATATAAAAGAGGCCGTAGTGTTTCGTGATGCTTGTACTTCATACTCATATAAATTGGCCAGGTTTCTTTTCATATTAATAACAGTAACACGTCAGCACGGAAAATTCCCAAGGGAGCCAATCAAGAATAATTTCAGCATTACACCGACACTGTTGGAAACAGACGAACTAGAGAGCGTCCTTTCTAATAACAACTTATAGTCTCGTTAAGCTTTATAAGAATATTAAAACCCTATTATTGTTGTTATTATATAGTAAATACACCGGTACTGTATTTCATGTTGTGTCAGAAGGCAGCGGCAGACCGCACCCAAACCCTCAGTGGTCTCTAATCGCACTTCTGTAAAGGCACTTTTTATTACTTTACACTTCGCGTTAGATCATCACTGTAATATTGTGTGACATTTCATAGCCACGCCAGGTGCCATATGTGGTGTGACTTGTTCTGTCTGTTGCCTTGAGGATTTTGTGAGGAATACTTCTTTCTGTTTTTTGCCATCATAATCCTCCGACTTTCCCCCCCCCCCATTGTGCTAGCCGGTAAATCTCCCTGGGGGGACGGCGCTCATTTTGTGTGTTCTGTTTGTCTGACTGCCTTGGTGTAATGGCTGCAGGGGAAGATGCCATTTCTGCCATAACCTGAGCACGGAGCACAACAGCAGAGTGCTTCAAGAGCACAGTCTGCAGGGACTGGACCGCACTCAGCTGTGCACCCTGCTACTTCAGAATGACAGCACGCTTCTGCCACCTGTAAGATAACACTCATCTGCATTTATATAGTTTATATACAGCTATTTATTAACATAACATTAAAATAACAAGGGCGAGTAAAAAAATTCAGTTAGAATTCAGGAGCTGAATTCAGGGTCTGTACTGAACAAGTGATGGATGGATGGAGTGGTGTGTTACTCAAGGGGTTCCCATGTTTGGTAGGTTGTGTGTTCAAATCCTATGGCCGACAGAGTAATCCTTTCTCTATGACTGGAAAGGAGCTCTGAATGAGCTCTCCCTCATAATTCGACCTCATTTCAATTCACAAGTGCCCGGTTCCATTTTATTCATTTCAGTTTTCATTCGGTTTTTATTGCATTCAATTTCATTCAATTTTGCCAAAATGTCTTTTTAAAACAATTCTTTGAGAATCAATTCATTGTGTACATTAGTGTCAAGCATTAACAAAAGTCAGTGTTAAACAATGTTTTTTTTTTATTTAACCAACAAACAAAATTGTGTGTTGTACTTACAAAATGTTTTAATTTAATAGCACACAAACAAATGCAATCTGAGATAAGCAGCATCAACACTAACTATTAGCAGCCAGTGTCAAACCAGGTTTATTTACCAGAATGGGTTACTTCCGGAGCACGTGCACGTAAAAGCGTACCGTGTGCAACAATCAGCCAGTCACAATAGGGCTAAATGTTTTTCTGCAGTGGAACACAGAAAATGTGAAAAGTTCAAAAGTTTAATAATGGCCAAGAGCAACAGGGGCTGCCGCCAAAACTATAGAAAGGCATGATGCTGTAGATCGCTGACAGTGGACAGACGTACAGTTTGTTGTTAAGACAATGGCAACAATTGTCTTAATATCTGAGCGTGTGCTCTCACTTCTTTTATTATTAATATTAAATGAAACTGTGACCCTGCAAAACCCAATTTTTCTTTATCTATCACACACAACAGCATAGGGTTGTATCCAGGAAAGATGACAAAGTTGTTGATGTACAGTACTGTGCGGAAGTCTTAGGCAGTCAAAGGATATTATTTTTTAATGAACTTCTTATGGTGTAAAAATTGTTAATAGTATAATAATTAATGCTCAAATAATTATTTAAGCAAGCTGGTTGAGAAATACGTGGAATGGCTGTTGTGGGTAAGGTTCTGGAACTGTAGAGGTGTTCATCTAGTCATCCAACAAGGTGTCAAAATTTTGGGAGAATAGCAGAAATGAGTTTTTCTTGTGTTACTGTTAATTTGCATGTTCTAATGTTAAATTGTGTTTTTTATTCCAAGAATATATGTACTTACTACCCGGCTAAATAGCTTTAAACATTTCTTTTTGCTACCTAAGACTTTTGCACATTACTGTAGGACAGTGACACTCGTGTTCATTAATAATTAAGGTAGAATAGATGGACTAATAACCATTAAACTGAAGGAGATGGACATCTTCAGCAAAGTGGTTTAAACAATGGACTATGGGGGCCAATGCACATGACTCGGTTTTCAGATTATGTATTTCTATACATTCTTATTAATATTTACACTGTGTCCATTCACCATCAGTGACTGCAAATGAGCAACAGCTACTGATCATGAAGTGCACATGGAAACATTCAAATATTAATTAAACTTTGCCTGTAATCTGGATTCACTTGTTCAGTACAGACCCTGAATTCAGTGTGTAAGACTGAGTATCAACTCAAAATGTTGAACCAATATCTTTTTACAGCAGAGATCGCCTCTCCTCATAGATATTGAGCAAGTGGCCAAATGGCCTCCTCACATCTGTAAATTACTTGTGTTCTCATTAATAAGATTTAGCACGCATGCCGAAATGGCTAGAAACACAAAAATAATCAGTGTGCATCTCTGCCTGTGGACATCAAAGGTCTATGTTTAAAAATCGCCTGGCTTGCTTATGCTAAATGATCTTACAGCCAGAAAGCTGGATATTGAATATATGGCTAACTTTATTGCGGTCACAGAATTCTTTTAGAAAAGCAATTTGTTGCGTCTGATAACATAGCGACTTCTTAGCTCTGAGTGGTTCAAGTGCTGTGATCCATAAGCCTGAACATAACCTGACCCTTATTGGTAAGTATAAAAATGTTTTCAAAACTACAGGGAAAAGGCAGAAATGAACAAGATGGATCTCGGGATTCTGTGAATCGATATTGAATCATGAAAACCTGTATCGTATTTAATCATAAAATCGTTTTTTTTTCCACGTCCCTTCTTGTCAACCTTAATCACTCCAGTGATGCTGGCTGACTGCCCTCTAATTCTTACTTGTATGTCACATTGGACTAAGGAATCTGCTCAATAGAACAAAAACAGAAGGACTGGGCTCTGTTGTATTTTTGTCGCTCTGCCCTTTCTCAGGGTGATTAATTTTATGATGAGAAACTATTTTTTTATGTTAAATCCATGCAAAGAAAAGCCACCTCTTTCAAATCAGTGGTTGGATAACAATGCGTCTCTCTCTTCGTCGCCAGGTGTGCTTTTACTATAACCAAGGCAGCGGGGAGTATGGAAACTGCAAGCAACAGGATAGCTGCACAAAGCTCCACATCTGTCAGAAGTATGTCAAGGGCGCCTGCAGGTCTGGGGTGGAATGCTCCAGATCACATGACTTCTTCGAGCCCCACCCACTGAAGACCCTTCAGGGGAGAGGATTACCCCCTAACCTCATCACTTCCATGCTGTCTGTCTACCAGAACATACAAGCCTTGAAAATTGCTAATAATCCAAAAATGGGCCATGACTCCAGTCCAGGTACTACCAGTGTTTCATTCAAATTTTAGCTTGTTTATCTTAATAATATATAGCCTTTTATGATTAGCGTTATTAGTGTTATGGTGGCCCAGTAAGTAGTACAGCTGCCTCACACCTTCAGGATCGGGGGTTTAAACAACATGAGTTGAGTGGATTCCCTCCCAGAAAGACATGCAGTCAGACTAATGGGTGTCTCTGTGTTACCTGTAGTATATCTGTGTATGTGCCTTGTGACGCACCAGCATCTGCTACAGGCTGCATCTGCTGTGTGCCCTGTGCTGTCTGGAAGAGGATTTAGGCCCCCAGCAACCTTGATCAAGATAATTGTTTAGAAGAGGCATGGATATTATCGATATTGAGATCATTGATCTTTAAACCACTTAACTAGTACAGGATCATGGGGAATATTGATATCAGTAAATTTGTATTGAGATTTAGCAGAGCTACTGTCGGCATAGTTTGTCCAAAGCGGGTGACCAACAGAAGTCCTATCAGTACTTAAAATTGTACCTTTTTCCTTAGACAAAACTGACATTTGCGTCTACTCTGTCAAAGGCAGCTGCAAATATGGAGGTAAGACTATTATTACTGTAAAAGTGTAGTGGGGGTAGAGCCTTTGCACCACAGTAATGCTTTTATTCAGTGAAGTATTTCAATTGTATTTTTGTATCTCTAACAACAGCCACTGAATAAGATCAGGTAAACAATGTGAATAAGGAAATTAAGCAACAGAAAAGAGGGCAGCACAGTAGTTAGTTCTGTTGCCTCACACCTTCAACTCTCCACTGTGGCTCTGTGTATGGAGTTTGCATGCTCTCCTCTGTGTCATCGTGGGGTTTCCCCCAGGTAACCCTGCCCCCCCCCCCCCCCACATGCTGAGGTTAATTGGAGTTACCAAATATCCCGTAGGCGTGCATGAGTGTGGGAATGGTGTGTGAGTGTGCCCTCTGGTAGGTTGTTCCCTGCCTTGCACCCATTGCCTCCAGGATAGGCACTGGACCCCTGCAACCCTGAATAGGACAAGTAGTTACAAAATGAATGAATGATGGGATGGATGGATGGATGGATGGATGGAAACAAGGGACAAACAGTCGAATGAACAAAAAAGCACTTAAGCTTTTAATTCCAGTGAAGAGGAGCCGTTGAACAAACACTTTCGGACAGTTTAGGAAAATCTGGAAAAAACATTCGTGGAAATCCAGTAAAATGAACTTTCTGGGAACCACCTGTTAAAATGGATTAAGGTATCGGGGGGTGAAGTACTGCCCTGGGGGGCGAGTTTGAGTCCTTATCCCAGAGTGCCAGAGGGTTTTTGCCTGTCTGGGGCCGAGCCAAGCCAAGTTCTGCTAAAACAAGTGGAGGTGATATTATTTTAAACATCCTATTCTGCTTGCTTTCCTATTGTATTGTTTGTTCAAGTAAAATCACCAATGCTTGTACATGACACTTTCATACATTATTTAAGAAGGTGCATTAAGTATATTAGGTTCCCACGTAAACACAGCAATGCGTCATTTAAGGATACTCTCTACCCTGACCCATTAAGCCTTATAAATTAACAGCTTCTAAGGTACCAATGGCTTACCTTTGTGTTTTTTTGCACCAAAGACAAGTGCAGAAGAGTTCATTTCAACATGCCGTACAAATGGGAAGTAAAGACTCCTCAGGGCTGGTCTACTCTGTTGGACAACGAGGAGGTTGAGAAAGATTTCTGTAACCCATGCAAAACATACAGGTTTGTGAGGAATGACATTTTTATTAGTTGTTATTTTCATATACTTTAAAATCTACAAATTGTTAGGTGTTTGTGCCTATGTGAATATTTGTGTGAATTCTACAGGTGTGTTTGTGCGTGTATGAGTGTTAGTGCAGATGTTTTCATATTTGTGGATGTATGAATGTTTTTGTGTGTATGAGTGTTTGTACAGGTATTTGTGCTTGTATGACTGGACTTTTGGGTATGTATGATTGTAGAGGTGTGTGTAGATTTTTCTGCTTTTACAGGTTGTTTGTATAGATGTTTGAGGTTGTATGAAGGTGCGGGTGTTTCTGTATGTACAGTACTGGGTTAAAATCTTAGCTCGCCAAAGAAAATTATGTTGAATGATTTTTATGTTGATGTAAAACTGTTATTATGCTTGTTAAAGTGTGTTAGCTTAGCCATTTCAAAACCTCTGCTAATATCACCACAGTATTTGCAGCAACCATAAAATACACCCATGTATTTTTTGACCACTACCACACCTCATATAGCTAATCAATGTCTCGTTGATTTTTTGTTAACTAATTAACTTAATTAATTATGTGAGCTGTTGGGGAAATAATAATAATAAATACATGGAATGGCTGAGGTGCCCCCTAGGGGAGAGGTTTGGGAACTGAAGTGATGTTCATCTAGTCATCCTGCAAGATATCAGTAACTTTTGGAGAACAGAAGAATTTTTTGCTAGTATTTGTGTTACATTTAATTGGCACTTTTTCCAATTGTGTTTGTTCTGAGCAAATGTGCACCAACGACCCAGATAAATAGCTTTAAACATTTCTTTTGACTGCCTAAGACATTTGCACAGTACTATGTTAGTGTTTGTACAGGTAGTGATTCATGTATGGGTGTTTCTGCATGTCACACAGGGTTTCAGATAGTCCTTTCCCCTACAGTAGAGTGTGTCAGTGCAGCTCATATATATCAACTTGTTTTTTTGTGACTTGTTAGTGACTTGATTAGTTAAGGTGTGATCTGTTAGATTGATGTATGCATATCTGTTTGCCATGTTCCCTCTTCTGTTTTAGTCGGGGGATTGAGCCTGTGTGTTTTGACACAATGACCCAAGGACTGTCCAAAGTAAGGCGTCTGTCTACTGTGTCCTCTGTGCTACAACCCACCTTCTTTTTTACTACCGAATGGGCCTGGTATTGGCAGAACGAGCATGACAACTGGGTCCAGTATGCATCATCGGTGAGCCCCTTGTTGATCTGACCTTTACTGACCTTATGATGGAGGCATATCTTTAGAGAGCCTTGGCTGACATGGGTAGGGGGGCCTTAAGTGAGCTATCTGAGCTATTTTTTGGAGCAGAAATGAGTGGGAATTAAAAATGATGGAATATTAATAACATGCTAATTGAAGCCCAGGCTCCCAGTGCTAAAACTGGCCAATCACCAGTCGGGGGGAGCGGAGTATTGTGCCAGTGGATCAGTTGGCCAAATCTAAGAAGTTTAAGCGTTCCCTCTCTAACTGTGGTCCTAGGCTGCAGCCTACTGTAGTCTATAGCTTATTGTGCTCCTGAGTCTACGATTATTCTTGATTTTTTTCGTACGTTTTTTAACTGTGCTCTCGTGATGTCTATCACATTTTGTCTACCACTACAGCGGGATAGTATCAAAGATACGGGAAATGTAATGCTAGTTAGTATGTGATTTGAGCTCTTCTGTTGGGTTAGTTTGTCCTAGGTCACTTGGCAGTGAAATGACCAGTAACCTACCCCCAAAATCCAGTGTGAAAAGAATGCTGGGCAGCATGAAGTCTCAATGTAGTCCATTTCAGCTGGGACGGGGGGGCAACTTTGTGTATCCTGAAAGTAATTGGTAAAAATGCAAACAGCTGACATCTTGCTGTAATTTAAAAGATAATATTATCTTATATAAATAAACCTAACTTCTGGAAATTCAGTTGTCAAACGCCCCCTAATTTCCAGGGCCCTTGCGGCTCCCTTCCCCTTGCCTAATGGTAAATCCGCCCCTGGATGGAGGTGTAGGGAACCATTAAAAGGCTTCTCCCTGCCACACATTTCCTCTCTGTTCCAGAATCAGGGGTGCAACCCTGCATCGATCACTAGTGAAGTCATAGAACAGGATTATCTGAAGGACAGCTCTACTGTTCTGGAGTTTACTGCAGGCTCACAGTCATATCAACTTAATTTCAAAGGTATGTTGCTCCACACAAGCTGCATGAGATGTTGTCCTCACAGTTAGTCATATTATCATGTAGGCTGGGGTTTCATTAGTTTCGTTTTTTTTTTGCTTAGTCTGTTTGGGTTCTGTAATCATTCATTTGTCTTAAAGAGTCTGGAGTTCATTTTCTGTTTTTTACTCAAATGTTCATGTCTCTAATTTCCATCTGTAAAGGCAGACTGTGGCTTTCGAGTGTAGGATTCTGGACCTGATTTCCAATCCAATGGGATGTCTGATAATAATAGGAACAACAATGCTAATGTCAGAATATGTTTAATTTCTTTTGCTTTTCAGACATGATCCAGACAAACAAACGATATGGCACCAAAAGACCGGTCCAAAGACGACCCATTTTTATGTCTTCTACGGATGTACAGAAAATCAAAACAAGGTAATGCAGAGCAAAGGATTCACATGTTACTTAATCTGGTTTGTAGGTAGAAATATTGCTTGTATGACTGGAAATGGAAATTCATTTCATGTTCCTAAAGCCAGATTTTGTAGCTGACGATCAGTGCGTCTAGGGTGGATCCTTGTAATCCCTTGGGGCTGTACCCAACCAGGCCCTGGGGGTAAAGAGCAGGTCACCAGGCACTCACCTCGGTGCTTTCTGCCGGCCTACCTCCAGGGCGGCGCCCCAGCCTCTCCAATCTGGGTGGTTTCATTATCCTTGCTGAAACTTTCCATGGGAGTCTTTATGAATTGCATCTTAGTCTGGCCGCTCACCAAGGACCAATATGCCCGGCGAGACCCTACCAGGGGCAATTACCCCCGACATCATATCTCCTAGGATCATAGAGGCCCGCAAACACCCCCACCATGATAAGGTGGTGATTCATTAGCTGAAATTAACGATTAAAGGGCACTCCATGACTGTGGCCTTCCACTCCGTTTTCCTAAGCTTGTTCCTCTATTTTTATTTCAGCAAAAAAACAGTGTACAGGCAACCCAATTCCAAAGCCTTACCAGCACACTGGGATAAATCCCAGGTCACAGACGCGGGATTCAAGGTACAGTTTTCATTTGTGTGACGGCGTATTATGCATCAGAGAATGTTACCGAATCAGTACGAAAGGAAGGGTTGGTCATGAAAATGCACTTTAATATTTTCAATTGCTTGTAACTATTTTACACTTTGGTTTCTTATGCTCCTTGAAGAAAGTTCCTCTGCTCCCTTCCTCGGGTGAATACCAGGAAGTCCTGACTCTCTTCAGGAAAACCATGTTGGGCTTCAGTATACGCCATATTGAAAGGATTCAAAACAAGGCCTTATGGGAAGTTTTCCAGTGGTGAGTTTTTCCCATGTTTCGTTAATAGCAAAGCCAGCGTGGAAGTCATTGAAACCATCACTTCTTACTGTGCCTTCAACTACCCTCTGGTTTATCTCACTGTGCAACATCTAATGAAGAACTGAATCTGTGTCTGGCACACAGATATCTATTAATAAGTCTGTTAATGCCAGGAATTTGTTTTAGCTCTGTCTAAAACCTGCGGTGGCCCATTGGGTAATACTACTGCTGAACATCTCGGAAGCCCACTTCTCTAAATGTGGAGTTTTCGTCGTTTCCCTGTCGTACGGGTTTTCTCTCTATGTAGAAAGATATTCAGTTCGGCTAATTTATGCCTTTCAGGTGCCTGTAGTGTGTTTGTGTATGTCTGTCCTGCAAAATGTACTCCAGCTTTGAGCATTATGCTGCCTGATATCCAGATCCCGCTGTGACCCTGTGTTAAGGCCCGGGGCTGTTCTGGATCTGCAAAGTACTTCAGGGAACACTTTAGCTGCAAGAAACATGGTCATTTTGTGATCATTTAATATGATTCACGTTGGTCACACAGACACATTGGATAATTTTTTGGGCGCCATTTATTGGGAAATGTCTAAACCAACAGAAGCCCATAAGCAGAATTACCTATTGTAACTGTCATGGTGTTAATGGTCTCACAGCACATATAAGATTGTGTCCAGTAGAAGCCAATGACGATTAAAATATGTTTCCAAGATTCTAATACCTAATATTTGAATTGGAAACCTATAAATAAATACATATTTATTGAAGAAAGTCCAGCACAAATGAGCAATATCCTACAGATGTCAAGGCACACAATGACACTTATTTCATTTTTAGGCAGAAAGAACTGATGAGAAAGAACAATGGTGGAAAAGATTGTGAGAAACTCCTTTTCCACGGAACTGACTCCAAACACGTAAATGCCATCTGCCAGCAGAACTTCGACTGGAGGATCTGTGGAACACACGGGACGGCCTATGGCAAAGGTGTGCATTAGTGTAACGGGTGAAGCGTCTTACCTTGTTTACATTTCTCATGATCGTTTTGAAACACTCCTACAGTGTAGTGGATTTGAGATCCAGTCTTGTAGCTCAGTAGCTTAAACCTTGGTGCCTGCGATTGGAAAACCACCACTTTCAGTCCCATTCTCGCCAGAATAATTACATCTCTGTTGCGCCTTTAACCCCACAAAATGTGTCAGGGGCACCACACCCCAAGCTGGGAATGAGCAACATGTGTCAAATTGCAAAAAAAATATATGACTTTATTTGATTGCTTTGTTTACTGTTCACAGGTAGCTACTTTGCCCGGGATGCAAAATATTCACATGGCTACACCAAGTCCTCAGGAATCAGGACGATGTTTGTGTGCCGCGTGCTAGTGGGGGAGTACACCAATGGGGATTCCAGCTACCTCCGGCCGCCATCGAAAGACGGCGGTGACGTCCATTTCTATGACAGTTGTGTGGATGACATCAACGATCCCTCAATCTACGTGGTGTTTGAGAAATACCAGGTGTACCCCGAATACCTCATCCGGTACAATGAGGACCATGGTGCCTATCACCATGGTGCCTATAGCAACTACTCAAACGTAACACCGAGGCCAAGAGCGGCTCCCCAGCCAGCCCCCAATGCAGCCCCTTCTCCTTACTACTCAAACATAAACTCAAGTGCCAGTTCAAGCACCTCTGATTCAAACAGCTCCTGTATCATCAGTTGATTGTTATGTTTGTGCAGACTTACAAAAATCAAATGGCAATGAGGGTTTAAGCTGTATGTGTAACAGAAAAGCTGGATCTAACCCAAGGGTCTCCAACTCCGGTCCTGGAGAGCTACTATCCAGCAGGTTTTCTGTCCCACTTGGCTTCTAGTGAGCCACAGCTGTTCCTGGTGTTTACCTGAGAACCAGAGTGGCTCTTCAGAAGTCGGGTAGGATAGGAAACCTACTGGGCGGTAGCACTCCAGGACCAGAGTTGGAGACCCCTGATCTAACAAATTCACTACTGGAAATCTTGTATATGTCAAATTGTTATATTTAAGTAATCGGTTTGGTAGTATTTTAAGATGTATGTTGTGATTTTCAAAAATCTGTGCATCCCAGACACTAGATGTCTAGCAAACCAAGGTCTGCCAAAGTGAAAAACTGAACTGCTGTTATAGCTGCTGGGATTTATTATTCTTAAAGTATGTTTCTTCATAAACATTATTTTGGCTCACAGGTAAAATAACACGTCACAATGAAATTATGTCCATTTTCACCAAAACTGTGCCTTTAGAATATGCTATGAATACATTTTAGAATAGGATTTGTTTTCTGGTATTTTTTCCATGTTAATATGGTTTAGGAAATACAATGCCATATTTATGAAATGGAAGGAGATCTTAATCATTTTAGCACTGATAAAGGGCTTGACTGTGTCTGTGATAATTAACCAAAATGTTTGTTTGACTATGGTGCATATAAATTTATATGTGAGGATCACGCATTGCAGGTTCTGCCAGTTTACCAAAGAATGGGTTTACAGTAATAATTGCTGTTTTAGCATGAAATAGTGTATGTCTGTGAATGGAGGGGCACGGGTTGGAATCCAGTGGCCAAGAGAGTTGTATCACTGCGGGGCCCCAGAGTGAGGCCCCGAGCCCCTAGTGCCCCAGAGACAGGCTGACCCTGTTTCCGCAATAGAATGTCACTTTGAATAAAAACGACTGATACATAAATTCATGTAAGTGTAATAGAGATTGACCTTCATCAAGAGATTTGGGTGAAGCTAAGTTTACAGTTGTTGTTTTCTGGAGATGTTGCAAAAGATCTTGTTTTTTTTCCTGAATGTATATGATGTGGATTTATTATGGAATATCTGGGGGAAGTTAAGGTAAAATATACATTTATACTTGTCAATTTGCATGAACGTTTATGTAATTCAGGGCAGAGCGATGATGGGGCTGTATCGAACTGTGTTGTACATGCTTTGATTATTTCTTCTGTGCTTTCAGATTTCTTTGATGGAAAATTTGACTGTGGTGAATAAGAATTTAATATGCATTTTTCTTTGATGGGAACTCCTACAATAGTCAACCTATACAACTGGAGGATATTGCACTCCAGAGGATATCTTAAGCTGGGATTAATCGAAATGCAGATTTACTGTAAAACAAGCCCAACATGTTCACCTTCAAGACTGTTTTTAAGAAAGAGAGACACTACCGGTGCCCTG
Source organism: Stomatorhinus walkeri (assembly GCA_026784285.1). Taxonomy (NCBI): domain Eukaryota; kingdom Metazoa; phylum Chordata; class Actinopteri; order Osteoglossiformes; family Mormyridae; genus Stomatorhinus; species Stomatorhinus walkeri. The sequence continues at coordinate 26,834,100 of JAODUD010000062.1, forward strand.
CCAGACACAAGCCATCAAACACAAGCCATCAAATCCTGCGTGGTTCTGTAAAGCTGTCATTAAGGCTAAAAGTCAGTTGTTTATTTTCTGGAAGGAAATTGGTTCTGTTTATCAAATCATCTTGTCTTGGTAGTTGGTTGTTTAAAAATATGGTTACGCATTTTTTCTAAAGGATTTAATATTTTCCTTATTAGCGTTGATTGTGTTTACTGTAAGATAAATAAAGCATATAACCTAAAGTAATGTCATTGTCACTTGAATTCAAGATTTTTGCCTCCGCTCCATACATTTTAAGTCTTACCAATTTCTGATTGCTCAAGAGATTCCTGCATATCAAACATTTAGAAGTGGAAAAGAGTGTCAGAACTACAGGACATGTTGTAATGCATTTCACAGAGCAGTTGTAAGAATCTATAACAGGCCGTGCAGAAGGCAGGACAGAGCATCTGTCTGATGAGCATCTACTGATGCCTACAAAAGGACCTGAAATATGCTGCCCAGTTGTCACAGGATGAGGAAGGTTGGTGAGGAGCAATGCGCAATTTCTTCTGTTTAGGAAGTGTCAAATTTGGAGTATAATTTTGAGATGCAAACTTTCTTGTATTATTTTGGTTTGCTTCATGACTACTGTCCTCCGTCTGGCAAGCTGCTTCCGCCTACCAAGGACTCAGAGTTTATCTGGTTTGTCCTTCAACCGAAAACAGTTCCCTCACATTCATTGCCTGTTCACAAAACAATATCAGTTCCTCTTAAGGTCACTGCCATGGCAACAGTATGAGCAGTTTATCTAAGCCAATTTGCACTAACAAGAAGCCAGGGAAATGACATAATATAGACAGTGTTTCCTAATTGCTGCGTGGATGCTAAGCTTGCACATCAGGATATGTATTTACTTGTGGCTTATTGATTGTGTGAATGTCTGTGGCCACTGTGTTCATGTCTAAAGGTCGTGTTTAACTCTAACTCTAAAACACAGATAAGCAGTTATATGTGTGTGATTACTTGCAATGCCTTAACACCAGGAGTCTCTTACATACCTACAACTCTTCATACCTCTAGGCTCAAGGTAACCGTCAGTGTTCTGCAATGGATTGGCCTCCGTACATTTTAAGGCTTTTAAGTTTATTTTAAGTTCAGGATTAAGCTGCATCTCTTACATTCACATATTTCCTAGGAGCTGGATTACTGCAACACAAAGGGTGACTAGAAATAGATGGTATGACAATAAATGAAAACTAGTATTCTGCCATTTTGTTCTGTGGCATGCTAGAAATGCTCTCCTAGGCTTAGAAAGATGATGCTCAAATCGCAATCTATAACTGAATTTGGTATTTGGGCTGACTGGTCTACTTACATTCTTTCATTCTTACCTGACATCCATCCATATTCCATCCTTGCATATCCAACACAAGATCACACTCGTTTTACACTGACAGTCCATAATCCTGCTATTAGAAGAGTATACAAATTCATATGCAAACTGAATATACAGCTTTTTATTTTTCTCTGACTGTACACTGTAAGATGTATATAAATTTTTTATATGCAAAAACATTTTTGTTGACCCATGCAGTCAAAAACTCTCATCTGACAGATAATTTTAAAGCTGATTATTTTAATACACAAGGTGCTAAGTATTTATTTATATGATGATGATGATGATGAAAACCCTTTATTTCTGTTGCAATTCACCATGTCACTAGTCACAAGTACCATCGAAAAGACTGGCCATCAACCCCACCATACATATACAAACATCACATTATAGGGGGTAGACAGGTCAGGACGATGGGGGATATAGGAAGAACAGAGAAAACAGAATTACATGAGGAGAGAGGAGGAAAATAAAAAACAGCCCCCCAGACTGTACTCCAGTGGGGAGTACAATGTAGGAACAGAAAAAACACCTCAGCAACATAAGCACATGGTCACTACACCTTACAACATAAAAAGTCGTGATTCACAACAGGGGAGGGAAATGGGGAGGTGGAGGTAGTCCAGCATAGACAGACAGCCATCCGGTCCTGCAGCCATGACGGCGCTGGTCACAGACCCGCCTGGTCACAGACCTGCCTGTTCACGCTGGGGGTATGAAGCGGCGAAGGCGTGGGATGGGGGGTGGGTGTCCTTGGGGTTGGCGGAGAGGAATGTAAGAGAGTCTCACTGCCTTGCTCCTCCGGGGGAGTTGTTAATTCAGCGGCGGCCTTAGCAGAGGCCAGTGCTGATTAGGGGGGAGCCGAAAGCAGATAGAATAGGGTTATTTGGGTTTTCCGGCGAGAAGCTGTAATTTCACAGCTCCTCTAATGTCCACGCTGGGCTCCGCCATCCAAAATCCTTCACGGAGCCGTGAGCTTCTCTGTGATGTTATCCAATTTGTGATCTGTAGCCACGGTCTGAGTGCCAACAGCTCTGCCAAGTCCGTCAATCATCCCAGCCAGCCTAGTGGGGCTGTCACCATTTTCTTCAATCGTTGATAAACCAGGGCAATGCCTAATCCAATCAGCATAAGACTGATCTGTAATCATGATTCTGAATAGGTAGATATCTTTGATGGAAAGAGCTGATTGTGGAAAGAGCTGCAGGACACACGACCCTCCACTTCTCCTCCCATCCGTCCATCGTGTAGCCAGCTGCGTACATTTCTGCAGGACCGTCAGGTTCCCCTGAACCTGGGCTTCTTGTCGATTGTGTTGAGAGACCATATATTTATTTTATTTAGTTGAAGCCATTCTCCAAATTTGCATACTCGTGAGGCAAAGATTACATTGTAGCGCTAGCAGGGTGCATGTCCCATCATGCTCCGCATGCAAGTGTAAATAGCCCTTGTTGCTGATGGCATTACTTTATTGTCTCATGTGTGTGTTTGCCCCTGTCTTGTGTGGACCCCGTCTGATCCTTGCATATATTTAGGTTGCATAACTCTCCCATCGTGTGTGTACCTTGCAGTTCAGTGTCGGAGAACCTTGTGCTTCCCATCTGTATTAAAATGGATGAGAGGGATATAGGGCTCTCGAAGGAACAAACAGGCACACTTTGGTTCACTCAAAAACACTTTAATAAGTAATACCAAATAATCTCACATTAATATCAATATTAAGCTATAATATT
>JAODUD010000062.1:26854311-26865339 GCA_026784285.1 Stomatorhinus walkeri
GCAGCCAAATGCCCTCCCTCCATGTTTCCATCAGAGGCCCTATAGGGTCAGGGGCCCTTGTAGGCAGAGGATCAAAGTAATGTAGGCCCTCTAAAATAGACAAACAAAAATACATTGTTGATATGTGTTGCAAATTGTTTTGGGCTTGGGGCCCCACGGGCCCCCTGCACCCCAAGGGCCCCTGGGCAGCGGCCCCGCTTGCCCGGTCCGTAATCCGTCCCTGAATACAGGCAAACCCGGGCCAGCTCACCAACTAGATAATCGAATCTGAACGTCAGTTGGAAAAATAACAATAGATCACATAATAATAATAATAATCCATCCATCCATCCATTTCCTATACCTACTTATCCTACTGGGTCGCGGGGGGTCCGGAGCCTATCCCGGAAGCAACCAGCACGAGGCAGGGAACAACCCTGGACGGGGGGCCAGCCCATCGCAGGGCACACCCACACACCATTCACTCACACAGGCACACCTACGGGCAATTTAGTAGGCTAACTCCAATTAGCCTTAGCGTGTCTTTGGACTGTGGGGGAATAATAATAATAATTATTATTATTATTATTTTATACAGCAATACTGTATTGTACCTGGAATCCGACGAACTGCTGAAGCCGCGCAATGTTTTCATGAGCGTCGATCCTTTATATTAGTCTGTCCCTAAAAACGAGTTATCCGTAAATCAGACGTTCTCAACCCTGGGACTGTCTGTCATGTAGAAACTTTAAATCAAATTTTCCATCATTGCTGGTACAGACCTAATGTTGATTATTTTTTATTATTTCATGTCGATATCAACTGATCACTTACTGTAATTGTAAAAATTATGTCAGCCTCGGAATGGCGTATGAGTGTTCCATATGGGTTGGCGCCCTATCCTGGGATGTTCCCTGCCTTGGACCATCCAGGATTGGTTTCAAACCCCTGAATATGACAATCAGTTACAGAAAATGGATGGATGGACGTCAGCCTCATTATTTCCTTAAGGCATTAAAGTTGATTTAAAGTGAAAATGCTGTGCTTGTATTTCATTTCATCAGCTAGTACAAAATAAAAATCACCAATAAGGACACCAGAACAAACCCCGTAAAACTATTATCATGGCAGATAATCATAATCGCCGTGCTAATTGGTTTCGCGTCCATTTTTTAAAACGGCTGGCACTACTTATCAATTATACGTGAAAACGTGTTGGTCCAAGGGGTAGTACCTTAACCCTGCTCGTCTTGACTGCTATGAAAACACTGGCACAGACTCTATATTATTCTCTTGTACACAAAACCTCGTCGGTAGTTAGGTGCCGCCTAAGAGGTGTGATGCTTGTAAGTATCCAAAGAGGACGAGCGTGTCAGTACTAATCTCCAGGGCTGCCAACTCTCATGCATCTTGCGTGACACTCACACTTTCAGACTCTCACGCATAAAATCTTATGGCAAATCTATATTAGCAGTAGTAGGGGCCTTGTGGTAGTTTGCCACCCTACAGACTATTTACAGGGAAATAAAACTGTTACATACATGTAAATGCTTGTGCATATGTGTGGAAGCTTATCTCGAATTGAAAATATCACTCCAGCCAGTCGACCAAAGCTGGCAACCCCGAATCTCTAAACATATTCATTCTCTGAAACACGTTAATGTGTTTCGATCACTATTCAACCAGGAATACTGCAGTTTCATTTGAAACGCATCTGTATCTGACCCCGCGGACTAAAATCATGGGTGATAAGTTTTAAATACGCGGCTTTCAAGAAAGAATAAAAAGAACAAAACGTTTAAAAAAACGTGAATAGTTTTTTTGCTTATTATATCTTAAGTTCATACACACGTATCAGCAATGACATGTATAGTACTCGTTTCCAAAAGCAACCATATATTTAAACCAGGTAACTTGCGATTGCAGAGAAATATTTCTTGGAACATGGATATTTTATCCGCAGCAATGTCAACAGCTGCCTTTAAATGTCAGTGTGATTTATGCAATGGCATTGAAAGGGGAGCGCAGGGTAAGGCGGTGGGCTTCGCGTTTTCCCGGCATGCCCTGCGAAGGGGAGCGCTGCAGGGGCTGGAGCGCCGTGCGGCAGCATCACAGAGGAGGACGCGGAGCGTTGCACAGGTAAAAATAGAATAAAGGCTGATAATCTGCTCATTTTGTGGGTGAAGACAGTCATATGTAGACAACAAAGGGTTTATTTGCGACGCCGTTTTTCCGCACAATTTCTAATTTACTCTATGGTGCGAATCGCTGTTACCAGTTCTCAAAAACAGCTTGTTAGATTTTGCATAATTCTAGCATAATTTACACATAAACGTTATTTGAACGCTGAAAGTAACGGCTGCATCCTCTTCTTGAGCGTCGGACTTCAGTAATTCCTCATTCATATGCTTTTTGCCCCGTGAAAGCATCAATATTCATTATCTCGTACCTGCGTGTCTGTAAAAAATGATCGTCCAGTGGATGTATTGTATTGAATTCTGAGCATTTTCGTTTGCTTGGTGCGAGAAGATTGCCAGATTTGGGCTGGGCTTTTGCATCACCGAACATTTAAGATAGAAGCCACAGACCAGCGGTTGCAAATGGAGAAGCGCTCCCAGTATACTGGCCGCCGATTGATATTTCGATCGTGCGCTTGGAAATACACCCTTAACGTTTAATTAAAACTTTGCTTTTAATCTGATACCACTTACTTAAATGTGGTGCTATACACTATGGGGTGAATCAATCAACGGAGCTTCTTTGCAAGTCAGCAGATAGCATAGGTGATAATGCAAAACTTATGAACAAATTATCCAATAACTAAATGTTGATCTAATCCAAGTGTTCCCAGGCCTGTTCATTAGTGTTTCCAGATAATGCAGTTTATTCTCGGTGATGCGGTTTTCTGTCTAAATAATTCACTAACGCAGTGAAGAGCTGAGGTTGAGTGAGGACCAGTACTTGGTGTCACCCTGGAGGATGCCGATTGCGACGCGAAAGATGCAGTGTGGCTTCAGAAATGCAGACGGGCCATTGCTTTGGAAGACCAATTTTAATTAGCTATAAAAGAGCTGGTCTCGCGCATTTAAACGTGTTTGGGTGTGTTAATGATGGGAGTGAAGTTCAGTGGAGTAGCCTGAAATCTGAAGCTGCCGTAACTGCAAAAGCAGTTACCAGTCAGATATTACATGATCTTTCTTCAAAACTGTGAGATTGTATATTTGCAAGTAATTATACCTTAAGGAAAATACATTTACACACTAAACTTAGCATCTAGATTTATGTACAGAGGTGTGTTTCATTAAACTAAGTTAGGAGGATCGTTAGACTGATTCTGTCTTGCGTGACGTGTTGTCTTTTTATTGGTTTGACTTCCCTGGGTCGTGTCCCGTATAGTTTTTTTGAACGGTGTCTTGTGGTGACATATTGACATACCCAGACCCAGATAAGGGTATCCTCCAGCACAGGGTGCCTGTGTTGCTAGAGCCTTAGAGAACCGGAGGTAGTGCTCTGTATTCATTAGCCCTGGGTAAGATAAAGATAATGAGGACTACCAGCCAGCTGTTGTGAAATATCATCCCCAGCGGGGTCCCAGGCTTATGCATGCTGCGAGGTAATAAAGTGATGCTGATTCATACATTTAATATGGACGACGGTGAAATACTGAGAAATCAGAAGTGCTGAAAAGAATCCCTCTGTCCTTACTCAAGCTTGATTTGACTTACAGTGCATTCAGCACATGTGGATTCCGCCATATTGCCAAGTTATTGTCGTCTTGTACTCGGAACATAAGATCCATTTTGCTTAATTGCTAATTTGACTATGGTCATATGTTTAACATAAAATACTTGACTTACAAGTAATTAGAAAAGTGAATGAATGTGCTTTTTAACAGTGAGGATTTTTTTTCTTTTTTTGCACATAATGTGAGGGTACTGTACGCCGCAGCTGATACAGAAGAGTTTGGAGGTAGTGAAGGGCATCCTGAAGAATGTGGCTCAGCAAGCCGGATGAATGTTTGAACTCTGTTGTAGTGTGGAGTGTTTTGGCTTAGGTTTCCAAGTCTATAAGCTTTGTTTCCTGTAATATGTAAGGTGTATTATGTTATATATTTGAGTATTCTTTTTGACTTTGACATTTCCTCAATGGCAAGGAGTTAAGAGAAGAAAGGAATGTGTGTGTGGCCTCATAAACCAATTCTACCCAATATTTGCGTGTCCTGCACTATCCTTTTTCTGGATGCTCTAGTGCCTTGATGATGTTTGCGTTGGACTGTGGAAGTTTTGAATTATGAAGTCACATGATGCTGGCTGTCTTTGTTGGAGTGTCAATGATACTTTTAATTCTGCATTATAAAGAAGTAGATAAATGTTTCATACAAATCGAGATTTGTAAATGTAGCGGCCATTTTGGTTTTATATTGCGTTTTATATTGTGTACTAAACAATTATCAGTATACAGGTGGTTTGAACAGAGTTTTAGTTGAATCTGGTTTGGGAAATGATTGTTCTTTAGGCTTGATGACTAAATGGGACAGGAATTACCCGAATTTCTTCAGTACGAAACAGTTGGATCTGCAGCCATGGATAATTTGTAGACCTCATTAAAGCTTGCTGCAGCCCTGCTCCCTTGAAGATTATACATTATCTTGAAGTGTGGTCATTTGGGTGTAAGAAAATCCCAGTGATGTCTTTCCTGATTACAGAGTAATGGAGTCCACACATTTGGTCTCTTAATTGTAGTGAAGTCTTAAGAAGAAGCTAGTGAGATACTAAAACTGAGGGTGACTGTGGCAGACTGGGATTCTGGGATGCATACCAAGGGGTAGCCCTTGTCTGGGGGAGATCACTGTGAACGTGGGCTCAAGCATGTGTGCCACAGTTTGAAGATGGTGGACTGTTCACTGACATCTTTGGCTGAGAGGTTGCGTAGGGAGTAGAAGTAGCACTGTTGACTCAGACATCTGTGGCTGGCGGATTAAATCCTGACCTGTGTGGGTTGGGGGGGGGTTATGCGTATATATAACAGTGTGTCCCCACAATATGATAAAAATCTGTTCTTTCATTGTGGGGGCCACTTTTTCAGTTCCCATAAGAGGATCCTCAATATTCAAAAAATCAATGACTGCAACCAAAAAACAAAAACTGCCGAAGATCTTGTATTTTGTTTGGTTGTTTAGGATTAAGGTTATGGCTGGGTGGGGGTTAAGGTCACCATTGCTGGGATTAGGCTTTTTCCCATAGAAATGAATGCATGGTCTCTACAAAGAGGTTTGCATTGTCTTCCCATATCATGCACGTTTCCCTCCCACAGTTCAAAGACACGCAGACTGGCTGGTAGGTAGGTCTCTGTAAAAGAATAAGATTGTCTAGATGCCTGGTACTCTGCTTACATTGCAGAGTACCAGCCAGTCTGCGTGACTTGTGCTCTATGCTAGAAGATGTGCAACTGGATGGATCTTCTTTTAGAGTGTTTCTCTTTTATTCTCCTCAGGCCACAGATGAAATACCTGCTTGATGCTCAGTGCCGTGGGCTTTACATAATTGAATACATTGAAGCAGTGTTTCCCAATCCGGTCCCCGGGGCCCACAGACAGCCCATGTTCTTGCTCCCTCCCTGCTCCCTGTCAAAGAGTCCAAAACTTTACTTCCTCCCTGTGAAGGGGCAAGAATGGACTGTCTGCAAATCCCTGGGGACTGGATTGGGAGATGCTCGTTTAAAGTAAGGTTTTTCCCTTGACGTTTTCGGCCAAAAACCTACTTCAGCACCACTGTGTTGGACAGCTCCATTTGTCAGTTAATCGTAGGATGAAAGCTATGAATTCTGTCCTGAAGCAATATACCGATTCAAAAGTAGTTCTGCTTGTGTGCTTGTTTATTATAATTATATTATATAATTGTTAGTTAATCGCATTTAATTATTTAAGAGAGAACAATGATGTGGAAAATGCAAATATTTTACAGATATTTAGTTGATTCAAACAATTTCAAATAAAAGGTCTTTATCTGAAAATATTAAAAAATGGCAGTTCAGTACAACATGCTGCCAAGCCTTCTGTCTGATTAAGAGCTTAATAGAGAGGGATCCTATGGCTGGATTTTGGTGGATAAACCTCTATTTGCATCTATAAGGGTGCTTTGTGGGTAAACTTGTGCATGGCAGTGGTCTCCCAAGGAGCTGGAGATGAATGATTTGGTGTAATGAGTCATCATTCCCACTGTTCCCAGCGAGCAGAACGGGAAGACGCGCGACACGATCCAAACGGCCTGTCCACAGTGCAGCTTTCCGGCACAGCTTTTGCGGGGCTGTGTTCGTTTTCCGGGACTAAATATAATTAGCAGGCGGGGTCGACGTCCTTGCTGGGGGTGAAGTCAAGTGCTGGGGGAGGAATGTGATGGTTATCCTGTTGGATATTTTGTATTCGTTGTGCGATCTCCAGGGATGCCAATATCCCCATCATCAGGGCAAAGCATATGCATCGCAGGTCCCAGATCTCGGCCCAGTTCAGTAGGAGGTCCTGAAACCTGAGCGTATTTCCGTCGCCATAAACGAAATGCTGAATCCCCATGGAAGAATGGCATCACATTCCATCATTGTAGCTCAGTGCCCTAGTAACATCGTGTGCTGCCCCTTTACTGTGGCAATTGACCCTGGTGCTTTCCATCCCATCATGTAATATTTTGCACAAAATTTATACCCGGAGCTGTATATTTTGGCGCACATTTCCCATCTTAAAGGTTAGATACGAGATCTGTATGCGTTTCCTTGAAGTGTTTCACAATTCTAAAAATCCGGAGTGATGTTGAATGTGTTAGATAATGCATGTGACACACGGATGCTGGTTTTGTGGGCTCATACCAGTGCATACTGATTCGCCGCGTTGTTAGAGAGAGAGAGTGTGTTATATAACTGCAGCCTTGTAATGTGACAGTCCAGCCCTACGATATCTCAAGGAAATGACGGCTGATTAATGTCACTAGGACTTCACCTTAAGCAAGAGCCAGGCTATTGAATAGTTTAGAGTGGAATGGAACAGACAAGATTCCTATCCACATTTCCAGTGCCCAGGTTCTGATCTGACATGCTGAAACTCTGCATCTTTATTTAATGTGGCATGTTTTTAATAGTAGCTGTTCTGGGCTCTGGGTCATTTCTTTATTCTATTGTGTCTGTTCCCTCTTCTACACTCCTCGTATCAAACATGCCAGGATTGCCTTAGAATCAGTATGTTGTAAGTCAGTGCAGTATAACAAGGGCGCCCCTGCTGGACATCAGGTGAACCAGCAGAGGTCGCTGTTTGCGGTTCTGCAGCAAAGCTGAAGGTGAGGTGTACTATGAAGGGCTCTGCAGTTCCGGTGTAGAGTGAGGTGAAGCCTTACTTTTCAGATGAGCACTATTTGACAATTTGAAATTACTTTTCAGTTACAGTAACCTGCAGATCTTCTTTCTAACAAATCACATCAGATGGGAAAATCTTAAGGTTCCTCGTTGCTTTTCTGAAATTAGCTTTATTATAGAACAATGCAGTGTAATTATACTGCAGTAATTATATTGCAAGATAATGCTGATGAAACAGATGGACATCAAAGTGCCTGGAATTTTCTTTCAGCCATGCTGCTCATATCCTGGAGGGTGTGGTTGTATGTGCATGTAAATCATGTGATTAACATTCTGTAATTTTTAAGGGTTTCATTTAAGCAGCTTGACACTAATGAACTGCAGCCTTTGTTGCCAAAATGCTTGAAGGTGATTGGATACCTCTGTGTCAGCTGACCCAGCTGCTTCTCACCAACCAATCCAGATGTTCCTTACGTTTCAGCCCTGACCCCGCCCACGGATCACCATGAACTACCTACGCCGACGCCTGTCCGACAGCAGCTTCGTAGCCAACCTGCCCAACGGCTACGTGACGGAGCTACGGCGGCCGGCCGCTCCATCCAGCCCGTCCAGCTCACCAGCGTCTCCTGCCACGGAGAGACGCGCTCAGCAACGCTCCGCCCCCGCCTCCTCCTCCGCCTCAGCCTCCTCCTCTTCCAACTTCCTCAGCTCTTTCTCCAGCGTGGTCCGGAGTGGCCCAGCCGCCACTGTGGCCCAGGCAGAGCCGGCGCGGTCACTGCACGGCCCGGCCCCAGCCTCTGCTCCATCTCTAACCTCCGGCACTGGTCCGACTCCATCCCTACCTGTGGTCCCCAAGCCAAAGGTCTTGCTGGTTATCGGTGACTTCCACACAGATTGGTAAGAGAGCCCAACGTGATGCTACCAATTGACCTGTCTCACATCTACCTCTTTAGTGATTTTCCTGTCATCAGTTTACAGTGCATCCATCCATCTATCCATCCATCCAACTACTTAGCAAGTACAGGGTTGGTGAGATCTATAAATTTATGCCAGGCAGCTTAGGGCACCAGCAGATGGTAGACCCTGGTTAGGATGCCAGCTACACTCAAAATGGGGAGGGAATGAGTATCGAACCCCTATTCATGAAGATTTGATGCAACAGTGCCGCCCCTGTAGAGGCCACTGTATAATTTAGTATAAATTTAATCTAATTAATGGGATGGATTCTGTAACTCTTCCTGTCCATCCACCCAGAATCCCAGGTTTCCGTATGTGTTCTGATTCTTCGTCACTGCATTAGCAGATACCTTTAGCGATGGGGCCGTTTCCCACCAGCTAACTCATATTCATAATGTCACATGATTTTTTTCCCCATTTGTAAATAATTCCATGTCTACTGTAGGCAACCTTCTCCCAATCTCACCTCTCTTGATGTGTCGGACACCAGGTTGAGAATGCTCACAGTTGTGGTTTATTAAAATTGTAATGAATTAGAAGGGTTTTTCAGATATGTGATGATTTAATTTTTTTAATGGTTATGTATAATAACTAATTGTGGATTTAACTAGTTGTTTATTGGATACATTTGACTTTACCTGGGCAGTATTTGGGCCGGCGCGATGGGGCAGTGGTTGGTAGTGTTTGGGCCGGCGCAGTGGTCCAGTGGTTGGCAGTGTTTGGGCCGGTGCAGTGGTTGGGCCCGCGCGGTGGTTGGCGGTGTTTGGGCCGGCCCGGTGGTGCAGTGGTTGGCAGTGTTTGGGCCGGCCCGGTGGTGCAGTAGTTGGCAGTGTTTGGGCCGGCCCGGTGGTGCAGTGGCTGACAGTGTTTTGGCCGGCGCAGTGGTGCAGTGGTTGGCAGTGTTTGGGCCGGCCCGGTGGTGCAGTGGTTGGCAGTGTTTGGGCCGGCGCGGTGGTGCAGTGGTTGGCAGTGTTTGGGCCGGCACGGTGGTGCAGTGGTTGGCAGTGTTTGGGCTGGCGTGGTGGTGCAGTGGTTGGCAGTGTTAGGGCCAGCCCAGTGGTGCCGTGGTTGGCGGTGTTGCCTCACACCTCTGGGACCAGGATGTGAGTCTTGTGTCATCGTGGGGTTTCCTCTGGGTGCTCCGGTTTCCTCCCATAATCCAAAAACATATGAGGTTAATTGGAGTTACCAAATTGCCCACAAGTGTATGTGCGTGTGAATGGCGTGTGAGTGCGCCCTGCGATGGGTTGGCACCCCATCCTGGGTTGTTCCCTACCATGGACCATTCAGGATTGGCTCCAGACCCCTCTAACCCTGGAAATCAATGGATAATAATAATCAATCCTTTATTGTCCCCGTGGGGAAATTCCTTTTATGCCTCCCTCAACTTGCCCTTTGTAAGCAAGCTGTCCGCAAAGAGACCCACAGACATGCTGAGGCTGGGTTTGAACCGGCAACCTTGTGATTACAGGCACACAGGCTGAGCCTACAGAGCCACACACTGCCCCCATTGGATAGATAATGTACTTTTCTAATATTAGCAGAACTAATATTTCCATGTGGTATTTAGTATATAGCTCTGGAAAAAAATGAGACCACAGTTTCACTCATTTCTCAATTTATAGGTATGCACTTGTGAAAAATATACATTTTGTTTTGCAAACTGCATCCTGGCTCGTCCCTGCTTCTCATTGATGAAGGGCTTCTTCTTTACTTTATGGGTCTTCAGTCCTGCTTATAGGAGCCTGATACAGACTGTCCCAGCTGTGCACTTCATACCACATAATGTTTCCCGTTCTTTCTGAAGGTCACTTGAGGTCATCCTCTGATTTATGAGGCACCGCCAGATAAGTTAACAGTCATCTCTGGCATTAGAAAGTTGCATCTGCCCTCTACCTGGCTGGTTTTGGGTCACTGCCAGTGTCTCCTGCTTCACCTTGTTCTTGTGTACTGATGTCTTAGAAACTGGAAGCAGTCTGGAAGCAGCCTGCCTCACAGTGTAGCCTTCTGCCAGCAGAACCAGGATTACACCGGGATTTAAAAATGCAGATTTTTCAAAAATACAGAATGGTCTCTTAATTTTGAGCTGTATATATTGCCATCTATTCTTCCAGCTGTAATTGGCATCTATAAATTGAGCTATACTATTTCACTGGATGTGTGTGTGCCCATCAAATTGGCATCACATCCACAGTGTACCTTTGCCTTGTGCTCTGTATATCGTTTATTTTGGCTTTTTAGATGTAAATAATGAGAAATAATCTAAAAAGTAGAATTCTATTAAATTTGGACCTTGCTTAATAATAAAATGGAAGTTTCAAAATATGGTGATGGCAGATGCAGTTCATGCACAGCTACTGTGGATTTGTCTCTACAGAAAAGTACACATGAGAGTGATGGACACCAGGGGGCGCCATTCCACAACATAGCAGTGACACAGCCGGCTCTGCATGTCAGTGTCACCTAATATCCGACAGTGTTCCCAGGGAAAACAGACTGTTTGAAAATGGTGTCAAACGAGTGACTCTAAGGATCTTGTGTCTAGCTATAAATGAAGACCTGAATGTGAAACAAATGGTAACAAAAATGTCTGCGTGGTCAGATTATACAGAGCGAATGAAATTAAGGTACAGTAATCCCTCACTTATCGCAGGAGATAGGTTCCAAGGCCGACCGTGATAACTGAATTTCCGCGAAGTAGGGACGCCATATTTATTCAATTATTTAACGTGTATTTGGACGTTTTTAAACCCT
>JAODUD010000062.1:26872725-26896534 GCA_026784285.1 Stomatorhinus walkeri
TCCTCTACTGCCCCTGCAGTCCAAACTGCGAATTGCAGATTGTGTCCGGTGCTGCCCAGGACAGACTCCCTGCCCTGAACATGATTTTGGAAAAAATGTACCGTGTCCCAAATTTGGCAATAATTTAAAGAGATCCCCCTTACTTTTACTGAGGGGACCGTCACACCCCTTCAGCCTGCCCTGCTATGAGATCCCTCCTCCACCCCTGCATGGATGGATGGTGTTTTAGTAGAGACATTATAGTTGTTTATTAATCTACAGTTTTGATTTCAGCACCAAAGGACACTGAGTATAATAGTAATAATAACAATAACTGCTTGTAAAAAATAAGCTCATATTTGTGAGAAATATTGTCCCTGCACTTGTTTTGCTTGTGCCTTTGAAGGACCAGTCATGTTCGTACATTATATTTTACCATTCAGAACAGCATAAATGTACTGGGCTACAGATGCAATAAATTTAAACTACGTTTTGGGAGCAGTCCTGTTCTCACACTTAAGTGTAAGTGGCCAAAAATAAACTTAGAATTGAGGGAGAAGAAAATATCTGTTGGGATAACAGATGTATTTTTGCAGCAGTCCTGCAGAATTTAGAAATCTGTGGTTTTTATTCCTCAGTAAGAATGGCGGGCATTTAAAAAAAAAAATTAAAATACAGATCCAGTGCTGGACATTTGTATGCGTCGTGTTCGCTTTCTCAAAGCGGGAACTGATCCAAGTGACCGAATCGCAATGGTAACCATGGCAATCGGCATCAGGCTGCCGAGTCCCGGCTGCCCGTCCACTGGCTGTCTGAGGCCTGTGCACCGAGCGGCGGGCCAGGGGCGGCCTGGAGTGCCGACCTGGCAGAGGAGGAAAGAGGAGAGCTTCAGCTCCTCAGAGGAGGCCTGTTCTGCAACGGACGCCAAAGCTTCTCTCGGGGCCCTGTGTCCCAAGAGGGCATGAAGAACCCTGTCACAGAACCCTGTGATATACGGAGGGGGGGCTTGTCAACCCTGAGGCCCCCTGTAAAAGAAATTAAGGGGCTTTGTTGCCCCCTTTGCGCCCATCTGTGAGTTTTTTTAGCCCATAGGTTAACTTCAAAGACACGTGTCTGTATGCACATTACATCAGAGGCCTCTATACCACTTTAAAATAAATATTTCTTCGCCGCATGTGGCATCACTTTCCGGGTTTCCTGAAAGTCCCGTTCCCTTTTTCGGAAACTGTAGCTGAGTTCCGGCTTTTGCAATGGGCAAAACAGCCGTATCAGATTTAATTCCTCCACGGCCACATTTTCATTAAAGGCGTTTGTCTCCATCCAGCTTCAGGAGACGGTTTGGTGGGGGGGCGCAGATTGTGCATTCTTCCAAATCGTATAAATCAGGGGACTTCACAATACGTTAAAATGCAGTGATTGTGGAATCACAAGCCAACAGGAAATCATTTCAATTGTTTTGATTTACGGTACATATTCTAAACACCCCCGTCACCTTTTCACCAGGCAGATCTTCTTACACCCAGTCTCAGGGTCCTCACAGTAAGCAATAAGCCTAATGCAGTATGTGTCCCTCAAAGACAAAGTGGAACTTGTACATAATTAAGGAAATGTTTGTTGTTTGTTTGTTTGTTTTTGCTTATTTTACTTTTTTTCTTTCTATTGGACCACAAAGATCTTTTCACCATTACAGTAATGTTGAGATTTGTTGACACGATGTCTATAGACACAGACTTCTAAGTGTTTGAAAAAAAGGTCTTTGTTATGGATACCTGTATGCACCACTGGGGTTAATGAATTGGACTGAGGATGAAGGAATTCCCAGAGCCGGGGATCTTCCTGCTGCTGAAGCAGTTAACCTGAACTCGAACATACAGCATGATGTGTGAGCAAAGTATGGACTCGGGGTCTGGTCAGCAAGATGACAGAGCTTCGTGTCTTGCAGGCAGAGTTCTCCGAGATCAACCTGGTGTCCAACGTGAGCAGAGGATGCATGGTGGATATAAAGGCCCCCAGACGAGCCGGCCGGGTCAGCAGGTAAGTCTCTGTGCCATCGGAAAATTTTGACTTTCAGCCAAAGTAATTTGCAAGTGAGGGATCAGTGTCAGATGGTGCCCCAGGTGTGATTGGGGTTAAAGCCCCATCAGTGACATCACACTGCCAACCCCACGATCAGTCAGCCACTATAAAGCAGTATATAAACCCATAATATCTGCATTTCAGCATAAACTTTTTCCTGTACGAATGATTCATAGCACAGTTCTCATTATAGCTGTCCTTGTCCATGCCTACATGAATTTGTTCTGGGCTCCCTAAATTGAATTTGCTCATTTGTGACATGCTGCTAGGCTGAGATTCTCTCAAGGTTTATTCTGAGGCTGTGAACCGGCAGTCTTGCTGTGGGTCCTTGCTGAGGCACTGCCATTTATGTCACCGGGCCTATCTGACACAATCAAACCGTCTTTGTTACCCAGTGACGCTAATAGCTGGGCAAAAACGTTCATCTGCTATTCACAGTGAAGCCAGAACATCGCACAGCATGTGATTATAGTCGAACGGCAAGGAATAGTGTATTTTCGGATATGACTTGTACTGCCTTTTGTATTATTTCCCTCCATGCATGCTGGGTTTTTTTTACATACGTCTCAGTATAGCTGATTTACATGCAAATTGTTACACCCTAGCATTTTCTACAGGTTATAACAGAAATGGTTTGTGGCAGTTTAGATTACCTCACTCGCTCTGTTGGGTTTGAACCGGTACCCTCTTATCCAAAGTATAACTGGATATTTGCTTAAACAAACATCTGGTCCGTAAATAAATGCAGTGAGTTCACTCTGAGCATTGCAGTGTGTACTGTGCTGTGTTCCGATCAAGCCTGGCTTCTAACACTGAGCTGCCTCTAGGGTCCAAAATATACCCATTTCTTGTTTCTACCCCCCTACGGAGGGGGTTTGATGGATGACACGGGTCACGTTTTGCCCCTTACGTAAGAGTGAATTTGTTGCTAAGCCCCAATCTGGGCTGGCACTCGGGATCGATGTGAGGTGGTACCTGTCCCAAAATGTGTGGGTTAGGGGTGTGTGGGGGGCAGTGGACTGCCCTGGGCGTGACTCAGGCATGGGTCGGTGCTCTGGGTCTTGCTGTCTACAGGCCTCTGCGTTTCTAAACAAACACGTCCGCCCCTCATCTGTCTCTCATCCCACGGCCCGTCAGCATCTTGACAAAAACCTGGTGTTTTTTGCAAAGAATAAGACACTTCAGGCGTCCGCCTGGCAGGAGGCTTCGCTCGCTGTTTGTTGTCTGACTTGAGTGAGAGCAAGCATGCGAACGGCAACAGTTTCTGCGACTTGACAGATGGCGCAGCGCTGGTGAGTTCGAGGGCATTGCCCTGCACTGAGAGCAGCCCTCGCAAAGGCAGAAGCTCTCTGTTCTCTCCTCTCCTCATTCATGCGCCTTTCCCCGTCCAAGGCCCGAGTTCTGCCAGCACTGGCCGTTTTTTCTTTATGCCAGTATTGTTCACTTTCTTTTTCATTTCTTTTTTTTTCTTCACTTCATCGTTCTCACAGACAGTTTTGGCCAGTTTGACAGTCACCATTTCTGGGGATGAATTAGCGCTGTCGCGATCACTCGATTAAAGTTGATTAATCGATTATTAAAAAACACCAATTAATTTCCTTAAATGCTCAGCAATGTGAGGTAGGGAAGACTATGTGCAATGAGAGGGCCCAAATATTGAGCGAAAGCGTCACTTCTGTGGAAGCACTTCACATTGTCGTCTGTCAATATTGCAACTTAAATATCACTGCAGCATGACTACAATGCAAATGCACTTTAAAGGAAGACATTCAGGTTTGACAGACTCACCCAATAATGCAAGGTGTCGATATTAACATCGCACGCCATACAAGCCTGTCGGGGCACAGTGCTGCAGTGAAATGCCATGTCGATATTAACATCGCACGCCGTACAAGCCTGTCGGTGCACAGTGCTGCAGTGAAATGCCATGTCGATATTAAAATCACACGCCATACAAGCCTGTCGGGGCACAGTGCTGCAGTGAAATGCCATGTCGATATTAACATTGCACGCCATACAAGCCTGTCGAGGCACAGTGCTGCAGTGAAATGCCATGTCGATATTAAAATCACACGCCATATAAGCCTGTCGGTACACAGTGCTGCAGTGAAATGCATGTCGATATTAACATCGCATACTGTACAAGCTTGTTGGGGCACAGCGCTGCAGTGAAATGCCATGTCGATATTAACATTGCACGCCATACAAGCCTGTTGGGGCACAGTGCTGCAGTGAAATGCCATGTCGATATTAAAATCACACGCCATATAAGCCTGTTGGGGCACAGCGCTGCAGTGAAATGCCATGTCGATATTAACATTGCACGCCATACAAGCCTGTTGGGGCACAGTGCTGCAGTGAAATGCCATGTCGATATTAAAATCACACGCCATATAAGCCTGTTGGGGCACAGCGCTGCAGTGAAATGCCATGTCGATATTAACACTGCACGCCGTACAAGCCTCTTGGGGCACAGTGCTGCAGTGAAATGCCATGTCAATATTAACACTGCACGCCGTACAAGCCTGTTGGGGCACAGCGCTGCAGTGGGTAGTGCTGCTGCTGCTCACCGCCGCTTTGTGGGCGTGGCTTTTTGGCAGATCCTCTGATTTCCTTTTACAGTCCAAAAACATTCAGCTGAAGTGAATTGGAGTGCCTAAACTGACCATATGGGTGACTGAGTATGCATCCCACAATGTGTGGTTGGTTGCTGCCTTGCACCAATTGCAGTGTATATATTACTTGATGAATCATCAGATTATTTGGTAGATTGCTTGATTAAAGCCCACGATTGAATATGCATATTGTAGGGTGGCTTAGTGAGTAGCACTGTCTCACACCTCCAGGGTTGTGGGTTTGAATCCTGCCTCCAGCCTTGTATATGTGCATTTTGCACGTGGGTGTCCTCTGGGTACTCCAGTTTCCTCCTGTTCATGCAATTCAAGCTTATTGGTGTCTGTAAATTGCCCATAGTGTGTGACGGTATGTGCCCTGTGATGTGAATTAGTATGCAGTGCAGGGCGCAGCGGAACATCACCAGGGTCAGTAGGAAGAAGGTGGATGGAAAGATAACTGATGAAGATAACTAAATTTGTAAGTGTTATGTTTGTGTGTCTTTCAAGACACCTGTTTACATAACAGCAAGAATCCTGTTACTAAAATTCTCCTGCAGCAGCAAGTAGTGTTTCCAAAAAATATATATTTTTTTCTCTCTATTGGTTGTTTTTAATTTCAGACAAATACCATGAATATCCAAGAGAGTATGCGAATGCGAACCAAACCAGACATCCATCTTCTATAACCATTAATGCAGTGCAGGGTCATGGCAATCCTAGAGCCAGTTCCAGCAATCACTGGGTACGAGGCAGGGGACACTGTGATCTGGATGCCAGTCCATCAAAGGGCACACAGACACTCTCAGGGCGATTTAGCGACACCAGCTTTTCTAGCTACGTATTTGGGCTTCAGTGGAAGTCAGAGTGCCTAGAGGAATCCCTCCCAAACTCACGGAGAACTACCCCACACACACAAAGGGTGTGATTCGAACCCACAACCCTGGTGGGGATACGACACAGACTCTGTGCAGCTTTGCACATTCAGGAGTGCAGGTGGGTGAATCGTCACTCCCTGCGTCTTGGTCAATCCTTGGAAAATATCACTGAGACTCGGTGCCATTTTGATCTTTAAATGTCAAGGTTTCCAGCGTCTTCTTAGTCTATAGGAAATGATAAGTATAGATTTCAGTACCGGTTCTATTCATTTTGCTATCAGTTCCACCTTATATAGCGCCCTTCCTAACATGCCCCAAAACGTTTACCAGAGATGCTGCAGCATCAGCAGATACAGCTGTAGTGTATTAAAAGTGGAGAAGGGTTAGAAGACAGCAGAGAGTGGGAAAATCCTGTGGCAGTTACAGGAGAGTTAGAAAGACTGAGGTTCCAAAACCTCCTGGCTGTTTAACATCACCAGACATGCTAGCAACACTCATGTTGTGTACTGGGAGCCTGCATGCTGCAGATGGGTGTCAGGGGTGGTTTTTGTAAACCAGACAGTGGTGGTCAGCTGGTCAGGGTGTGACCTGAGGAGGAAGGAGGTTTTTCCCATTTTTCTAGCCTTTGTTCCAAGCTGATCTGACCTTCGTATGCCCTTAGGTCTTTCAAACCGGATTTTGTCCTGATTCGTCAGCACGCCTACAGCATGACCCCAGGCGATGACTTCAGGAGCCTGGTTATTGGCCTGCAGTTTGGGGGCATGGCCAGCGTGAACTCCCTCTTCTCCATCTACAACTTCTGCAGCAAGCCGTGGGTGGTACGTGAGCACGCTGTCCTAAGCACAATGTCCTGCCCTAAAAGTGTTCCAGATTCATTTATTTAAACAATTAAGGGATGCGCTACACATCTGTCTTCCAAGTCTTGGGGGAGTTTCCAGCAGAAACAATTTGTTTTCCCCTCTGCTGGTTTGTGGCATGAAGTTTCAGGGTGATTATGAATCTGGTCAGGTTTAATTTCAGCCAAATTATTCACAGTATAGACCACTCACGACATGCAGTGACTAGAATAGTGAGCATTTACTTAATGGTTTGGCCTCATCACTTTCATTTCATGTCACCCTCAGTTTTCTCAGATGATTCAACTGTTCCACTCCTTGGGTCCAGAGAAATTTCCCCTGAATGAGCAAACCTTCTATCCGAACTATAACCAGATGGTGAGTACCTCTGACTGTGGAATGGTGCTGCTCTTAATGTGAATGTCTTTCAGCTCTTCGTCCTAATTCACAGATTAAAATTGCCAACAAAAATCGAATCTACTGTGTCTTCCAAAAGCAAACTCTCTCCAAATGGATGCCTTAGATCATATTATTATTTCTTTGCATGCATTTTTCTTGGGTTTCTTGAGCTCCTGATTAGAAAATGCCTAACATTTCAAGAAGTTTATGCAGACGCTAATATAAGATAAATATTTGTACTGTATATCCGTATCTCGCTATGTCATATGGTTGGTCCTGCCAAAAAGATGTCATCAAGTAAAAATTGTTAAATTGTTAAAGTGGACTGTTAACATAGTCAGGCTAAATTCACTGAGTCTGGGAGAGTTCTGTGTGTGTGTGATTGTGTGTGTGTGATGTATATGGTCCCCACAATGCAATAAAAACCTTGTGCCAATTGCGTGGTGGGAACCACTATTTTTGGAAATTTAATTTTATAATACTGCATCGAAAAACTAAAAATGCCAAAAATCTTGCATTTTATTTGGTTATTTGTAGTTAAGGTTTATATATTCATGGTTATGGTTAAGGCTGGGCAGAGGTTACGGTTGTTAGTGTTGGGATTAGGGGTTTTTCCCACAGAAATGAAAGGAGTGTCCCCGTGTATGTGTGCGTATGTTTGTGTGTATGCATGTACACGTGTACCTAAGAGGTCTGGGAGCAGTGAGCATGAACTTAGGAATTAGGAAGAATAAAGCAGCTCTAGTGAAGATGACATTCCTTATTACTGCCCAATTTTACGCTTCCAGGAAAGCAGAGGTCCTTGTCTGACAGCCATTTTTGTACAAGGCAGATACTCGGACCTGAAGTGGTTTGTGCACCACACTGGTCAAAAAGGCGTTATGGGCTCATTTCCCGCCTTTACCAGGTGGTGTGACAGGATACCCCAGGGGATGCACTTGTGTATTTCCTTTATTCCTCGTGCCTTAGCGGGGGTGTGCAGCTAACGTGTAGCTACACTAGCTAGCATGAGTGTGTAACCATCACTGTCATGACAGACAATCGTAATCCCTCCCACTCAAGTGCTTCTTCAGCTGAAATGTCCATTTCCCATCACCGAATCACCCTGCGAGGACTTTTTCCTTAATTATTTTTCATTAAATCTTTATTATAAAAATATAAAACACAGATTAAACGTAAAACGTACATGGTCCAGCAGAGATGGTATCTCCTGGAAAGAAAGTGATACCAGCCTTTCGGTGAGTTGGCAGCCTTTTTCTTGACCCTTGTGTTAATCATTCGGCCTATTTACACGCGTGGAGAGAAAGAGACGTGAAACTAAGCCGGCACGGTGTCTCGAGGGAGATACCAGCAGTGAAACGTGACGTAGATGCAGAAACGCAGAGGAAATCCCAGCAAGGATAGTGACTGAGAAGCTCGGCACCTGGGGCCCACAGTTTTAGCTTAGTACCGTAAATTAGACCTCTCACTGAGTGAAGAATAAAATATTTGTGCCAAAATGAAAACAAGTTCTGCGGCTATCCCAGACACCGTGCTAACTTTGTTTCTAGGAATGATTATACCTTCACAGGTATTATATATAGAAATGGTTTAGAAAATGTGTAACTCATCCAAGTACCTCATTTACGAGATGTTTCTTTATAAAGACTTAATATTCTTTCAATTGACAGGAAACTTTTAAAAGTATGTATGCTGTTTCATTTCTGAAGTGGTGGAGAATGACAAAAAAAATGACAGCGATTGTCTGAGATGGATTTCCCATCATGCCTTGAGCCCTGGTTTCCACACCAACTTGACCTGGGAGCCTGTGACTGGGTCCACACTTGACTTCCTCCATAGCTTATATAACACACAGCACAAATAAGACAAAGACAAAACTATGAGTATCCGTTCCGTGCTGTCGTACCCTATGTACCCCTCAGTCTGTGTTGTGGAGCTCTCTTGTACCATACAAAATAAGTAAAAACCATTTCAAACCGTTATTTACCACGCAGAAGAAACCAAATACATTCTCGTCAACTGAAGCCAACATCGACAGCATTAAAGAGAACCCTACAACACAAACAGTAGTGGACACAGGGATAGAGTCATCAATAAATATGTTACAGTGCACGCTGTGTGTGTGTATATACAGATTACGTTTATCATATAAAGGACATTTCTGATATTCAAGATAAATACTTTTTAACGCCAGTACTAGCAGACACTTGGACCGTGAGTCGGTCGTTATACAAAGTACACCGTATTAGTGTCACCCTTGTTCTGGAGACAACATGTCTAATAATTGTGTTAAATGTGAGGATAAATATATCAAAAACAAAGTTAGCCCTCTATACAGATTACTTCCAGAGCTTGTTTTTTTTTTTTCATAACGTTACAGCCCAGTCCCCTTACGGCGGCCATGTTTGAATACTGACTTATTGCTGAAAGCTGTAGTACTGAATGGGAGTCTTTACAAAACAGCAGCATCTGGCCCAGCGTTTTGCCAAATTATTCCGTATCCCGGAAGTGTGACACTCGGACGAGGCCCCATTAAATGGGGAGCCCGAGTTGGTGGCACATGTTAAAATACGACTGCAGATATCTACATCTGAAAAGATAGGGCGTGGTCCCCACCCTTGGCGAAGCAAGTCCTACAATGGCTGAAATGGGGGGTGCGTGGGGGAGGGGACAGCTTTAGGGATCGGTGGCATTGATGGTGGTTTTGTCACGGATCATCACTCCCCTGTACCAGCTGCAGTAGCCTTCCTTCTGCTGGATGCAAGCATAGTGACGGGATTGGTAACCAGGATATCCAAAGTGAGACAGCATGTCTGTCCACAGGCACTCGTCCTTGGAGGTGACGAAGCAGGGCAGGTAGTGGCAGGCTTTGATCTACAAACACACAGGAAACAGCACAGGATAAACATCAACTGTTGGATCGATAACAAAATTTCGACTTTGATACCAGCTTTGACACCTTGAAATTGATACTGCAAAACGTTCCCATTTAAATATCACAATGCAATACAATGAACAGGCCTAAGTACGGTAAACCAACAGCAATAGGCGAAATGGTTTTAACGTTATCAGTGAAATATGCATAGATTAATTCACTGCATAGATTCTGATATTGATTTGGCCTCAACAGTCACAAAACCTCATCAATAATATATTAATATCAGGTTAGTCTTTGTGTTTGTTCTGTCTATTATTTTGCCTGACCTACTTTTCGTCACTGTGGAAAGGGACATGAATATGCGGGATAAATATGACTTTAAAAAAAACACGAAATGTATTAACCACTAAATGACATCATTATCATCTGTATTATGTATGTTTTCATGCACACCTGCCCTTGTATAAATCAGGATGAGGGAGTGACAGTTCACCCTAGCTGTTGGATCTTTGTTCGGTTTAAAAGCCAAAATGGCACTATATTTCAGTTCTGGCCCTGTGCTTATCAGCCAGAGGTGGGCAATGGACAACAGCATTTTCCGTCTGTGTGGCTTCTCCACACAAGAGACATGCAAAATGAGCCTGACTGTCTCTCTCCACAAAGTGCAGACGTTTACTGTGTGATGTAACTTCTTAAATATCGAGATTTGTAGAATGAGAGAATCATACCGTTTTAATTTTTTGGTATCGCGATATGATACTGAAACCAGCATATGGAATAACGCCCGCCCCCCCCAGGCAGGGTGAGAGTGGAGCTTAGAGCAAGAAAAGCAGGACAGTTCAGGATTTAAGGCGACCCAGAGGCCAGCTGGGGGCTGGCTTGCAGATGCGTCCAAAAATGCAGTTTTCTAAAGCCATATTTCTTGGGTTTAAATGTATTTTGAAAAGCTGCTACTTTTAACATTTCGAAGTGTGGTTTTCTTTTCCCGAAACTTGTCAGCCTTGCACTGTGAGCTTACGGAATTTATTAAACCTCAAGCAGCCAGATAGCATGAGAGCTAATAAATGCTTAAATGGATCTGATCTTAAAGTCCTTTTTTTTCTTTGTCTGAAATAGTACAAAATGCTACACTGTATACAGACTTTATGAAGTAGATTATTCTGAGACTCTGAGAGCTCATTATGTATACACTGGGATCCTCTCGGTACTCCAGCTTCCTCCCACAGTCCAAAGACATGTATTTAGGTGTAGTGATGTAACTGTATTGCCCCTGTGTGAGTGTGTCTATATATCTGCTCTGTGATCCGCGGGGTCCCCGACCTTGTGCCCTGTGCCCAGTGCATGCTGGGATAGGGACCCATCCCAGTGGCAGCCTCTTCCAGAACAGTGTTTGTTGAAGATGGATATTAAGACATCCGGATATATGAAACATAGTAAAAAAATACAGAGCAAGGAATCCCAAAGATATGCGTTTATGTACAGAAATATGTACACAGGAAACGAGTAAATCAGGTGTGAGGGCTGATTCTGGGGAACGTTACCACGGCTACTGTGGCATGGAAAAGACCTGGCCGCAGCACTTCTGAGAGCTGTCCGAGTGCCCGAAACACTAAGCTGGCTGTCGGGTCCCCATTTACTCTGAGATCTCCAGGAACTGCAGGCCACTTTAACGCCCCCGACAGGTAACCTGATGCCGCAGACGAACCCCGGCAGCCTGGCACAGAAGCTGTGACATTCACCTGTGTTTACTTTATACCACGGTCTAAAAATCCCTGCAGGAAAAGAAGTAGTCTTGAGACGGAAAACGGAACAATGTGCTGTAAGCGAGCCAGGGGCTCGAGCACTTGTTTTAAGTATAAAAACGTTTAATCGTGATGGCAGTAAAAACACCAGGGTCTCGTCTCTTCCTCGGAAACCGCCGGAGGACTTTAAATACGGTTCCAAGGTGCCGCCGGAAGGATCTGGAAATGCGCTTATTTTGAGAGCGTGGTGGACGCTTGGAGCGGGCTGTTTGCAGCTGGAGCTGCTGGAACACTTAGAGGTCTGAGGATGCTCGGCAGTGAGTAACCTCCATCTGACAGCTGGCACTGTGAGTGAAACAGCATCAAAGCGCTTTTTCTGAACGGCAGCAAACCGGCTTCTTTCTGACACCCCCGCTGCCTGTCCTTTGCATGGGGGTGGGGCGGCACCAAGGTATTGTCTGATTTGAAAGGCCTCTTTTCTGGATTCTCCTGACGTCTCCTGAGACACATCGGAGTGGATCCGTCCTTGTTTTCCCATCTTCCTTTTGTTGCTAAACATCTAAAATTTGACCCTCATTTCCATGACTCAGACTGACCTGAAGGTCGTCACGGTAACGGGAATGGGGAGCTCATCACAGCATGGCATGACCCCCCCCCTCAAAGTGACAGGCACTCACCCTGCACTTGCAGCC
Organism: Stomatorhinus walkeri; assembly: GCA_026784285.1. Taxonomy (NCBI): domain Eukaryota; kingdom Metazoa; phylum Chordata; class Actinopteri; order Osteoglossiformes; family Mormyridae; genus Stomatorhinus; species Stomatorhinus walkeri. Next base: position 26,884,818 of record JAODUD010000062.1, read on the forward strand.
CAGCTGGTAGCGGTGGTTGATGCCCTTCTTCTGCGACAGCGTGAGTCGCTCCCACCTCTCGTTGAAGTTACATAGGCCAGTGTAGAGCCTGCCCTCAAACACGCGGCCTGCGTGAGGAGAAAGCACAGGGTGAGCCGCACAGGGTGAGCTGCAAGGGGTGAGCCTCACAGGGTGGGCCGCACGGGGTGAGCTGCTCAGGGTGAGCTGCTCAGGGTGAGCTTCACAAAGCGAGCTGCTCAGGGTGAGCCTCACAGGGTGAGCTGCACGGGGTGAGCTGCACGGTGTGAGCCAGACAGGGTGAGCCGCATGGGGTGAGCTGCACGGGGTGAGCTGCTCAGGGTGAGCTTCACAACGTGAGTTGCTCAGGGTGAGCCTCACAAGGTGAGCTGCACGGGGTGAGCTGCACGGGGTGAGCCAGACAGGGTGAGCCGCATGGGGTGAGCTGCACGGGGCGAGCTGCTCAGGGTGAGTCACACAGGGTGAGCATCACAGGGTGAGCTGCACGGGGTGAGCTGCTCAGGGTGAGCTTTACAAGGCGAGCTGCTCAGGGTGATTCGCATAGGGTGAGCCTCTCAGGGTGAGCTGCACGGGGTGAGCTGCTCAGGTTGAGCTTCACAAGGGGAACTGCTCAGGGTGAGCCGCACAGGGTGAGTCGCACAGGGTGAGCTGCACGGGGTGAGTCGCACAGGGTGAGCTGCACGGGGTGAGCCGCATGGGGTGAGCCGCATGGGGTGAGCCGCACGGGGTGAGCCGCTCGGGGTGAGCCGCACGGGGTGAACTGCTCAGGGTGAGCCGCACGGGGTGAGCTGCTCAGAGAGTGGCAGCATTGCACTGAGGAAGCGACTCACGTGAAGAAGGTTTCAGCAGTAATATTAGTGAAATGAAACCCATCTAATGTTCACTGTATGCTATATAATGTGAACTGCAAATCATAGACAAGCGCATAGAAGAGACTTTGATATTGGGGGGGCACAACTTGCAGTGATCTGGTTATTGGGGGCATGGGAGTGAAGCCAAAATAAATATTGGGGAGTATAACCCCCCCCCAGGTATTACACCCCTGATTATAAAACTGAAAGGCCATCAAGATTTGAAGGTCACTTATGTCAGAGTTGGATTGATTTTTATTATAATACTATAATTTTATATATGTGATATATTTCTGAAATAGTTTAGACATATTCTACTGGAATGACCATAGTTTTACATCAGTTTCATACTGAAAGGCTGTTTCATTGGCTTGGCTGTATAAGGGAATGTGCTGGTCACAGCTTAGTAAAGCCATAAATCTGAAATGCTTTCGGCATTGAATGCGACGTCTTCTCTCAATATAGAAAGATGCAGCTAAATATGACAGCTCAGAAACTCTTTCTGCTATGATTAGTTTGTCATGCGGGTGCACTCAGACACACTCCACAGGAAATGCAAACAAAAATTCACTCTATAAGCACAGAGCACTGATGTTAGTAAATAAATAACGCAATTCATACAAAAAACCATTGAGATGACACTAAAAAGGAAGCAGTGAACCCAAATAATTAAATTTAACCAGACAATAAACAGGTGTATTTGTGACTTGGTAGGTGGGTATACTGTTATACTGTATAATTCCAAACACACACTTCTCCATCTGGTAAGCATTTCTGACATTTTTTTGGTGGACATATGGTAACTCCATTTTTTAGAGGGCATATGGTAAATCCATCATTTCAGAGGTGAATATATGCTACACCTGTGTATACACATTACTGTACCTCTGAGACAGAACATGTAATCATGGCAATGTGGAGCTCAGACCACAGACAAGTAAACATTTGAGTATTAGCATTTGATCGGACAGCCATTTAGAAATTATAACAACTTCAGAAATTTACTCTAATCAGCAATACCCTCATAACACATTATAATGCACTCATAAAGCATTTTAAACATGGCTAATAATATTTATAAAAAGGAGTAACACATGACAGACATGTTCATTATGCATTATGAATGCTCTGTGAAGCTTTCATCTATAATGCACTATGAATACCTTCATAATGCATTATACTGACTATTATAATGCATTATAGTGCATTATTGCTGAGAGCATTTATAATGTATAGTAATCATGGCTAGAATATGTTTTGCCTTGTTATAAATATTTATAGTCGTGTTTATAATACTTTATGAATGTATTACAATGCATTATGAAGGTATCTAAAATGCAGTTATGACTGCTTTAAGTGAAGTTACCAACATATTTTAAGCACCCAGCTTTTATTCTTGTACAACTGTGATCTTCACAAAAAAATCCTTACCTGTGATCAGGTACTGGTATTTGTGTATGTCAAACTTGACTCCGCATAAACTTTCAGAAGCGTCAGTGTAGACGTGCTGAACATGCTGTATCTTATCAAAGCCCTTGTACATCTGCAGAATGACAGCGTGATTAATTAGCATTGATTCATAGGCTGTTGTAAAAGTAAACAGATGCAGCAGTACACGATGCGAGCAGTGATGAAGCATCGACATGACAAGAGGAAACGGTTGTAAAAGGTATTTCTGTAACCCATGTTAAACAATCCCATTATATGACAGTAAAAGGATAAAAATGCGCTGAGAGAATATTTTGACCTGATGTCGGAGATCCTTTCAACTTTATACCATCTGTTGAGCACTAGTACACAAACCTCTCTTGCACATTTTGTGCCTTGTTGATTTTTAGGACCCTCATTTTTTGCCGCCCTCTTGGCTGCGGAATTACATGCAGTTGGGAAACAGAGGGTGACCTGGGATCGTGCTTCACGTGTATCATGTGACCAGAGGGCTCCACGGAGACGCAGACTGCCGATGATGTAACGTCCTCAGAAAACGTGACACCCACGGAGCAATTAAGGCCAGCTCCTTCTCGTGCGAAGACAAACACGATTCCTGATTAAAAACAGCCCCCTAACGGGGCGTGCCTCTTTATTTTTCCCCAGGCCTGTTCTGTGGCCGTTTGTTCCCGAGAAGCAGTCATGCGGCGCAGAGAACATTCCTCATTTTGGAGTGAGAGGGCCACCTACTTTCATCTGCTTCACTGTGTAGCGCATGGTCCCGAAAGGTCCGTCTTTTAGAAGCTTCTTTCCCACCACCTTGGCTCGGATCACTGTGGGTAACCAATAGGCATCATTGTTAGACGTGTGCGTTTGTGTGTCATCACGCCAGTAAACAGCATTTGTTCATTAGTGGCTCCACACGGCCTTCAAACACAAGATTGCAAGGGTTTACTCAGCTTCCATCCTCAAAGACAGGAGCACCTAAATCATTTCTTCTAAAAGTTCCAACTCTGTCTGTTACCAGCATTTCCTTGAAAATATATTTTTTTTTCTCCTGGCAGTAGCAGACTTTATCTTCTTAATGCATGACAGAAAAAGTCGTTGACAGGAGAAGAATACACACCGCCTGTTAAATAAATTTAGAGTTTTGCAGGGCTGCCAGGTCTATAACGCACCAGGGCAAACATAAAGCCTTGGAAAATAACATTTGAGAGGGATTAAACAAAGTTAGGAAATTGCCTGTAGACCATCACTGGAAAAAACCTGCACAAAAGCCCCGTTAAGTCCGATTCCGTCGCATCGCATGATGTCTGGCAGTCAGTCAACAGGCGATTCATGCTGGCAGCTGTTGAGGAGCCATAAGTTGTAGGAACCAGGATTTTATCGTTTCTGAGTGAAAACGTACAGTAACAAGCTGTCAATGATGTGAGGGCTGTGGGTCTTATATAATGTTTGTTTATAAAATGATGCCAAATATGCTGAATGTGAGCACTGGCACTAGAAGGATCTAGAAGCAAACAAACAGCAAAAGGAAAGCCTAGCAGAAACCTCAGCGTGGCCCGGTGAACAAACAAACAGCAGCTCCAACCAGCAGCATGTGACATGGCCACATGGTATGCAGCTGTGTCCCGCCTCCCCTGGGAAAAGCTGCTGCTTCTCTGCTCTGAGCCGGCCAATCGCACGCAAGCTGGTCAGGAGGGCTCGGCCTATCAGGAGAATTTTTGGGCAACGGAATGCTCGGCCATTTTCTCCAGAACTGCCATCACTGTGCCACACAGATAACCATGGCTTATCTATGCGTGTAGCTGTGGCCTCACAATAGCAAGGGATCATTCTAGAATTCCAAAGGTCTCCGCTTACACACATTTTTATTTTTCACTGACCCAAAAAATTGTATTGGACTTTTGACACGCAGTCACACAAGAAAGCAGTTTCATTAACCCTATCCATTCATGAACTGCATTGTCAGACAAATTAGTGTCAATCAATTGATAATTACCTTGGTATTGAGAAAAAATATACAAGGTAACATATTAATGGATATATTCCATATGAAGTCTAGCAATTATGTAGGTTTTCTTTTGGGGAAAACAGAGACATATGATTTATATTAGCATAATTAGTGCCACAAGGATGCTGATTTGTCAAGAATACAGATGAAGGTTCATAAGCACAAATGCCTTTGGCAATCATATAACCATCATACGAATACATTAACGGAAGTCTGTTAGCTCTATGAGGCCTGAAACAAAATGGCAGATCCACTACAGAATGTCCAGCTATCTTTACAGTTCTTAGAAATTATATTTTGGCATCCAGCTGCGCGCCATCAAAATGCTCCTGGTGACTCATTGCCTGAGGGTCACTTTCATTGGGTAATGATTTGTGTGGTTAAAAAAATAATTTTGATAATTTTGTTTGTAATTTTGGACTTTTGTGGCTGCGAATGATGCTCAATGTCATCCAGGGAATCTTTCTTTTTTTGTTGTTTTTTTTTTAACTAATACAGAAATACAAACAAAAAACTAATTGTAACTTAATGACTGAGGAGTAATGTGGGTTTTGAGCCTGAACCAGCTGAGATCCGATGCCCTGAAGTTTCCTGTTTGCAGTTTAAGCATGTTTCCTGGGCATAAAGGACTATCAAACGCCGAGGGAAGGAAAGAGAGACATCTTTGTAAATCCATGGAAAAGGCATTACCTGAACTTCACGAGGCTGGAAATTAATCACGGAAAGAAACCACAGAGAAAAAAGCAACCAAAATATTTAAAGAATGTATGAAAAGCAGTTCATATCCTCATACTATACTTGCAGTCTTGACAACAGGCCAAATTCTCGGTGTCACCTTGATTACCCAATGTAGTTACCATAAGAAAAACGATTTCTTTATTATTGAAACGCTAATACAGCATTGTCAGTGGGTAGAAATTAATGAAAATGCTGTGTATTCCATATCACATCCCTCACCAACAGTGCACAATCAGTCCCAGCTGAGCATTTCTGCTCTTCCTCCTCTGGGCTGTAAGGTCAATTCCGGACCAAAGCGCACATCACAAAGCCTACAGTTCAAAGCTGTCTCTTAGCGACGGGGTCATTCTGCCCGTCTCCATAATTCAGGGACGTAATGAATCCTGTGCGTCTGAGGCGCATGGGAGATGAAGTTATTGCAGTACCAGCACGTCTCATATACCATGTACCCAGGTCCCGTTAATCTAGTCTAATTGGTACAAATTTAGGAACGTCTTTTATATATATATATATATAGAGAGGGTCTCTTCAGAAGAACAGGTTAATAACTTTTAAAGCTGACACTGGAGTTTGATGATGCGTTTGTTTTATATTTCTTGATCATTGCTAAGTTTAAAAAGAGAATACAAACTGGCTTGGACTCGTCCTTCTGTGTGGTTGCTAGCTTCCGTTCGGTAGCTGCCCGGATACGGCGGCACAGCGAGCGCCTTGCGGCACAAAGGCCTTCCTCGTCATTCCGCTCACACGCCGATGCCCTCGTCCATCGGTCATCCCCGTCTGCCTTAACCCATGGGGAAGGAGTCGAGAGTGGGGTCGTTCCTGCCCGCTCCAGTCCCTCCGGACAGATCCACTTGGCCTCCAAGAGGAAATTCACCCCCAGACCCCCACTTTCCGTGGCTCTGATCTCAGCCCTCACACTACGCTGCGAAGCCAATGTGTCTACTCAGACAGGACAGCCAACATTACAGGATGGCTACCCTAATCCCCTACTTTAAGTTTTACCCTCTGGCCTATTTGTGGGAGTTGAAACCCTAAGTGAAGTAAACACTAATCCCATGAATTAAAACAGCCGGGGGAAAAGAACAGCCCTTTCCTTTACTTCAATGGCTCGTTCAGTAAGGTTCCGTTTGATTCAAAATTGCAGCTAATGGGACGCCTGAAGGACTAAGGTTCTTCTAAATTTCTTCAGAACGCAGCAGAGTAATTAGGTGAAAATCAATGTACCTCTTGTTGTCCATAAATGCAAAGGAATTAGCTAAGGGATATATGTGATTAAACAGGCTGAACCACACAAAAGTTGATGCCATTCATCTTCTGATGTTTATCCAGTTTGTGCTTCACAGACCAGGAGAGCTTCCTCTTGCTGATATAGAGGAACGTGGCCTTCATTGCATCTGCTGCACGCCAGAGGATTGTAGGTTAACAATAAAATGCCTGAAGCACGTTTCACCGTTCTAGAGGAATGTGAAAGGGATTGTCGGAGTCTTTGGTTATCGACATTAAACTGTCAGCTTGATCCCTTTTGGTCGATGGTAGCCAACCGCTGATTTGAAATATGCCTGAACTTTTCCCAGAACTTTATGGGAAGTGTGTTGTCAGAGGGGCAGTGATTTTTCCCAGCCTTCCCCCAGTATTCATTAAAATAGTTTGTCACCAAGATTATCTCAGCTACCCACCAGTGTAGCTTCCACAGAGGACCCCTCCCACAGCACTGCAACTTAATGAAACACATATGAATATTTGGGTCTTTAGGAATACAAAAAATAAAATGAATTGCTTAATGCCTGAGGAAAATGTGACACCATATATAGCATTTCACAGCATGGGAATTAATTAGTGCTTTTCCTTTTCCGGCATTGATATTTGTATGAACATGCCCTGGCCGTTCCTTAGCAATAGAATTAACTAGATTGAGGAATCTGGAGCCCTGACTGACCATATCAGATACATCTAAACCAAAAAGAAAATGTGACCACTACTTGCAATGAAACATGGTCCTTACTCTCATATTACACTCGCAGAGCTTTGGTAGGCCAACAGGTCAATCACTCTGTCACCTTCATTACACAATACAGCTGCCGTAAGAAAACTATTTTTGTTTATTGTTGAAAGCTTATTATAGCTGTGTAAACATGTATTCTGCTGTCTTTAATGCTCTAAACATTACATCATTTAAATAAAGGATTATAAACCACTCACCCCAGTTTACCACGGGTCAGTGCTTCTTGGAGCAAAAATGAACATAAGCGTGTTTGCGTCTTCATATGCTACATGCTACTTGTATTGGATCATTCCCAAGACCCCCCCAATGAGGAAATGCTAGTCAGCACAGCCTTTTGCTGACAGTCCCCCTGCCTCTCCTCCAAATATCTGCAAAGTTTTCTACTGTTCTTATTTCCCTGAAGGAGCCCCACACTTCAAATGGGATTTTGTCACGCCGAATTATGCTGTGATCTTTCACCCATTAAACAACTCATAGCTTCTAGCTATTACACATATTCCAGCTATTAAAATGCCACTCTAATGACCTAACATCATTTAAATGTTTATACTTGGGCTGGTTTAAAGGCATGTCTTGATAAGTGGTTCGGTAAGATAAAGGAGGTTTTTGGGAAGTATAAAGAATCAGATCTGCATGCACTTACAAAGAGTGGTCACATGGGCACTGAGTTAAGCGAACGGCCAACCAAGGAACACAATCTGTTTGTTATTCATTACAAAACTCCCCCGAAATCCCAGGCAGGTCATGCCAAGCCTATCTGAGAAGCAGACCGTGTATGAAATATGTGATGACTTAGAAAATTTAGAAAATAATACAATTATAGAATTATAGTGATTATCAACTAAACTGTGAAAAATAATTCTTTTTCACTCTGTGAAATCTTCCTTAAATCTAATTTAAATATATGGTTTAGCTTATTAAAACAAACGGAGGAATGCAAACACTCTTAAAACGACAGTAGGGTTTGCACCTGTGTTTCTCGCAATCTGAAATACTCTGTAGTGACGGTCTTATTTATTAGCCCAGAAGGCTATTGAGTAACCTCTATACATGGAGGTTACGTGCCCTCACTTTAAAGGGACAGTAACAAAAAACAGGGCAGCTACTGTCTGCCAGCTCTGTTTTATTGCTCAGCAGACAGTAACTGCCATGAAAAACAACCCTGGCGGAGGCTCGTTTCCATGGATACCGCTAACTCTTCCTGTCAATCAAAGCGGGGGGGATGCCTCCTGTCTTTTCCCTGGAAAACTGGCATTCACAGTATACAATATAATACTTAAAAGTATTATTTACGTTACATCAAATATTTCAGATGTTGTATCTGACCTGTAACTTTCTTCACCTTGAAAATTTGATTTAAATATCTGCAGAATACGTTTATTTGACGGACTTTACGTTGGGTGATGCGCACTTCTCCCAAAACAAAAGTTATGCAATAGTTATATACCATGTACGTGTGTGTTTATTGTGCAAAGCGTTCCTGCATACATGAAATATATTTAGTAGTGCATTATAGTCACTATAGTATATTGACACTACACATAAAGCAACATGTTATATAACAGAAGTTAAATAACTTGTGCAAAAGCTATTTAAGTGAAAATGATTCATGTATTAAGCCCCAACGTAGTTTTGATCATGCAGCTAAATAACCTAATAGATATATAATGTTTGCCACCTTGGGACACTGGTTTTGCTTCGCGCACCGTGTGATCGGCGCCTGTTTCTTACCTATATCGGAGTTGCAGTATGCATCCTGCGGGTGGGATAAGAGGCAGGAGCAGGCGTCCGCAAAGCGACTGACATGCATGCTGCCGAGCAGCATCACGCAGAAGAGCGCTTGGTATAGCTGCTGCATCCTCCTGGCCATCCTATGTATGTGCAAAAGCCTTTGGATTTATTTCGGAGGAGGACTTACACGCCACAGTTAGGATCTCTCTTACTTGCCCTGCCTCGGTTTGCGCAGACTGGGATCGGTCCTCGATGTGCGATCGCAGCCACTGAGAAATTAGTTATAGTGCGCGGAAGGCGAACACCTCCCACAGCCAATTTATGGCCAGCGGCGGCTGAACCAATGGGGACGCCCGACGGAGACGTTTAAATAACAGCTGCATGACATATTGGCACCGACTTTACCAGCCTGCGGCTTTTTAATTCTATTTTTATCCTTTTTCCCCTTTCTTTCCCACATTTTTTTTCATCCAAGTTAAGCAATCATATGTAAACACGCCACGAGGCAACGTGATGTAACGGCAGCCTCTACAATGAGTAACTTGAATGAAGTTGATTTATTATTATTGAATGTATTAAATTACGTGTCAGTGATGTAATGAGGTTTTTTAAAATACTCCTTTAAGAACTATGAGCCCTTGTGTAAGTCAGCATAGCTTTAAGGAGCGTTTAAAATTGCGTGCGCTGTGCTAAATACATTACATAAGGCATTAACACAATGGTCTTAGATGTTTTAAAATTTCCCCTGGACCCTATGGATTAAATAGTTCAAAAACTGGTTGTATAACTTGTAATCAATGTATGTAAGAAGTAGGTTTGCCTTGTTTGCTCATTGGGCAAGTTCATGGTGGAAACTAGAATTTCTACTAAATTTATACAAGAGAAACAAAATGGTTTTGCATCTCAGACTGCGTAATTATTGGGTTGCTAGTGCCCATGTTCAGTGGCCTTGTGTGGTAGATATACAGCACATGCATGTAGATTTACATGCAGTGATCATATAAGCAGTTAAGATCATTTAGGAAAAAGTATGAATGGAGTAGCAGTGAAGTTATATCCAGGGCATTCCACTACCAAGAAGACAAAGGTGCAAATATCAGATATCCCAGCCTGAGTACCTGTACAAAACAATAACATTACTGCTCCATTTAAAGATGTCCTCCTCAGCCTGAGTACCTGTACAAAACAATAACATTACTGCTCTGTTTAAAGATATCCTCCCCAGCCTGAGTACCTGTACGAAACAATAACATTACTGCTCCGTTTAAAGATATCCTCCTCAGCCTGGGCAAAATTTTCTTCAGTTGTTCTTTATGATATTTAATATGTACTTCAAACATAAACATACTGCACGTGATCTGTCTTGTGGTGCTGGTTAAGGTTTAAGCTGTTCCTTTGATTACTTTAGTATTTAGTATAAGATTACGGGCTAAAAACGATTAATTTGATGATTGCCAAAACCACAGTATACTGTGCAAAAGACTCAGAGAAAATGCGTAAGCCTATTTGTCCAAGTAGCAAGTAAATATTTACTCAGAAAAAATAGTTTTATTTTAACATTGGAACATATGCACATTAACAGTAACAATAAAAAAATGAACAAGAATTTCAGCTCTCCACAGTCACAGACACTGATATCTTGTTGGATGGCTAGATGAACAGCGCTTCAGTTCCCAAACCTCCCCTCAGGGGCACCTCAGCCATTCCATGTATTTGTTAAATTTCACCTCCAGCTCGATTAATTAATCAATGTAATTAGATAAATATGGATTAGTCATACAAGATAGCCAAGCCCAAAAGCACATTGGTTTCTTGAATGGTTGCTGAAAATACTGGAGTGACTTTAGGAGAGGCCTTGAAATGGCCGAGCTGATACACTTTGACATAATATCATAGGTTTACACTTAAAGATAATTTTTTACTGCCTAAGACTTTTGCACAGCATTGTATGTGCACACCCACAATCCCACAATCATTTTTTCCCTTCTTCCTCCTTCTTATTTGACCTCTCCCTTTCATATTCCTCACCTCCCCTTGGTTTTCTCCCACCCCAACCACCTTCATCCAGTCATTTGCTTACTGTCCAGATACATTGGGGAACCCTTTGGTGAGTGGGCTCCCTTCGTTAACGTGAGACTCACATGGAATCATATGGGAATCATATGGCTCTCCTCTACTCTGCGTATAGTTTCGGTGCGGGACCGTAATGTCCGAGCGATCCAGCCAGCCCCTGGAAGAGGCCATTGCCAGGCAGGAGGTGTCTGATGCTCGCCTGGCAACGGCCAAGAGAGTGACAGGGATGAGTCAGAGGAAATATCTTTCAGCTGACTAGCAAAGTGCCGTGAAGATAATGGCCAACGGAATGAAAGCAGCCGCTCTGTCCACAGTGGGCACAGCTAGCTGGACAGGCTGCTCTGATTCGCAGTGTGTTTATTGGCAAAGCTCCGCACGGGGAGACTGAAAAATAACTCCTGTTGTGTTTTTATTAATAGATCATTTAGGAGCACATGGGATTTCTAATATGCAATAGTAATATTCATCAGTACCGTTTTATTCACTTGTACATTAGTGGCATGGAGGCTCACTGGATAACCCTGTGGCCTTGTGTGTGTGTGTGTGCACATGTTTGTGTCTCTGTGTTTGTGTGTGTGTGTGTGTGTGCGCATGTTTGTGTCTCTGTGTGTGTGTGTGTGTGTGTGCGTGTGTGTGTGTGCACATGTTTGTGTCTCTGTGAGCGGGTATACCTATCCTTATGGGGACACAAATGTCCCCATAATGTGATAAATATCTGTTTTTTTTCCCTTATGGGAACTGGTTTCCTGGTCCCCATAAGGGAAAACTCTATTTTATAAAAATCTGTGACTGCTATGAAAAAACTAAAAATGCAAAAACTCTTGTATTTTGTTTGGTTACTTATGGTTATGGTTAGGGCTGG
>JAODUD010000062.1:26896569-26909457 GCA_026784285.1 Stomatorhinus walkeri
TTAGCGTTAGCATTTTTCCCTTTGAAATGAATGAGCGGTCCCCATAAGGATATGTTTACCCTACATAGGTGTGTGTGTGTGTGTGTGTGTCTGTAACTCGGTAACTCGCTGTCTCGGCCCCCCCAGCTGTGAAGGGGCTCCCGCCCTGAAAACCTGTCTGGTGTCCTGAGCTTCCCAGGATGAGCTCCAGGCTTAGAGCACAATGCCACCAATATTACGCATAGCAATATAATTTTTAATTTACTTATGATTTTTTAAAGTTATGTTTATTGTTGTTCATGCATACATATTTAAGTAACAGATATTTTATAAGCAGCCAACTCAATAGAAACAGAGATTACTTGTTATAATTAAATATAATTAAATGGTCATACACGGGTCTACAGGGTTGTGCCTTATATAAACAAATTGTGCTTACAAACTTGAACTTTGCCATGATTCCGTGACTCAGTCGTTCTAAATCAGGATGTTTGAGTGTCTAGTGAGGAGGGTAGGTAAAATCATCACTTTTACTTTTTCATTATCTATATGTCAAACAAACACAACAATGAATGTCAGCTTTTCGCCCTCCTTAGTTACCCTAAATAAAGAAGCCACTCTCTAACTTCACTCAGAGGAACGACATCAGGGTTTGTAATTACTGCTATTGTACAGGGTTAATGTCTTTCATTTGAAAAGTGTAAAGTTAGGCTCGTCATGCTTTTTAGTAACTGTTCTATACAATGAAAATACAAACTAAAAACAAAGAGCTACACCCAGTGTGAGAACCTTGTATCTTGTACAGCCTCCTATTTTGTAGAATAGTGTTAATTCCTAGGGACCTGGGTCTGCCGATGAGTGCAGCAGGAGCTGTGAAGGTGATTTGGACGATGAATCTATCTTTGAGAAGCTCCCGGAACATCAGTGTTTCATCCCTGCTGTGGCCTCATGTGGAAACAGCAAGAAGAATATGGAAGATAGTAAGGAAGTTAGCTGAGATTGCAAAGCGGTTTTCCTTATGGTGGTGAGAAAGGTCGCTGGACCGAACGATTCGTACATCATTGAGGACAAGACATGTTTAAGGTTTAATTTAGGCGTCAGGAGAAGCCTGATCAGGGTACGGATCTGGGAAAAAATGTAAATCATCAAGTGAAGGACTTACCAATGAGAATCAAACTCCCAAACAACTGCTGTCAAACACTGTTAGAGCTGATGCTGGCTTATGGAAATGCAGGTCTCATACAATCATTGTTCATGTAAGATTTTTACCTGCATTAATAATGCTTGTCTGTAGGTCTGATTCCGGCCCAGCTTCATAGAGAGTCCCTCTCCTCGATCCAAAGCCGTGTGGTCTAGGTGAAGTGATGTCATACCTGTCCTGGAGGTTTAAATTTTTGAGTATCCTACTCTGACTTTACTTCCAGAATGAGTCCTGCCTTAGGAGTTACATATCAAGGCAGTTATGCACTGACTGCTGTACTGGCTTTAAAAAATTCCTTAAATAATTAATACTGTTCAGTTGGCCTGAAATTGTATAATCTGTCACATATTCACAGCCAGAGGCAGGGACTCCTGAAGGTGTTTCTTTCTTGTTTGTAGATAAAATAAGTAGAAACCATTTGTAAAATGACAGCTATAGAATGAACGTTGTAATAAAATTGTTGTACACTCTTGATTTGCATTTTATATTACATTTATCACCGGCTCATGTGAAATTATGCAGGCAGAAGTGGAACAAATTTAATAAAATTTAAGAGTTAATTTGATGACAATAATTGAGGCAAGTGGTGAATGAAATAGGAAATTATACAGACCAATGCAGGATTCTTATTAAATGCCTGATTGGCTTTGTGTGGATGCTGATGGTGGAATGAGCTACCAACTGTCCACACTGCAAATGGCCCTTCAAATTTAAGATGAACTGCTTCTGTTTTGCGATAAGATGGCCTACAACGAGCTAAATTATCTGTCATTGCAGTAAGAAGATTGTACTTGGTAAGATTTGCTAAAATAAGACAATATGCCTAAATGCAAGCAAATTAACCTTATACTGTACATAAGATGTGCTGTTAGTCAGTTTATTAGTGAAATTAGAATTTAATCTAAATATAAGAAAATTATACTTGCTTAGATACTAGCCCTGATACCCCTTATGTTCCCCGAACGGTCTTATGTTGCACTTTTGGTCATTGAATAGTCGTATTATGATCTTGTTTTGTTAGACGTTGCTGTGCTGTGTAGCCCCCTGCTCCAGTGCTAATTACACTTGAAACTGGACATTGGTTGGAAGCTTTTCATAGCTGCACTTATTCATAGTCAACTCCTTGACAGTTTGTATATTTGTAATGTACTAATTGTCTCACTTGTATGTCACTGTAGACAAAAACACTTGCTAAATATGTAAAATGTGATCAGGTTTAGCAGGTTAGCACACACCTGGTGGGAATGCACACAGAGTGATTCCTGTACAATGATGATAAAGATATTCTATTCCATTCTATTCTAACTTTACAGTCTTAGTGAATCCAGGCTGTGTTCTATCAGTGTCACAAACATCCGTAGGCGGTTCTGACCTGGTTAAGTTTTATGGCCACAAAATCCACATGTTGCATGAAGGATTTTATTGGAAGAGACTGGAAACAATCGTTATGTTTTACGGTTTGTGTGTTTACTATGGGCTGGGATAGTTGGGTGGGTGACTAACTAACTTTCAGACCAGTGCCGGTCAAATACATTTTCCGCTCACTTCAGTTTTACAGGCACTAGAAAAACAAGGCCGCAGTTGTTTAAACGTCTCAGGATTAAATTCTGACATGAAAGCGTCAGACTAAACATTTTTGTTTATGCAGGGCTATGATTTAAGAAGTCCAGGGGTTGGTTTATTTCTACAGTCGAGCTGCGACTTTGTAACTCAAATAACCGAAGAGTAGAAATGTAACAGCGGCATGGCGGACAGGTCCCTCAGTCATCCAGGCCTTTACTTCATTTACGGTTCAGCTGGCATAAGAAGATGGCTTCAGATAAATCTACCAGATCCATCTAGCGCAAGTCATTGTCAAAATGAATTCCGGCCGGCCATCCTTCACCTCTTTCCTGGAAGTCAATCAGCCATGGGACAGCCCAGTAGAGTTATATCAACAAGACCTGATCCCCTGACCCTTTGGAAAGGGATGACTGAAGAGGGTCATTTTGAAGGGTTTTGCGAGAGGGGAATGAGTAGGAGGAAGCCAGAACCAAGCAAGGAAATAAGATGGGCTGAGGATCAGGTGCGATACATGGGGTCATAAGATCTGGGCATGGAGTCTGTTGGCCGAGAGATGAACAGAAGATTGTACAATTATATGTATAATTGTAAACAAACTGGATGGAGGAGGAAAGTGGAGCTTGTCAAATGACTCCAGCCTACTCCATATCCTCCCCCGCTTTACATGTGCATGGAGTTTGCAGGTTAAGAAGCCGTCTGGTTGAGGAGGAACTGACTGAGAATAGCAGCACATCCACAACAATACATCTACATCCACCAACCACAGCAGGTCTGTGTCGACTCTCCCATCGGAGAGCATAATTAGCTGGGGTGAGGCACAGTCAGCATGTCTCCCTTTAACACTGCATTTACATTTATTTATTTGGCAGACTTACAGGCGAGGCAGATAATATATCGCAAGCATAGAGCTGTCAGAGAGCCAACTAGGCGAAGCGCTAGGAGGCTAAGCTTCACATGAGTGACCAGTACCAAATGTAAGTAACATAGGCGCAAGAACTATGTAGTATGTTCAAACTTAGCAATAAAAGAGTTACACAAATGAGGTGTGGAACACTAGCGGCATTCAGGGTGTACAGGAGAGTGGCTAAGGGATCCTGGAACAGAATAGCAGCATACAGCTAGCAGAAACGTTCCCAGAATGAATGGGTCTTGAGGTCTTTCATGAAAGTTGAGAGTGAATCAGACGTGGTTTGGTACATCAACTAAGTTTCATTGAGTTGTTGTGATGAGTGATACTTATTCCGTTTTGTTTTGTCTCGATTTGATCTGTTATGCTTGATGAGAGTGTCGTAACCTATGTATACTTCGGGATAATAGAACAACAGAATCTGATATGAAAAGCCATGCCAGATTTCACTGTCCTGAGGCTAATTGTGCTGAAAAGCGTGTCCTATTTAAAAGGCATGGGCACAATTCTGATTATGGGATGATAATGGAACCCTCAGCCACCGACTCATTATTTTACATTTATAAACAGTAACAGATCCGCCGTGGAGCTGGATTCCACACGTTTATAGGCAGTGGCAAGATATTACTGTAAATGTGCTAAACCACATTTTCCCAGACTGCAGCTGCTGTTTCACCCCCAGTTCTCCCATAAAGAAGATTTAGCATGATTGAGATAACAGCGCGTACAAAGAAATAAAGTCTCCACAGAGAGGAAACATATATTTTGAAAATTATTCTTAAAAAAAAAGCCTATTTCAGGAAACTGGATACTGTACAGCTTTTTTTTGTGTACGCTTAGAGGGATAAATGCAAAAGATATAAAAATTATTTAAAATCCAAAAAATGTATAAATGGAGTCAATGACCATTGACCTGTGGCAGCTTGAACTTGTATTAGACAGAGATTTATGTTTCTGGCGGTTGCCTGTTAATTGAAAATAATATTATCCTGTGGGTTTGAAATGCACATTGAAGGTGTTTTATCGGGGTCAGACACATTAATGAGTCCTGCCGCCACAGGCTGTGGGCAAGTGGAAGTGGCCCAGGAGCCGGAATGTTCCCAAATGTCATAATAACCTTTCATAACCGCATTTCTCTTCCAAACTGAGGTGTGAGCAGTTATACCACTCCAGAATTATAAACCGCCATGCTGAAAAGAGACTGGCTACATTTTTTTGCCTTAGCCTTTTCTTTATTTCTACGATTAGCAAGCGTTTCTTTCTTAATCCATGGTAGCTTACATACCTTTCGAATTGGATGAAGAGCATATAACTATAAAGGCACAACAGCCATTTTACAGGGGAGTCTTGAATATGCCAGCCTCTGTAAACGATCACCCTTAATGGTGCCAGCCAACTAGCAGCTGGCCCAAGTTCATCATTCTTTCCGAACCAGAAGTGGGATCCTGAAACCGGACTCCTTGTATATCGTCAGGTTAAATGAAAGAAGTGATTTGTAGATCCCTGTTTCAGGCAATTAGATCAGGATCATTTGTCTTAACTATATGTGTATATATAATGGTAAATATTTTTATTTATGTTCAGTAGCTATGAATTTTCCAGCAAATTACTATAAAATTCTATGTTTGCCTGGTACAGTTATTAAGATTGTTTCCGCAAAATAGAATGATCAGAATCTCATAGTCAGAAGCCTGGGGCATAGGGTGCCTGTAGATGCATGAAGATCTGCTCTGACATAAGAATATTCATAACATAATCATACATGCTCAGTTATAAACTCTTTCTGAAGCATCATTGCTGTCCATTTGTCACAAGACTTTTAAAAGGGTGAATTTCAAAGCCTCAGGTTGTGATCTGGGCCAGGAAATGATCTAATTGTCATTATTATTTTGCTCTTGGATTTGTCCAAATTCAGCTGCGTTAGGGCACAGTGAAATGGTGTGAGATGATTTCACTTTGTAAAGATTTAGGTTACCTTGCCAGCGACGCTTCCCTCAGAGAGGATGTTGAAACTTTTTCCCTTATTCATCTGAGGAAATCGATTTAGCTGATGAAGCCCTTTGCCATTCGATGGGAATGATATTTCAGAGCAGAGGGAGTGTTTGGTCTTTCTGTTTTTGTTTATAAGGAGCTTCATGAATTTCCACAATTTCAAGCTTAGATATTTGCTCAAATTAACATTGATGTCAAGTGAGATAGATGCTGGAGGCCTGTTTTCTCTCCAGAACACCTGTGCAAGGGCACCTTAATCACAGACATGTCGTTGTTGCCTTACTTCAAGTGAATGCCAAACATGGTTTGTGACAGACTCCTCCTCATGCATTGTGGCTGGATGGACACTGACTTCTGTTACACTTCTAATATGTGTTTAACTTCATTAATCCTCTCGCAGCCCTGGTGCTCATTGATCAGAGAGAAGGCTGAGGTAGCAGCCAGACCTCTATCAACGGAGGGTGCAACCATCTGTTCCTGGGATGACTAACTGACCAGTGGAGAAGTAGATTTGTTTTGTATCAACCTGAGCATTTTATCAAAACGAGCATCACATCACTGCTGGCAAAGACTTACATACAACAATCTGTTACTGTATTTTTCAAAATGCGTTATGCGGGCATAAATGCAGAGACCTGTGCCTTTCTAGGACTTTGTTTGCGAGAAGGTAAACGAAATGTTAAAGCTCCCTTTTAAAAGAAAGCCTTTTTTGTCAAATTAATAGTCAATGAGGAATTCTTATTAATTTTGTGTCCTGGCATCATACGGTAAACAGAATCGATGGAGGAAGTCAGCCCATGTGCTTAGTCATTCTTTACACTTATTAATGAGACGCCGTTATGCAACAAACATTGCAAATGAAGCCTTAATGGAAGCTTTTGAATGATGCCATTTTGCTGCAATGTGAATTGTGTCATTTGTAGAAAATGTTCTGCCCTGAAAGGAAAACAAATAAAAAATTCCTGAAAAATAAATTCCTGAAATTAATATTTTGGACAAGAAGGATTCCAGGATTCCTGCCTAAGTTAACATTAAGGGGAAACTACTTTTAAAGTACCTGGGTACTGACAGAAGCTCTGGATCAAAAGAAATGTAGTTTTTTAGTAGTTTTTATTTCTGTAGTAATTAGGGGTTTTTGCATGTGGTTTGAAATACTTTTGCTCTTTTTGATTTGTTTAGTTTTAGTTGTCTTAAAATGATGATTCAGTTAAAACCATGTTTATTTACTTCTATGGTCACTGTTTATGTTTTATTATTTCATTCTTCAACATGGAATGGTGTTGCACTGAAAATATTTTATATTAGCTAAAAATATAATACCTACATGTAAGTAGCAAGTAAATAAAACTGCACATGCATATATTGAACTAAAGAGTAAGTCATTCCTCAGAACTAATGAAGAGTCCAATTATTTTAGTCATAATCCCAGTGTCACCAATAACCCGTCTCCCTCTCCTCTGTTGGTTTGCTGAGTCAAATAAAGTCGCATTCGAACCGTGTTCACCTCCTTCATGGTTTCTGACTATGTACTCCAGATGAAGTACATGTTGATTTTGCAGCCTGCCTTGAGCAATACTTACCTTTGTATTTATATACTATATATAAATGATGACTACAGTTCTTACTTTGCTTGGCTGATTTGTTTCTAAGGAGAAGTAGAGGTGATCCTACTGAAGGTATTCAACCTAAGATGACATGAGGACTTTTATTCATAAGGCATTTAAGGATTAAGGTAAGCTAGTGCTAGTCTAGCCTAAAACTTTAATCATTTAGGTGGGCATCATTTATACATAGTATACTACTACAAATCATAAATCATATTAATACAAAGTTTCATATAGATGTCTCTGTTAAACACTGAATCAAATTGAATAGTTTTTTTGTTTCAGATAACTGTAAAACCCAGATTTTTTAGTAGGAAGATGATTACTCTGTTTAGCAAGGGGGACCTTGACTTTGAATGAATGAATAACAATTACATTTATATGCTGCTTTTCAAGACATGCAAAGCGCTTCACAGAACCAATGGGGAGCCACGTTAGCCACCCCCACTGTGTAGCCCCCACCTGGAAGATGTGATGGCAGCCATTCTGCACCAGTGCTCTCACCACACAGTAGCTAAGGTGGTGAAGGGGCAGGAGAGAATTCACCAGTTAGATACTGGGGAAGATTAGACAGCTAGATGTGATAGAGCCACAGTGGTCAGATTTAACCAGGACATCAGGCTGCCAAACCCCCATTCTTTAACACGCTACTTATTGAAACACTGGTTTTTGACTTTGATAAATTCCCAGATTTGGGAATGCATGCCAGGTTCCTTGTAAAATCTCATTCTGCCCCCCCAGGGGTCAAGGGTCAGAAGGCTGTGATGTACAGTCACTCAGTACCTCTCCAGGTCATTACTGTCCACGCAGTTCACTCTGTCTTCATGGGGTCACCTTCCAGAAGCCGTTTCTCAGTATATCGGTGTCTGAAGCTAAATTGCTGTCACGGAAATCTATCTGATCATGTCACTGCATGGATAATTTTATACATTTCTGTTACGCTTCCATATGGAGTCTATCATCTAGTCTCTCTGTGATGATTATTGATCAGTGATCATTAACTTCAATTTAGTTTTTTCCTAGGCTCTCCTTTTATTTCTGTACAGATAAACTGCACTTTTAAACAAATGTATTGAGGAGGGTGTTGATGTAAATAACACACATTCATACTGCTTATTTTTCATTCTTTATTATATCACTGCAGTTTACCTTTCAGTGTTTCAAAATTCAGCTTTAGGATTTAAACTAATAGTGCCACTGTGTCATAGTTTTAATAGCTCTCATAAGGTCACCCCATATGACTGGCACTGTACAAACAGCCAAAGGTCACACTGGGGGACTGGCACCATACGAACAGCCGAAGGTCACTCTGGGAGACTGGCACTGTGTGAACAGTTAAAGGTCACCCTGAGTCACTGGCACTGTGCACACAGTTGAAGGTCACCCTGAGTTATGACTTAGACAGTGTGACTTGGCACTTACCCATCTTGACTCTCCCTGCTGGCCCCTGGAGGATGGGCTTCCCCTTTGAGTCTGGTCTCTCCCAAAGTTTCTTCCTTCTAGGGAGTTTTTCCTTGCGACTATCACCTATGGCTTACTCGCTGGGGACTTTGGGTAGGGATGCTGTAAAGCACTTTGACCGATGCAATGTTGTGATAATGCGCTATACAAAAATAAAATTGTTGTCGTTGTAAATGTCACCCCATATGACTGGCACCGTACGAACAGCCAAAGGTCACCCCATGTGACTGGCACCGTACCAGCAGTTAAAGGTCACCCCATTTCTCTAGCACTGTACGAACAGCCAAAGGTCACCCCATGTGACTGGCACCGTACCGTACGAACAGTTAAAGGTCACCCCATGTGACTAGCACTGTACGAACAGCTAAAGGTCACCCCATGTGATTGGCACCGTATGAACCGCCAAAGGTCACCCCATGTGACCATGTCACAGTTCAAAAAAGGAACAGTATCTCCGTGTTTTTTTCCTTACAAAAATACATGAACATAGTGATAACTGGCATTGTTTACATTTTAATCATTTTCAGATCTCCTCGTCTTCCTTCCCGGTGGTGGTGAAGATGGGCCATGCGCACGCCGGCATCGGCAAGGTAAGACCCTGAAGCCAAGGCGCGCCCCGATGATGTCACTCCCCCACCTCCTGGGTTCGAGCAGCAGGCACAGCATGCATGACCTCAGCCCTGTATGGCTGCCAAACTGTGACATCACTCTTTGTGCAAGCTGGGCGTAAGGATATCGACGAGATATCACAGTAAACACAGCATTGGGTGCATGTCACCGCACACGGCCCCCGCCCTCAAATCATGTAGGCTCCAAGAGGGGGTCTGGAGCACACCAGAAGAGCAAACAAAGTATTCTTAGGCATTTCATATTTTAATATTCCCTGATTTATGTCTGTGATCTACAGGCATTGTACAGATAAATATATCCTCCACTCCATTTATTGGTGGGCAGCAAGCTTTGATTGTTCATCATAGTGAGAGTGTTGGTGGACAGATGTACAGATAAACAAAAACAGCGCCGACTTCTGCCACAGTGCCATGATTCAGATCTAGATACGATTGGCCCCCAGCCTGTTTAGGTGAGAGGCTATGGGCTGTGGAGGTGCGGAGGCAGAGGTCGTCCAACAGGCCCGCCGGAAAAGTAGGCTTTACACAAACAAATGGGTGGGAAAGCCTAAGCGTTTTTGGGGTAGAGAGCCAAGGGAAACTGAACCAACCCGAGTCTTTATTAGGTATTTTTTTGGGGGGGGGCAGAGGAAAGGGGAGAACTGCACCATTCTGAATAAACAAGAGAAGAAATTAAATTTAAAGACATCAACGACCTGCACACAGAGAAGCCATATCAAATGAGACAGATGTATACATAAATGCACAATCGCCCAACTCAATTGGATGATCGATTCAAATCATGTACCGTTTATTGCCATCAGAGCTATATAACAGGTACATAGTGAGATGAAATTTCGTACCTTCTGGTCCCTGGTGTAACATACAGCACATGTGTAACAGACAGCATAAGGTGCAGTGATGGACAACATCACTATATATGTACCTGTTACATAAAACAGAGGGAATAAACCTGGGTATATATAGTAAATACTCGGACTATGTGGCACAATGTTCTGTGGTTTTTCAGCCAGCTTTACTGAATCACACTTTGGCTATTATTAGCACTGTAGGGTCACAGGTTGGGGATTCATATCCCACTGGAATCCCCGCACTGCATCTGGGCTTTGCAGGCCACACCCACGTGGCTCTCTTCTGGCCTCTCAGTGGTCCAAAAATCAAGAGGGTTTTTTTTTTTTAGAATTTCTTTAAATGTAATTTTCTGTGCCTGTCCTGTGAGGGACTAGCATCACGTCCAAGGTGTCCCCTGCCTGGCCCTTCCTGCATCCTGGGCTCTAGGCTCTCTCTGACCTTTCTCCTGAATAGTGGTTATGGAGGATGGATGGATGGATGGATGGATGGATGGATGCATTTTCTCTAAATTAGGAGATACTGTAACAGATACTGTAACCATTTGGTAATTGGGTAACAAGTTCCAGAACTGTATAAATTTAACTTCATAAGTAGTGAATAAGGATTATACCTTCAGATGCTAAATGATACTTAATTATTTCAAATGTTTTTTTCAGTGCTTGAGAATTTTATAGCAAAGGGCCAAGGCAAATATTTTTCTATGACTTCTGTGCTCTGATTTTATTTACAATTAGGTTTTTGAGAGTTTATGGACATATAAATACAGGCAAGAAGAAAATCATTGACACAGTTTCAGGATGTAAAGCAGCGCAGATCAATCTGTGTGTATAATTCTGGTAGAATGTGTTTAACGCACAAAGAACATGACTTTGTCTAACTCATGATGTTCTTTCAAAGCTTGAGAATTGCATTTTTATAATTGTGTCTGGGGCCAAGCATTAATTTGCCTGCTTCTAATCCAGTTTAGGACAATGCTTCAAAGTCGAATTGTGCTGTTTCATTTCCTGTTCATGATCCTTCGTGTGTCACTGTCAAAGCATTTTAATAGTTTCCTAAACTAATAGTGCATTAGAATTTCCCCAGCCTCTTTCATATATTTCCACACCAGATCAAAGTGGAGAACCGCGAGGACTTCCAGGATGTAACCAGTGTGGTGGCACTGGCGAGAACATACGCGACCACCGAGTCCTATGTTGACTCCAAGTATGACATCAGGATCCAGAAGATCGGCACCAATTACAAGGCCTACATGTAAGGATCAAATGGCTGCTATTTCAGCGTCTGTCCCTTAAACTCGACACAGCTGTGTGAAAGCATAACAGTTTGCAGAGTGGAATAAAAGGGAGCTGCACACATCAGTTAGTCATCTGGGTTGTACCCCATTCCCCCACCCAGGCCCATTTTAATTTAGCTGTTTGACTCATCAAATCCAATTTGCCCTTATCTTGATTCTCTGGACATGAATGAAGCCCCAATTTTTCCTCAAATAAAAAGGAAAATTAAGTGCATACATACTTAGTGGTCACTTTATTAATTCACTAATACCTCGTAGGACTCAATTTTCCTGCAGAACCTCTATTAGGGTTGACAAGTTCTGCATTCAGAGAAGCTATTTTGCACACCACTACTTAGACAGTGTTCTTGCACTAGTGACTCTTCTCTGATGTCTTCACACCATCCCGTGTAGACTCCTGACACTTTTGTGTGTGAAAATCTCAGGAGGGTGACTGTTTCTGGGGTACTGGAGCCATCATGCTTGACTCCAATAATCACACAACAACCAAAACCCTTCAGACTAGGTAGCATAGCTATCATGATGCTTAGGAAAATGATACGTGAACCTCAGTAGCCCACCTGCATGCTGTGATTGTTTAGTTGCAGCCACATAATGGCACCAAACACATGTTTTCTGTTAAGAAACGGATGGGGCAGTGGTGGCCTAATGGTTAGGGAAGCCTGCGTGTTATTGGAAGATTGTTGGTTCAAGTCCCTGACCACTGAGGTACCCCAAGCACAATACTGCCCCCATGTCCCTGCGGGCTAAATGATAGTTGCCCCCTGCTATGTCACATATGGGTTAAATGCAGACACATTTAGCTGTGGTTTCAAAAATGACAATTGATCATTTTCTCTGTCACCTAACAAACTGACCACTGAGTGTATAATTGGACTGAACATGTATTTTTGTTACATGTAATGTAACTTTTTTGACCATGTTTGAGGAGTCTCATCCCACTTGATAAAATGTACGTTTCTCATAAGTGTTGGTTCACCAGTCCTGCCTGAATTGATTCGAATCCCTTACATACTATTCCCAAAATTGATCATTAAGCAAAATCTGTGTTGACCTGCATGTTGCCCCACCTTCAAACAATGTGAGGTGGACATTCGCTGGTTACGAATGTGAACTGTTGGGTTTCACCACGAGATAAACTTGCTTTGGATGGGTTACTTTGGGTCGCCTCCAGAGAAGATTAAGCAGCAGTTAGGGCCTTGGCTTACACTGAGATTGTATATCAGCTACGATTAGACTGGGCACCGAGCTGAAGAACCAATGTAACATTACTCACTGTTCCTGGACTCTTTCCTCCATTATCTTGGTTCTGGTAAAAATAACAGCAGAGAGTAATGGTCTGTTTCCAATCACCATGATTAAAAAAAAAAATATATATATATATATATATATATATATATGAGGTT